>CM057103.1:12385000-12985000 GCA_029959045.1 Taenioides sp. WSHXM2023 | reverse complement strand
AGCTTTAACTACTGACTTTTCCATCCAAAAATCTGTCATCGTCGTATCATTGCAGTCTTCCCTTTTCACTTAATATGGACAACATGGTTTTACAGGGTGCCTTTCATTAAGGGCATGAAACAACAGTTTTTTAGGATCAGTGCATAGGTTAGCGTATATCTGCAGACAGGGCCAGGAATGTCCTCATTTAGTGAGACAGTCTGGAGCTCAGAGACGAGACTCAAGTTTCATCACAACATCAGACATCACGTGTTCCCTCTACTCACCTCAAGTCCACACCGCTCTACCAGGTATCTGCACTAAATACTTAGATAATAAAACTGTTGTGTCTCCAGTACCTTCTATGCATTGTCTCACACTTCGAGTAACCCCTGACTTAAAAGAAAAAAAAACATTTATAGTTATTTATCTTGATTTTGATTGTATGTTCTTATTCTCCTGCTGTTTTTGAACTTTGCATTGCAACATCGTAATTTCCTCATGGTGGAATAAATAGAGGTTTATCTTATATTATTAAGTACGATTATTACTGTACATATGAACACAAAGAATGTCTAAAGACTTATGGATTTTTTTTTTTTTTTTTTTCACAAATCCACATATACCCTGAGTGATCTATAGTGACCTACATGGTTCATATTATTCATTCACTTTGTATATACATTTTATAACATTTTATTGTGTAGTTGCAATATATTTGTAACTTCTAAACAAAATTTTCTGCGTGCATATCAGGTTAGGTTTTTCCTACACATTTGATCTGAGTCTATCATTTACAGTAATAGTCTGGAAGCAGTAGTTTATACAGTTGCAGAGATGCACAGGTCCTCTGCAATAATTACAACTCATCTCTTGTAGAAATTATATGGTTGAAGAGCTTTTCCCGTATGACAATAATTACAGCTATTTATTTATGTCAGAGTCTTATCTCAAAATGGTCATTTCATTTCTCATCAGAACAGAGTATTGTTTATGTTTTTATGTGATTTCAAATGGGCCACAGAGAAAACTAAAATTGTGATAGAGGCACTACGCATACAGTATCATTTGAACCAAAGCCTGAAGGTCAGTGGGTTTTACAGTGTTTTTCAGATTTTATTTAAATATGGTCTATGTAACTTTTCTGGTCTCTATGGAGATGTAATTATTTTGCCTGGAAAATTCAAAAGCATTGCAAGCATTTATAATGTGTCATAAACCTACCTGAGAGGAAATGTACCACAGTGTTTTTAAACTCCATACACCTTCACTAGAATCATCTGGATAACTTCAGCACTGGAATTGCCCATCTGTACTGAATTACTAACTTGAAAACCACCACTACATCACAAGGTGGAACAGTGCATTTTAAGATTTGGAGATGGAGACAGATTAATAAAGGATTAGTCAAACATGTGTGAATGAAACAAAACACAACTCACACTTTTGTTGTTGAAGAGCCATTAATTCACAAGAGCTGATTTTGTGTAATATAGGACCTTTAAAACATCCATTGTTACTGTCACCTCTATACAGGATACAGATCTGATCTGTAACTTGACTTGCTTTGGTCACCTGCTTGTCTCTGCTTGAGATAAATACATAAAATGCCATGCTGTGGAACATTTTAAGCAATAAGATCACAACTGAAGCATGCAGGTGGCAGGCCCTCTACATACATACTATGTACATACTAATGTATCTTTAATAAAATAAATAGGGAAAGCAACAGCAGTAACACTGACTGGTTAGTTATAGGACTTGGTGGTAGGTAGTTTGGAAAATTGCAATTACGCTACTGTTTTTACTGTATGAAAGTGAATGGATTTCCTTAGCTGTGGATCAAAATCAACAGTCACAAAGTGGTACATAAATCTCGCCTTAATCTTTGGTTACTGAAAGTGAATTGGCAATTTGCACAGACAGTCTAACAAAACAGAGTCTAAAATGAAAAACAAGCAAATAGCTTTTGACAGATGAAGATTAATGAAAGAGGTGAGGGGTTGAGAGACAAGAGGCATAACCCGGTGCACCAGAGAAAAAGAGAATAAATATTAACTTAGGGATGTCTGGCCGGAACATTCACAAGGGGAAAACTATGAAGAATATGCCAAAATGGAAAATAACGAAATTCCAACAAAATAGAGAATGAAATAGGCATAACAATAACATTTTGGAAGGAAAGTTGGTCAGGCATTGCTGTTCTTGCTGTTTTTGGGCACTCTGGCTGTGAAAGCTATGAGGGAGGGGTTCTTCTTCAGAGGCCAAATGAGGACACACACACATGTAGGTCACAGGAGTGTGTAGCTCCAATCTTATTTTTATGGAAGCAGTAAAAATGCTGGTTATAGTAAAAAGTCGTGACCTACTGCCAGAATTGAGTGAGTAGCCAGACACAGAGAAAAGCTACTCAAAAATGCTTAAATTTAAACTTACAGCAATCTAAAATGAATCTGAGAGAGAGAGACAGAGAGACAGAGCAGTGAGGATTCCAGGTCTCACCAAACTGCAAAAGACACACAGCAATTAGCTGTTATATGAGCAGCTATAGTTAGGTAAGGGCTCTGTAATTATGGGAAAACTACTGTATAACAAATATTCTTAAAATAAATAAAAGATTAAGTTAAAATGTCGGTATGACTTTGCTTGGGTTTATATTACTTTTGAAGTAGCTGTACTAGGTGTACTATTCTCTGGTGGCTGGTTTGCCACTGTCTTGTCTCATTGGAGATATTACTGCTTTGCATGGAATATCCCACAGTATGGCATTAACCGCATCAATTACAGGTGTTTTTATTACTCAAAATAACCTTAAAAACATGCATTTAACTCTGAGCTGACCCACCTCTTCACAGATCTGATCAGTAACTTGGCCAGGTTGTGTCGCCTACTTCTCACTACGGAGATAGAAAAGTTTATTACCATTCTGTGGAACATTCTATCCAAAGCAATAACATCTCCATGGAGACAATGTGGTGGCAGATCTTCCATCAGAAAAGTGACATTGTGCACCTTTAACAGTGAGGTACACTTATCCCCATTGGCAAAAACTCAGGCTTGATCAGCTCAACCTTAGCTGGTGCACGGCTGTTTTACATGTGTTAGGATACAAAAGCCAGCATTACACAGGCTGACCATAGGGTTGTAATTGTCTCTCAGAATAGCATGTATACTCTCCATGCATAATTACTAATTGGGCTAAATGGGCTAATTTGCAGGCTGAGCTCATAATGGGGAGAAATTACAGTCTTATTTGGTAACATTGGCTGTGGAGCATTGCTATAACTTAAAGATATGAGAGAAGCACGTGTTGATCCCAGCTGCCAATCAAACCCCATGTAACAGTAATTTCAGCCTTAAAATTGGCTTAATATTATTAGCAGGGCAATAATTTAGAAAAGGTCCTCGATTATTCTTAAAATATCGCTGAGAAGAGACAAATCAGTCAGAGCATTAGTAGCATAACTACTTTTAAAAATTCTTTAAGAAAAACATTTAAATGGTGTAACTGTTTAAATCCAGGCTCAAAAAGGTTGTTTAGCTGTGCTTATGACTGAAAGCTTTTTATTTCACACTCGTCTCTCTTCTCTTTTAATTATTTATATTTTGATTAGTTTGCATTGTGATTTTAATGACTTTCTTATTCTATAAAGCACTTTTAATTACTTTGTGTACGAACTGTGCTATACAAATAAACTTGCCTTGCCTAAATATGTTGCCATTAACTGAAACCACAGAACCAAGCTGTGGATGTTAGTGGCAACTGGAAGAATTAAGAGGTGTTAATAACCTGACAACAGTATTAGACATAGGGGCTCTGTAAATGAATGTGTTTATGCAGTGTTATTTTTAGCAAAACCGACTAACATCGATGTTGTTTCCTATTCAAAAAATCGACTTAATCATGCATGACTAAGAACAGTATGGCATTTGAGAACCTACAGAACCTTACATCTACAGTTGCATCTAAAACTGCTAAATGTTAAGACTGCTATAACTATTTTTGTACTTTTTTCAATTGCATTTCATAGCCTTTGACCCACAACTCAGTTTTAGCGCACTCTACCCTTTGAGGATCGATTCCAACTCAGACCAAGTTGTTGGTCTGAGCAAGACACTTCACCCAACTTGCCAAGTATGAATGTGGCCTTTATGTGAATTATTATTAGTGGTCAGAGGGGCTGATGGCACAGTTTGGCAGCCTCAGTCTACCCCAGGGCAGCTGTGACTACAAAAGTGCTTACCACCAATGTAGTGGATATAGTAATGAATAATGACTACAGTGTTGTGCTTTGAGACGCTTTGACCAGTCTGTAAAGTGCACTACTACATTATTATTATGGAGAAGTCATTGACAAAAAGTGCATGGTATCTACATAACTCATAGAGGAGCAGAGGGGCTCAAGGCTGTGATTTCAGGAGCCAGAAACATAGAATATATTTTGAGTTACACTGCTTGCTGACTGTCCAAACATAAGATATCATTAGTCCTTTGAATCACTATCCCAGTATGAGGATCCCTGCATGAGAGTCGAATGTTTTGGAAAAAGGTATTCCCCAAATGGGTTTTTAAAGACTGCGCTGCTCTATGGTATGTGGAAAACTGCTGGTCCCAGGTGGTTGGCTGTGAAACTTCCCTCATACTGATTTGCTGGTGGGTGCACACTGCGTTCCTGCATAAATCATAGGTTAATAATACATCTCTCACGAAGGCTTTATAGAGCTTAGAGCAGCAGCTAGGCAGGCTCTGGTTTTAAGTGTCCTGGAAAGATTGAAAAAGTGGCCTCTGAAAATGGAACGGACAGATGTAGCGATACAAAAACATGAGCTTAATGAGTGACAGAGAGGTCTACATTACAAGATGTAGTTGACTAATAGTGTGTTAAAACTGTACCACAAAACTTATGCTGAAGTGTGGCCACAAGATGAAACTGATTACTCAAAAGGGAAGTATAAAAGGAAGTCTCTCAGCCAAGAAGAACACTGCATTGTACAATAACACACACACATTTTATCTGCAACAACAAAAGAGAAAATGTTTCAAAAATAAACTGACCTATTTAGTGTATTTTAGTTTAAATACTTTATTTTAGTCTAATAGATTTGCACATCTGGTAAGCATTTTGACTGACCTTTGTTGGTAACAGCGATAAGCAAGAACATGTAGTTTAAGCTGAATTTGTTAGTCTGTTTATTTTTGGCACACTGGTTCATTGCATACATATTTATACTTGGATACAGCTGAAAGTTAAGATCACATTGGCATGTGTCTTTTTAGCCACACCAAACTGGGTTTGTAATGTTTTAAGTGGACTATGAATCTCTTTTCTATTGTTAACTGTGTGTCAGAGCAGTGTGAGTTACTGCTTCACCAGATGTGGTCAGCTGAACAACAGACAGCCTGGCCATAATGTTTCTGATTATAGCTCTGCCAGCTCGCCTACTTCAGATTTGAGATTTGCTTCGGTCTAAAATGTGCCAAACCAGAGACCACACAGATAACAAACTTGATGTCTAAGCAGTTCCATAGGTGGCTCTGCAGAAAAGAGTGAGGATTAGGTTCACTGAAACTCACCAAATCATGCACTGATCGTGGTTGTCCATATGGGGGAGCTGTCTGGTCAAAAACGAGCTCTGCACACGTCCTTCATATTATCTAAAACAAAAAGATGTTCATTAGTAACGCTGCAAGAAGCCTACGCCTGTTACAAATATTCAGTTAAAATTACAAGATATCAATCGTTAAAACCTCCATATTGATTATGTGTTTTGTGCAGATATAAATCAAAGCAAAATAAATACATGCTTTTATAGAGGGCAAGTCAAAATCCTTACTTTTTAACAAAATGGCCCTTCCTTGTAATCTCTCCAATGATATGTTAATCAAAGACTTGAAAGCCTCTGATCTAATCTACTTTATAATCACGGCTCGACGGCGCCATCTTGTGTCATATTTCTGCAGGAAAACTGACAAAAGAAGGTGCACTGGTCATAAATTCTTTATAGCCTAAGTGCATAGGCTGAGATACTGTTGAGTAGTCTACAATAACGGGCTACTACGCTTAGCCTGATTTAAGTCAATATAAGTTGTGGTGAACACTGTAGATGCCGTTACACTGAATTAGGCCTAGTTTAAACACCTTCGCTCAACAGATGTCTTTACGGCGGACAAAGCCGTGAGCCATATGTTCCCCGCTCCCCCTACAGAGCGCACACGCGAGACGCGAAGAGAGCGTCTACACGCATGCGCACACAGCCATCTGGCATCTCTGTCTGGGAGACTGCAAGATGATGCGATTGAGCAGCCGCCGGTGAACGGACTGAAAGCGTAATTAGTCAATCGTAGTCTATATTTTTCTGCCTTGTTCACTTTTCTTGCCAAAGTTGGTCACACTGGAACCAGTGAGCTGCGACGGTCTGGTTTGACACACGAGAAGCAGCTGACGAGCAGTAACTGGAAGGAGTTGGGCACATAATTGCACCGGATGTCATTACACGCCTGTAAAATTCTACAACGTAAGTAGCTTCATAATTTCACCAGTGTGCCTGTGCTGCGGCCCAGGGTCTTTGTGCTCTTAAAGTTTACCTGGTGCGCCTTTTGAGAGGCGAAAGGTTTATTTTATTTTATTTTTATTTTATTTTATTTTTTTATTGATCATTCCTCGAAGCGCCGGTCCTTTGTTAAAAGAAATCAAGTTGTCCCTTCCTATTTGTCCCTTCTCGTGACTGGGGGGACTTTTTCAGGGTTTTTTTTCAGCTAATCTCGCGTTATCCTCTTGCAGCATTTGAGCTGCGCACTTGTTATTAGACCATTTTCGAACAGACAGACGCAGCTTCATCAGAAGTGTTGGTACAGTGTAACTAGGCTATAAGGTGAGGGTTTTTCATAGACCTATTGCTATAATTATCACGCAGAGGTAAAGCTTGCATGTGCCACATGTTGAGATAAGCATCAGAACCGGTTCGCGGGTCGGTGAGCATTTCTACTTAGGTCTACGTCTAAGCTCGTTGATCAATTGAATTTAAGCCTCATGAGCGACGCGAGGGAAACCCGCTGACACAAGCGTCCCAGTCTTTTTGTGCGCACAACCCCGACTAACAGGTCCATCCCCTGTTAATTTGCACAACTATAGATCCAAACCAAACTGAGGGTGGTGTGCCTGAATACACGACATTTGCAGTGTGTTTGTGATCTGTGCTGTAGAAAGTGGTTACTCTGTACAGGGCTCTTAATAATTGAAAGGACAGCGAGCTGATCATGGGATTAATTATAGATTAATAACGAGCAACTGGTGTCAGATAACAGTGCGTCTGTAGAAGGATGTTATGTGTTGGTGTAGAGTATAATTAAGTTTAAATGTAAAACCAATTTTCATCCAGGTTTGTTATTAGCTGGTTTTAAATATTGAGGACATGCATAGGAAACTGCGGAAACACAATCTCCTTGGAAGATTTCTTTATAGACTAATTTAAAACCCTAAAATGCAAATCTGGAATAAGATACATGCAACGAAACAGCTCTACTGCCGCACTAATCAGACAATGTCATGTAACTCTAATTGAAGGTTTCTTTCCCCTGATTTCCTCTCCTATAGTGTAAACAAGAGCGATGGCAGCAGTGGAGGTTGTTACACATTTTGTAAACGACAGTGTAGAATTTTACAAATGGAGCCTTACTATAGCAGGTGAGTTCTCCTTCGGGAGTTTCCTGAGCATCTTTTTCACACATCATATAATTTAATGTCTTAAGATTTCCATAAATTTGTATTTTGCTCCAGACAAGAGGGTGGAGAACTGGCCCATGATGGGGTCCCCCTTTCCCACTTTGGCTATTAGCTGCCTGTACTTGCTCTTCCTGTGGGCCGGTCCCAGATTCATGCAGGATCGCCAGCCATACACGCTCAGAAAGACCCTCATAGTCTACAACTTCAGTATGGTGGTCCTGAACTTCTATATCGCCAAAGAGGTCTGTGTACATTCATCTCTATTACAGGAAAATGCTCATAAGTGTTTTTTATTCATTCATTTTTTGCCAACAGCTCCTAATAGGTTCAAGAGCAGCCAAATACAGCTACCTCTGTCAGCCTGTCAATTACTCCAATGATGTCAATGAAGTCAGGGTAAGAACTGCGCCATGTTCTACAATCACTTGTTAGGGCATTAGAGGCAATACATGCATGTTAATGGTTGTAGTTTTAAAAGTTAAAAGACACCAGGGCAAAGTGGGTGTAGCCAAGACTGTGCGGAAGTGTAACCACGATCAAATCAGTCTAAAACGTGCACCATAGGTAAAATCCTACAGCTAAGATAGTCTAAGTCCAAGTCTGGAGACGGCAGTAGCTCACTGCTCCTGACAGGCTGTCCCAGCAACACTGGTTTAAGGATGGGTCAAATGCACAAAATTATCAATAAAGTATACCTTAACTAAACGTAAAACCATTAAAGAAAAAAATACACATATTTTGTCATTTTCATGCAATAAAAATGCCTGTGACCATGACATGATACAAAAAATGTAAAGGCTTAATACTCGATTCCCATTCCAAAACCACACTGAGACACTTTTTATACAATAATACAATGTAATTTTCAACATAAGATTACAGTAGTTTCATTAATGGTATCGTGGTCAAAAATTGTTTTAATATTGGTATAATGTTTGATGCTTGTAAAAATATTATCTAGTTTTTATGCTGGTTTTAGTATCTATCTATTAACACTGCATTTTTGAGACAACCAGTTACTACAAACAAACAAACAGATGATTTAACAGTAAACAATCCTCTTTTTCTGCAGATAGCATCGGCTCTTTGGTGGTACTACATCTCTAAAGGAGTGGAGTTTTTGGACACTGTATTTTTCATTTTGAGGAAAAAGTTCAACCAAGTCAGTTTTCTACACGTCTACCATCACTGCACCATGTTCATTTTGTGGTGGATTGGTATCAAATGGGTCCCTGGAGGACAAGGTGAGCAGTAACCAAATTTTATATTTTTTACTTTCAGTATATGTATTTATTATTTTTAAGGGCTGTATTCACTGTGTGTATTTTTAATGTTGATTTGATCTATCTTCAGCCTTCTTTGGTGCAACCATCAACTCTTCCATCCATGTCCTAATGTATGGATACTACGGCCTGGCAGCTTTGGGACCTCACATGCAGAAGTACCTTTGGTGGAAAAAATATTTGACCATTATTCAGATGGTAAATACTGGGCCAAATTTATTTAAATGTTATCATTACATTTGTGTGTTGTGTAAAATATCTTAGTCTTTCTTTGCCTGTTAATGTTTCTAATTTGTTTTCTTCAGATCCAGTTTCACGTGACTATTGGCCATGCAGGGCACTCACTGTACACAGGCTGTCCATTCCCAAACTGGATGCAGTGGGCATTGATTGGCTATGCTGTAACCTTCATCATCCTGTTTGCTAATTTCTACTACCATGCTTACCGGGGCAAGCCTTCACATAAGGGAGGCAAGTCTTTGTCCAACGGCACCTCTGCGGTAACCAACGGTCACAGCAAAGTGGATGAGGTGGAAGTGAATGGGAAAAAGCAAAAGAAAGCAAGAACCAAACGGGAGTAAATATGCTACATGCTCCATTTTAACATGAAGGTAAAAGAGGAAAGAGGAGGGTGGGAAGAAGAGGATAATCAAACCTTATATCATGTCTGTACACGTGTACGATGTGGTCTGTGACCAACTTAAAGGGTGAGTGGTAGCAGTGCATTTATAATGGTGTGAATGGGATCCAGAGGAGAGATGTTGCATTTGAGAACTTGATTTTTTATTAAATGAAGGTAAATGCTGAACTTGTAGGTGTGATGCTGCTGTGTCCAACTCTGCTTTGGACCAATATAGGACCAAAAGTTTCACTTGACACATCAACCAGGCATTCAATATCAACCAGATATTCAATGTTCATCTGCATTTCATAAACAGATCAACTTGTCCAAAACCTTATTTAAAGTTTAATTTATTTTGTAGTACACTGGAAGAGTTTTATTGCATACTATTTACCTTTCTGCAAATGTTGTACCACAGGGATCTTTTTCTAACACTAACATATTCAGTACGGTCAGGTGAACAAAAAAATCTCCAATCTTCACTGCCATCAGCTTTCTAATAACATACCGCATGTAATTCAGTTTACATATCAATGTTATGGACTGCTCTATTTGACTTAACTGTGCTGCATTTACTTTGCTTTTTGTTTGTGTTTATTTGTTAAGATTTTTGCCGAAAAGAGAACTGTAGTCTCTTTTAGTATTTCTGTTAAATTGGGGTTTGACTGTAACATTACAACATGTACATCATTCTGCTGTGCATTGTAGCCGAACACTATAAAGTTATTCAAGTGTCTAAATGCCAAGAATCGCAAAAGGGACCTAATCCCCATCAAGATCTTGTATAAAGAAATTAGTTTTGTGTATCAGAAATGGAAGCACAGCTTCTCTCTGCACAGGTGACACAATAAAGGCAATGGCAGCACCCCACAGTGTGTGGACGTGTTTGTGTTCAGGATTGCTCTGCGGGGAAGAGGGCTGTTTCAGGTGTGAGAGCAGCAGAGGTAGCCTCTGTCTTTGCCCTGTCCAGACAGATCTGCCCTAATCTTTGAAGCAAATTGGCTTTAGCTTCAAAAGAGCTTATTTCAACGTCACTCCATGAGTTACCCTGGAAACCAGGTCACTAGAAGAGCTGGTGTTAATCAGATATGCACTTGCACATGTAGTTGTAGTTCCCAAACTCTACAATGGACCTCATGTGTTTAATATGACTTTGTGTCATGTTATGGTACAATATTTTGGTTGAGATAAAGTGTTGCAAGAAAAAAAGTGTTACAAAGCCTATGTCATCAGTAAATTGTTCAGTTCTCAGTCCGAGTGCACAGTGCACTGTGCACCCATAGCTTGTTACATGCACATATGTGTTATATAGCAGATTATCTTTTGTGATGAACTCTTAAAATTTTCCTCTGTTCATCCCAACTTTACCACTTCTTATCCCAGAACCTCACCACCTGTCTCTGCTCGTGTGGGAGGAGGTACCAGGTTGTGGATGTGAATGATAGATTGGATGTGTATTTGTCCTCCTGGGGACACAGAAGGATCTAAGCCAAGGTCTAAGAGGATTGCAGAGTGTCCAAGGCTTTCCTATGAAAAGCATTTAGCACAGCTCTCTGTGGCCTACAGCAGGAAATGTGGTTGCACAGTGATAATGCATGGCCAGCAGGGGTTTAGTGTATAGATGTCACTTATTAATATAGTGGTTTTCGCAGTAGCACTCACCCTCTCCATGAGGCTCTAGGAGCTTATGTGTGTTACAGGGTGAAGGGTTGGTCAGTTTGCACGGTTAAGCCCTACAAACCCTCCCGACACTCGCTCATCTCATTAGCAATTATGTGACTGGCCTTACACAGTCAGCATTTTACTGGCCCCAGCACAGACTAAGGACCTCTACAAATACTGGTAAAGAGCACCCCCTGCTGGGCATAAAAATGACTCGAGCACCAATTCTATTTACACTGCAACTATAATGCAGATACCTTCACTAGGATGTGCACACACTGAAACAAAGCTGTATCTCACTGGTCTAATTTCTGAAAGAAAGAAAAAAACATCACCAAGCGTTGTCCTGGCATAAAGCCAGTTTTCACCACTATCTGATACACTGCAGATTGAAAGCATTGTTGGAGCAAACACTGAAAACTTCTGTAGGGCATGTATGGACACTTCACAGTAGCTCCAGGAACGGGCCATTAAGAGGGGATGCAGGTCCTCTGAGGCCCGGCAGAGGGAGCTGGAGAGCTGCGGTGGAGAAGCAGCTGTTCGGGCGGATGGTGCTGATGCTGGTGTGTTCAGCGCAAACAGGCGGATGCTGCTGTCACCCGGGAGTCCCTAAGTGCAGCACCGGCGAAAAGTTACGATCACCGCGGCCGTAGTTGTGAGTTTACCCGGGTTTTGTGCACCTGCGCCCCGTTACTACTGCTACTGTAACAACCGGTTATAGAGACAAACCCGGCAGACGAAGAAGAAGCATCGTGTCGTGGACTGCAGAGCTGGACAAGATTTGTGGAGAGGAGGATGCTTACAGGCTAAACTTATAAGCCTACATCTGAACTTGTATGTAAGATCGACTTGGGGAAAAGCGCACAAATGCAGACCAAAACAGAGCTAGGCCCGGAGGAGGAGGCGGCGATGGCGGAAAGACAGGCGGCCGCTGAAGCTACAGAGGCGGGGTCCGTGACACAGCAAGACCAGGCCTTTCTCGACGAGATGGAGAGGCTACTGGATGAAAACGACGATCTCAAGGTTTGTCAGTTTTAAGATCTGTTTATGCATCACTTCCCTATATTCTGTCACAAGCTGCGAAAACATTGTAAGCAGGAATAGTGATTTTCGGCCTAAGGCAGACTTGGGGCGATGGTGCAGATGGTGGCCATTGCAACAAACATGCCATTACTCTTGTTGATGTTTCTTTTAGTACATTTTCTTAACCATAGATGCATAAACACAATTCAAGCATAAAACTATCAAAACTAGAATTTCCAGCCAAATTACAAGGACATAACAGACAACAGACTGGATATTGATCGCACTGTTATTGATTAGTCATTAATTGAAGGAAGTGACATAGACAAGATCTTACTGCCAGATAAAATAAATAAAAGGCATAAAGAGCAATTGCTACATTGTAATCATAGTATAAGTTTAAATTGATTACAACTGTACATATGTTTTATCATTATAAAGATTTAGTTTTGATTATTATGAAAAATGTGTTCTTTTCTATCCACAGTGTGAGATAGAGGAGATGAGGGCTGAGATGGATGAGATGCGTGACACTTTCTATGAGGAAGACACATGTCAGCTGCAGGAGATGAGGCGGGAGCTGGAGAGGGCAAATAAAAACTGCAGAATCCTTCAGTACCGACTGAGAAAAGCAGAAAGGAAGCGGCTACGATATGCCCAGACAGGAGAGGTCGATGAAGAACTGCTCAGGAGCCTAGAGCAAGACCTCAAAGTACAGGAGACAATGTTGCATGTTAAACTGTGCTTTCAAACTGGCTTGTATTAATTAATACTATGATAATTACAGGTAGCTAAGGATGTGTCTGTGAGGTTGCACCATGAGCTTGAGAAGGTGGAGGAGAAACGCACAAAGACTGAAGACGAGAATGAAAAACTGAGGCAGAAACTGATAGAAGTGGAAGTGACCAAACAAGCTTTGCAAAATGAGCTGGATAAAACCAAAGAGGTACAGTATTTGTACAGGCTATGTATAATGCACAGTGACTGTTTATGGTTAAATGCCCCAGACAGTTGCTAATTTAAACAATGCTTTACTAAATGCTAAATAATAAAAACTTTTTGCATTTCAGAAGAGAAGAGGAAGTAAGGACATCCAGAAGCCTGACAAGAAAACTCCAACTGAGGTGAAAAAATTAGTAAAACATAGATGCTTGGTAATGAGTTATGTATTTCTGTGGAATACATGAACTAGACTCTAGCAGACAGTGCTTTACCAGCCATGAGATATACTAGTACTATGTAATTCTTTGAGCAGAGAAATTTCCTTTAATTAACACTAGAAGTCCCAGAGAGGAGTCATTTGACTTTTCTACCTTTAAAACCCAGAGAGGAGTCGATTGACTGGAAGGATTTTAGCTAACATCCTGTCTTCAGGTGCGAACAGCTGCTTTTGTTTTGTAAACGAGGCCATTACTGGCGCACCCCAGGAGGGCGCAGGCTGAAGGGGAGACACTGTAGACTCCTGAAATGACATTTGTTTTGTACTTCTTTGGTGTATTGAATATGGTGTGGTTTGTGAATAAAACCACAAAAACGGTCCATTTCTTTTATTTTATTTATTTCTCAAATTAAATGTGTTAAATATTTAAGATATATCCCTCCTCATGTGTACATGTCATCAAAGTGTAGGTGTTTCATGATGTCTTGGAAGCGGTTTCGGGCCATAGCATAGCCATCCTTCTATTTGTTGAAGGTGAAGCAGGCAACTACAGTGCATCCGGAAAGTATTCACAGCGCTTCATTTTTTCCACATTTTGTCATGTTACAGCCTCATTCCAAATTGTATTAAATTCATCTGTTACCTCAAAATTCTACACACAATAACCCATTATGACAATGTGAAAAAAGTTTTTTGACAGTTTTTGAATTTATTAAAAATAGAAAACTAAGAAATCACATTTGCATAAGTATTCACAGCCTTTGCCATGAAGCTCAAAATTGAGCTCAGGTGCATCCTTTTTCCACTGATCATCCTTGAGATGTTTCTACAGCTTCATTGGAGTCCACCTGCGGTAAATTCAGTTGATTGGACATGATTTGGAAAGGCACACACCGGTCTATATAAGGTCCCACAGTTGACCGTGTATGTCAGAGCACAAACACCAAGCATGAAGTCAAAGGAATTGTCTGTAGACCTGCGAGACAGGATTGTCTTGAGGCACAAATCTGGGGAAGGATACAGAACAATTTCTGCTGCTTTGAAGGTCCCAATAAGCACAGTGGCCTCCATTATTCGTAAATGGAAGACGTTTGGAACCACCAGGACTCTTCCTAGAGCTGGCCGGCCTTCTAAACTGAGCGATCGGGGGAAAAGGGCCTTAGTCAGGGAAGTGACCAAGAACCCGATGGTCACTCTGTCAGAGCTCCAGCGTTCCTCTGTGGAGAGAGGAGAGCCTTCCAAAAGGACAACCATCTCTGCAGCAATCCACCAATCAGGCCTGTATGGTAGAGTGGCCAGACGAAAGCCACTCCTTAGTAAAAGGAACATGGCAGCCCGTCTGGAATTTGCCAAAGGCACCTGAATGACTCTCAGACCATGATAAACAAAATTCTCTGGTCTGATGAGACAAAGATTGAACTCTTTGGTGTGAATGCCAGGCGTCATGTTTGGAGGAAACCAGGCACCGCTCATCACCAAAAAAATGAAACACAGAAGGTTCATTTTTCAGCAGGACAACGACCCAAAGCACACAGCCAAGATTTTAAAGGATTGGCTTCAGAACCACTCTGTGAATGTCCTGGAGTGGCCCAGCCAGAGTCCAGACTTGAATCCGATTGAACATCTCCGGAGAGACCTGAAAATGGCTGTGCACAGACGTCTCCCTTCCAACCTGATGGAGCTTGAGAATTACTGCAAAGAAGAATGGGCAAAACTGCCTAAAGATCGGTGTGCTAAGCTTGTGGCATCATATTCAAAAATACGTGAGGCTGTAATTGCTGCCAAAGGTGGATCAACAAAGTATTAAGCAAAGGCTGTGAATACTTATGTAAATGTGATTTATTAGTTGTCTATTTTTAATAAATTCAAAAAATGTAAAAAAAAAAAAAAAAAAAAAACTTTTTTCACATTGTCATAATGGGGTATTGTGTGTAGAATTTTGAGGTAAGAGATGAATTTAATACAATTTGGAATGAGGCTGTAACATGACAAAATGTGGGAAAAAGGAAGCGCTGTGAATACTTTCCAGATGCACTGTATTTATCCCCCTCAGCACAAAAGGCTGCCTGCAACTTTGGAACCTTTAGCCCACCATCCCCCACTGCCACACACCCACACAGCTTATGGGAACTGACCAGATAGTCCTCCCCCCTGCTGATTCTTCAGGTACTGGAGGCATTTACAAATGAAGAGATGCTAATTGTGGCCATCAGAGTCGTCAGTTTGGACTAAGAGTCTTTCGACTCTTCTCCAGGACTTTTAGGGGGGTGTCAAAATTCCTGGGACTTCTAGTGTTAAGGGACATGTTTGGAAAGCTCCAGAAATTAGTTGAATCTTAGCTGACTTAAGCATCCTCTTGATCACATGACATATGCCTGGACACAGAACAACTTTTCCTGGGAATCACATATCCCCTTTTAAATATTTTGCTTGTTTGTGAAGTTCAGGACTAGAGGAACACTATATATAAGCCCAATTATTACATAATGAGAATGTTATAATATAATATAATATAATATAATATAATATGATTGATATGATATGATATAATATAATATAATATATAAAAGCATTAGTAGTAGGTTAAGCTTTAAATAGTTATAAAAAGTTCATAAGCACCAATTCCTTAGATTTTGCATTCAATTATAGTTTGACTTTGGCAGTAAAATAATTTCGGAGGGACTTGGGTCTGCTCATATACTAGTAAGCTTGTTTCTTCCCCCACATAAAATAAGCCAGATGAAGACATTGTAACTACAAATACAACCTTATATTGCATTTAATTTCATCTACTAAATCTGCCTTTTTAAAGGAGGACAATGAGGACCTGAAGTGCCAGTTAGCTTTAATCAAAGAGGAGGCTGTTCTTATGAGGAAGAAGGCAGCCAAGATCGACAAAGAGAAGGACCGTCTAGAGCAGGAGCTACAGAAATATCGTTCTTTCTATGGAGAATTGGACAGCACCCATCCCAAAGGAGAGGCCGGGGGTCCACCCACCACCCGCGAGTCAGAGCTCAAACTGCGCCTCCGTTTGGTGGAAGAGGAGGCCAATATTCTCGGGAGGAAAATAGTGGAATTAGAGGTAAGGATTTCCTCTGACCCTCTGTTTTCTGGACAATCCCTGCCTATAAATAACCCAGTGTTTCCCAATAATAGAAGAGACTACAGTGGTCCCCTATAGTCTATTTTTTTGACACAGTAGTCTAAAATCAATATAAACAAAAAAACTGGTAAAAAATAATGATACTTTATCCCTGTGGTATTGTCTGAAACATACAGAAGTAACTTTACTGTATTTAGTGATATTTTTTTTTTATAGTCGGGCCAAAAAGTCACATTATTCTCCATATATTGTATTGAATAAAATGATTCAAATAAGGATCACTTGTGCCACCATAGTCTCAGTATAAACTTGGGAAACACTGTAACCAATAACTTTGTATTCATGATTGATGCAGCCTATGCAAGTTAGAAGTGTATTGTATATATGATTTTTCTCAACTATTAAACTTTAATGTGATTATGATAAGTAGCTTGTACAGATCTACATATGCATTCTTACTACTGCTGTGCTCTCCGTGAATCTTACCTGTAACTCTGGAGATAGATAGATTTGACGCCATACTGAGGCAAATAATTATTTTGAAAGCTGTCCAGGAATGTAATGGAGAAGAAAACACATCAAACATAATAAAATAAAGGAATTTTGTTTTGTTTTGTCTCTCCGATAGGTGGAGAATCGCGGCCTGAGAGCAGAGCTGGATGACCTGCGTGGTGAGGGAGAGGGGGCAGGGAGCTCAGGGTGTGGGGTGATGGGGGGCATGGGTGCGGGCAGGGGCATCGGTGACGACCTGACGGAGCTCCGGCAGCAACTGCAGTTGGTGGAAGATGAGGCGGAGCTGCTCAGGAGGAACCTGGCAGATGCCGAGGAGCAGAACCAGAGAGTGACCGCAGAACTCAACAAGCTTAAGTTCAAGGCCGGGACCCACGAGGGAGGGGCGCGGCACGGGGGAGGCACAGGGATAGACGCCGCAAAGACAGAGGCACTGCAGGAGGAGTTGAAGGCTGCGAGGCTACAGATCAACGACCTCAGTGGCAAGGTTTGTAACAGTATTATACAGGATTAGTAGATTCACTGTAAACACATATTTCATGCTGTGGCAACAGTCCTCCATTGCAATTAAGCAATTAAAATAAAAATATTATATGTCTTGCATGGGGAAAATCAGGAAGGAATTATTTGCCTGAAACCTATGAATAGTCAATGTAAAAAAACGTTAAGCCTTCAAGGTTCAGGGTTCACAAATTGAATAATTACCATAGTTATTGCATCTTGGGAAATTCTAATCCATTTGCGAATATATTGTATATTAGCCAAGAACAAGTAAACTCTCTTCTCTTCCTACTAGTCTATAACTGAAAGACAATAACAGCAAATCAGATGTATTTATTCATGTAATATTTAATGTTTTGTCTGGAATGTAACTTACCTTAATCATATTTTTCTTTCTTGGTGCCTCCCTCTCTTTCTCCAGGTTATGCAGTTGCAGTATGAGAATCGTGTGCTCCTCTCGAACATGCAGCGCTATGACCTGGCTTCCCACCTCTCCCTGCGCCCCAGCCCAAGGGACAGCGACGCTGAGAGCGATGCGGGCGGGGCAACCAGTGGCCGTCGCGAGAGTGACGAAGACTCGACTTCCTCCAGGCTCCTCCCACCTCATCGCAAACGTGAGGGGCCTGTGGGAGGAGAGAGCGACTCCGATGAGGTCAGGAACAATGGGAGTAGTAGTAGATGCCTGACACCAACACGAGGTCTTTACACCCCCACCGGACCAGAGGGCGCTGCTGCTTCACCATCAGCTCTGTCCCGCTTTCTACCTGGTGGGCGTTGTAGTCTGCGAGAAAGACAGCAGATGATTGACATTCGGGTCGAAGCAGAGAGACTGGTGCGGACTATAGACCGACTAATAGCAGATACGGCTACTATCATCTCAGAAGCAAGAGTATACGTCTCTAATGGAGATCTGATGTTTGTAAGAGGAGGGGAGGAAGGAGCAGAGGATGATGGGACCAGGATCAGGGAACACGAGCTGCTTTATCGTATTAATGCACAAATGAAGGCCTTCAGGAAAGAACTGCAGAGCTTTATAGACAGACTGGAAGTGCCCCGGCTGGAGGACAGAGAGGCAGATGAACCACTGTCGGTAAGAAATTAAGTTTGAATTGTCCCCTTGGAATTATATGGTTCAATCATATTACAGATCAGATTACAGTTTAGAACAGCAGAATAGGAAACACTGAATCAAAATCAAGATATATGACTATAAAGTATACAAAAACTTATATATCAATCATCATCTAAGTTCTAGATATCAAAAACAGCTAAAATTAATTGTGTATTCTTAACCATTGTGACTTGTCTTGTCACTCACAAAATGGAGCGTATATTCCTGAACTAGAAGATCTCTGCTTTGTCTAAACATATGAAATACTTTACATTCAGAAACACAATTTAGTATCACATTTTTTGCCTTACAATTCCAATGGGACTGACTGTACTTGTTTGCTCACAAGTATTTTACCACCAGAGCACTAATTCTGTTTTCCCCTGCCTCATTCACCCCTCATTATTTTGTCATTATTGTCTTCACCCAGATGTTCCAGCCCATTATTTTGCTCATCCTCATTCTCGTTCTTTTCTCCTCCTTGTCTTATGCTACCATCTTTAAACTAGTCTTTCTTTTCACTCTATTCTTTGTCCTGTAACGCACACTTCCTTTTTTTTTTTTTTTTACACCATTCCCACGTATGTTTGTTTTTTGGTTTATCTGTTGTTTATTATCCCAATTGCCACATTATGTTTTGATAAGATTACAAAAAGCTCAGGAAAAGCTCTGCATATGACGAAACTACAAATATATCTGACAGTACGGGGCTGAACTTAAAATTATCCACACCTGACCAGCTTGAACTTAACAAGGTGAGTAACGTTGTTGATCATTCACTGGCACTAAAATGCTGATTTATTTGTGCTGAAATCAGATTGAGATTTTAGGTACACTTTTTACACTAGGGTTGTCAAAATAATTGATGCCCAGATATTAATCAATATTAAAACTAGTATAAAAACAAGAACTAGAATAAGGCCAGATGATAATATAGAGATACGATTATTTTTCATTGGAAATTGTCAAAAATATCATATCAATCATTGTGGTATCAAAATCAGTACAGAGTATCAAGATTTTGCCATAGTATTGCAATCAAGTTTACAATTTTAGAAACGTGACTACTCCAGTTCCAACACTTGCTGAATTAGGGTTGGATACATACTGTGATGGTGCCAGGCTGACACCTTGGTGTGCATTATTCAGTATTCTGATCACTTTGCTATTCCTGGCTCTGTTCCTAAGGCCTGCTAAATCTATATCTTCATCTCTAGTGATGACATGATGGCCAATATCTACTGTAGCCAACATACTGTGAGCAGACAAAAACCTCAGACAACCCCAGGTCATTAAATCTAATTCAAGTGTTTAAATTGAGACTTAGGTCACAAATCAACAAGTGAGCCCAACCATCTTTCCATGTAGCTTTAACCCTGTTTAACCTTTCTGCTAAAACGTTGCTATTTACATGTTTGTTATGGCCCTCTTTTGTAGGACTTTCTGCTGCATGCCATCCAGCTGCTGTCCTCAAAGGTAAAGAAAGGGGTTTCCTAATCCTACCTCTAAACTACTTAGGGACTGTGCTGTCATGTGGTAAGGAACGCAACAGGTGCACATTATGACAATGATCCCTGGACTTTCAACTGGAAGGAATTCTAAAGACCACGTCCTTTGCCAAATGTCAAATCTAGTCCGGATGCCGTACATTTCTCAGTAGGCTTTTGATTATGAGCGGTAATTGATGGAGAGAAAGATGAACAGAAGCAACTGTGCTGAGGATGAGTCAAGAACAGTCATTGGTGTGGATTCCTTCCGGACACTTCACCTCATTAGAAGGACTAAATATGTGATTCTTCAGGTTATGTATCATCTCCAGTGCATAGTGAAACATTTGGTTCTCTGTAAGTGCAATGTGGACCATGCTATTCAAGGCAAACAGACCATCACTTTTGTGACTTTGTTTGATAGTAGTTATTAAAGCTTGTGACACACCTAGTGACTCACTCTGTCACCCCCTCCTCATAGTCCTTTGGAAAAGTGATTTGTGGCCTTAGTTTGTCACAGGACAAAATCTGCCCATATGTCTGAATGCGGAGTAGCAACAGTGAAGCTGATTGGTCAAGCAGGCGCAGCAGCTGTAACATCCATGTAAACACTTTCCCTCTCTCCGTGCACCCCGGTAATTATAGCCAGGATGGTGGTGACGACAGTTGTCCCATCGAGACTTCAAATGCTCAAATAAATATGACATTATGACACTTGACACTGGCTCCACTGGCGCGCCCACGTAAACAGTGGGGAGCGGGTATAAAGACAGGGCACCCAGCTGGATCAGAGAGCTGTTTACCTCTTTTGCGCAACGAACATAACTTGGACATGTGGAGGCTGGGGCCCCTTTAAATCCAGTTCGCGGGGTTTTACGTAACAAGGAGGAGGAAAAAGCGAGAGGAAGCACAGCAGAGGGGAGTTGACAGTTTGACCACCGAACGAGCTCATCAGGTGGAGAGAGCAGGGAGCGCGATGCGGAAAATGCAAACTGGGGATTTATAACTGCAGAGCCCAACAGAATAATACACAGAGCCAGGTAAGAACAGTGCTATGTCAGGCCAGTTATTTATTATTCTTTTTTTTATTATTGTTATTAATGACTGCAGTGGAACAGGTGATTTTAGTCATTTTGATTTGCCTTTTACCAATTGTAGATCATAGCCTCTAAAAAATGCAATATAAACAATGAAAATAGTGATGATGCTATTACTTCTGGAACAGCTGAGAAACTTTAGTATTTCTTTTGCTTAACCATAACCTGGATACACTTTTTATTTTTCATTTTCACATATCATGTTCAATATAATTATTTTTATTTATGAAATGCACTATAAACACTTGTGTTGCCTGTCACAAGACCCGCCCCTCTCTCTTCTTGTGCTGGGTTTACTATGCATAGTTACAAGATTATTAATATCTCAGGTCTTGCATCACAGGTGGGAGGTGGTCTCTAGTACATTCGAGCACCATTACCCATCATTCAGTGACAGGCAAACAAGCAGTTGAAAGTTGGGGACACATATAGTTTTGAAGACAACATTCTGGTATCTTTCATTTAAAGTGAGTATTTGACCTAATGGAACAAGAGTGTGGGTTATGTAGAAATGCATGGTGCACTTGTATTTTAAGTCTTGATGTTTGTTGAACAGTCAGAGGCAAAATACGTGGAAAGCTGCTTGCATGCCTTGAACCTTACGAGTACACCGTGTGCGCACTTTTGGGTCAGGTTCCAAATAAATGGCCACCACAGTGCATGCTTAGGATAGTTTCTTCCTCTGGTCTGAAAGAGGTGGAAGGTCAAACTGACCAGGAGTCTAATCAGAGATGCTGTAATGCTGAGGGTCAACACGTGCCACATAGGTGGGCTTACGTGTCCATAGATTTTAATGAGTGGTGTAGTATACAAGGGCTTACAGGTTATTTAGCTGAAGATATTTAAGCAGATTCTTACTATGGTTTATTAGAAATATTTTAGAATTTTTCTGGTTACCAAACCTCTCTTTTTTTGTCCCTTATTTGTCAATATAGAGTTTCCAGGCCATTGATCCCCTTGCCCCCAACTGGCAAACCTACAGTGACCCCTGACAGCTCAGTGCAACAGGAGAAAGGGGAAATTGGCATTTTAGAAAGGCCTCCGAGGTGTCGTGTGGCCCTGCGTCATGGCAGCCATTGATCTGGAGCGAGGGCTGGAGCACAGTGGATGGGGACAGGAGAGGCCAGAGCTCATGGACAACTTTGACTTGGAAATGCAAGAATGGGAAGACCAGCTGCAGGACATACAGAGGAAGATTGAAGAGGTGATTTATTTATTTATTTATTTATTTATTTATTTATTTGTTTTTTGCAGAATCTTGTCAACTAAAGGCACTAAAACAAACAAACTCATTATTTACACTGGAATAAAAATATTTTGCTCATGTGATAACACGATAATAGTACAGACTGGAAGTTTCATCATCCCGAGAGACCAGTGTTAATTAGAGTAAAGTGTGTGTCCCAAGCTCCATAATAATCTGTTGGCAGTGCTCTAACTGACTCAACCTTATGACCTTGTTGGAGCAGTGATACAGACAAATGTTAACAAGCTAATTAAACAGTGATGCGCTGACAGACAAGCAGAACTTCCCTCCGGCTCTCGGCCCCTCACACTCTGTAACATGGACACAAATCTGAAATCTGACACTAAAGGAAATATAAACAGATATGATGTACAAGTACTTGCTTGTACAGAGGAGAAATATAGCAGCAAATGTAGCAGTGAAATATAGTATTGATTGGGCTATGTTAATAACATGTTGGTGTTTAACATTGTATACGTGTAACCTTTAGGAGAACGTGTTTCAAATCTTTATATTGTGTTTTCACAGTTGTACACTGAAGTTCAGGCAAGAAGAGGAACAAATTATGTTACCAGTGACAGCCAGAAGAACGGCAGTGAAATAGACTGTGAACTGGGACAGAATGGCATCCTTTTTGCAACAGACAAAACTCATCAAGAATATTCCAATAGCTGCAATGGCTACAGTCACCAGAATGGCTATGGCTACTGTCAGAGCAATGGTATTCATGAGATCGGAGATATACTACAGGACTATTTGGGACAGGGGAAGCCAGCGAGCCGGAAGAACAATGGAGCACGCCATGTGGTAAGTTTTGGCTCATTCTGTTGGCATTTGTGAGACAGGAAAGTAGAGCTGTGCATGTGATATGAGCCACTGGACTGCACTGATACATATTGATTACAGTGGACTGGTTCCTTCATGTCTGCCTGTACTGCCAGGGTTCACATACTTTCACTTACTTCTCTTGCCTAGCTCCTGACTTTGGAGTTTATGACCATACAGTCAAATGTTTTCTGACCTAAGTAAAAATGACAGATGAGCTGCTCATTAAAGTACATTTGAATAGTTGGACTATATTGAGTGGTGATGAAGGGTCAGCTGAGGCGCACTTAGTCATGTGTCATTATTTAAACTTGTGAGATCAAGCTGTACTGTTGTAACATTTAAATAAAGTTGCAGTTGAAAACATTCATTTTTCTTTTCTTTTTCAGCACTTTAGCGACACAATCAAAGTGAGCTCAGATGTGCCCTCGTACCAAGAAGACATCAAAAGCAAATCTGAAAGTGCAAGGTAAAGATAACATTTTCATTCTGTGTGTAAAGCTACATCGTCAGATCGTTTATCAAAGTATTTTCCCCAGAAGTGGCCAAGAGCAGTTTTTTGGAAGTTTTGTGGAGAATGAAAACAAGAAGAATCGTGTGATCCCGGTGAAAAGCAGAGAAAGTTCAACAAATAAGGAAAATGGAGGTGGAAAGCCCCCTTTTAAACAGAGAGAAGCACAAGCACGCCCAGGTGGGCCCTCTGAATCTCCAGCTATGGAGCGAAAGTGCTTTGGTCCAGGTGGGCTTATAGACATGAAAGGCAGCCCCTCAGTGCTCAGGAAGTTTGGAGCCATGCTACATGAAAACGAAGGCAAACTGCTCACTGAGAGTGGGGTGGTGTCGCCTCCACCTCAAGCCTCAGAGCCAAAGTGCTCCACCCCCAGCTGTCAGCGCAAGGCTTTAGGGGGACGGATGCCAGGACGTGTGCCTACACAGAAATGCCAAGCAGATTGTGACGTGCAGACAGCAGAGGCAGAGACCAGCCAAGACAGGCCCCCAGCAACAGACTGTGGGCGACACAACCACAAGGATCAGAGAGGGGGCTACAGCGCCCCTAAAGGCCAACCCAGTCCACAGCAGTCTCAGCGCAGGGCACAGGTGCAGGGCAGTCCCAAACCACGGCCCCGGGCTCAGAGTGGGACAGACAAAGACAGAGCAAGGAAGACAGCTGTCCACCAGGGGGAGTTTAAAATGGACTACACAGGTGTAAACGGGTCCCCTGTGGCTGTGAAAAAGAGGGCTGGGCTCAGGGATGAAGGACTAATCGAGCTACTGGATATGCTGGACATACAGCATGAGTACGGTTCCAACTGCACTTTGCACATGACATACAGACAAGACACTGAGCCGGTAGGTCAGGCTTGGACCTGTTTAGTGCATTAGACTGAATCTACAAAAAGTCATTAGTCCTAATGTCTTTCTTGTCATTCCAGGACAATACAGAGGTTCTCAGTGCAAAGCCTAAGAGCTTTTCAAGGCCAGCTCGACCAGCCAATCAAAGGCCTCCGTCCAGATGGGCCAGCCGTACCCCTTCTGCCAGAATCAGCGCCCCATCTGGCCCACTGTACCGGCCGCCAAGCCCCCTCAACAGGACCCCCAGTCCCCTGGCCAGGCCCCCAAGTCCTGCACCCAAACACCGGAATTTCATCCCCTATTCTCTGCACACTGAGACGGTCATTATGTGATACTCCAGCAGCACCTCTCCTTCTGTAAATAGTGACATTATGAACTGTTTTACATGATGCCAATGTCCCAACAACATTCTCCATTCAGGCTTTGCATTTGCCCTGTATTACCTTTGTTCACACATTCATGTTGGATATTGGATTTTTATTTTTTGTATGAGTTCCATGTGGTTTTGATTGAAGTATGTAGCCCTGTGGGGGTGCATGCTCCTGTCATGTCTTTAATACTGACAGTTGCCTGCTCAATCTAGCAGCACAATAAACTGTGTGTTTACTGTACCATATTGTATTGTAATATATTGATATTTAAAATGTTTAATTGACCGTGACAAATTGAGGAAAATATAACTTAAATTGTTTTTCTTGATTATTAACATGTAAATAAACATGTGATTTCACTTAAGATTTTGTCATTTTTGATACAGTAGTTTTATTGTTGGTATTTTCTTTTTGCTTAGACTCAGTATACGATGATTTACAACATGCTGGGCCTATGGACATTTGACACCAGCAACTCCAGCATGCCAAAGTCAGGTTGTACTTCTACTCCACCAGTGTTACTTGTAATATGTCATGGCTAACTATCTGCTTACTCAAGGGTCAACTATATTGGTCAATGACAATATACAAAATAGATGTATAGAAACAAAATAAATACAAACTTGAATATGGATTCAAGCTTTTATGCTGTAAAATATCCTGAAAACACACTACAACTAAAGACAGCGATCACATTTCCAGGTCTGTATTTTGCACCTCATAATTCAATATCGATAACTGTTGGTTTCCCTGTCACTTTTAGCTTCTTCTAAGAACACTCCATGCACACAGCCAGGTCCCTCTGATCGGACTATGACACGAGTAGATCCTCATATCCAACAGCATACATTTATACTGTGTTCTGGACAAAGGAAGAGCAGTATGAAATGTCATGTAAAAGCTATTGGGAGTGTGCGGAAGTACCTTGGCCCCATGATGCCTCAGTGCTGTCACCCAACCTCAAAGCTATGTGGCACTTCAGACTGAAATAGCAAGCGTGACGTGTGTTTTGGTGCCAGAAATCTTAGCCCGCTGTCTTTGGGGTATAAATAAAGAGAAGGAGGGGGGATTGGCTTTTCTCTAAGTTATAGCTAAATGTATTTTTGTACTTGAATAAGCATTATTTGAATTTGAATTAATAGAGGCTATTCATTGTCATAGCTTAACTGTAAAAACAAAAACTTAATAAATTACCTGTTATTGTGTTGTTATTGTGATAATGACAATACAATTTAGGAAAAACACAGTGTATTGTTTCGATGCATTTAAGACTTTGAAATGTCACTCCTGTTGCTAAGAAAGCAGGTGCAAAAATTGGGATCTGACTTACAAGTTGGCACCTCTGAGGAGGTATTTTTACTAGGTACTTCAGCTTCTGCCAAGCTGCTACCAGGACCTCTCCACTGTTGGCACAATGAAAGCCTGCTGTACAGACAATACACACTGACATTTATAGGAATGAGCCTGGCACAGCCTGGCACAACATGTTCTGTGCCGACTGCTCATGAGGTAAACACATGACAGAGGTCAAAGAAAGAAAACACAGGAGTGGACAGCTGAAGTATCACCATGACAACCGTGACGTCTGAGGTGACCACACCCACCCACATTTTCAAAGAGGAAACTCCCATTAAAATAGTCTGCATCACAGTACCATTGTGTAACATGCTCCACAGTACATGACATGTGGCCCAGCATCTGTTATGGTTATTATGTGTTTTTAGACTCATAAACCGCAACATTCAACAGCATATCTTGCCATTATATAAAACAAGTTTTTTTTGTTTGTTTGTTTTTTTGGATTAGTATTGGATTAGTATTTTAAAAAAAAATTATAACAAAGAAGAAAATCTCTGATACAGAATACATCACAGTATTTCTTAAAGTTATCACATGCAATGAGGCCAATGATCCACCATGGCCATGATATTAAGAATCATCTGTCTGATGATTAGACACATTACCTCTGAAAAAAACAGGGTCTTATTATTATTATTATTATTATTATTATTATTATTATTGCTTTGATAAGCGGTTACTAGGCAGAGACTTCTGCACATGAGTCTGATCTCTCCACCACATGAGTGTTTATGAGTCTGTGCAGTCTGACATAACATCTGAGGCCCTCTGGACTCACACTGCTCTGCCTCATCCAACTGTCCAGGGGCATTCTGCTCCCTGTTTGGACATAGGGCTGTGATCTGCATGTAGACATAGGGCTGTGATTTGTGTGTGGGCATAGGGCTGTCATTTGTGTTGTAGAATAAATTGAAGAAGACAGAGAGTTGGACAAAGAGGCATGAGGCAAGAGAAATTTATTTATCATCAGTATGGGACGTGAACTTGGAGCATTGTATCTCTGATGACGTTAGCCAAGCCAACAAAGACTGAGCTCGCAATGTTTGTTCTCAGTACAGCACAGCAGCCTCTATTCTGTGTGTGGACACAGGACAGTGGTCTGCCCCCTGTGTCCGGGGTGGGCACAGCATGTTTCTGTCTGTAAATAGCCCTGACCATCACATGAGTGAGTACATGTGTGACAGGACCACCATGGAGCAGGCATACAACAGGTTTTACTGCCCCTTCTCAGGCTTACTGCTTTAATTCAACATTTTTCTAGTTAAAAGTTAACAGTCTCTTGGCATTTGCATATTTTAGGCCATCTATCATTGGTATGCTTGTTAAGTTCTACTGTTTACATGTTCCTCCTTTTATCACTGAAGTGGCATGCACCTGCCTCGGACATGTGAGCACATAGTTTCACAACAAACAGGAAGCACAGGAATATGGCATATGTCAAAGAGTCATCTGGTTAATGACAAGGATCAAAGATCTTGCTCTTGCTCTTGTCTACAAATGCTTATGGGAAACAGACTGTAGTTTGGAGTGTTCACTGCTGAAGGGAAGTTTTTCAAGCTTGAGACATATCCAGCATATGAGAAATACCTTATTCCTTTAGATTTATCCAACATGAGAATTCACTATAATTCTTCTGGGAGTCCTGGTGTCTTAAATAATGAATTTGGGTCAACTATGTTAGACTGTAGATATATTCTCATAGCCCACACTCCATAGGGCCTTTTCTCAGCCGCTTTAAGCACAGATGGTCGTGTGAGTACCTCATATGAGTGTCTTTGGTCACAGTGGACCGTGCTCTGTCTGACCACACTTGTCCAGTCTGTCAGTGTGTGTGTGGGTGGCTCCTCTCAAATGCCCCAGGATGAGTGTAGCGATGCCAGAGGTGGGACCATCAAGGACAGCCGAGGGGACCCTACAGCGCCCTTTAGAATTCCTACCTCTTCATTAAAATAGAATGGGGCCTCAAAATGTGGTCCTTTGAAAGACAAGCTGCCAGTCTCGCTTTTCAAAACAAGAGCGGGTGGTGCTCTCGTGGGATTAGCTGGTGTTGCCTGGCAGAGGTGACTATGGCAGTTTCAATCATGTGACAAATGACACATTTGAATATGATTTCAGCACAGTGGTCAACAGGGAGCAACTACACGCATCTGTCTATAGCTGACCCCACACACACAAGAGTGAGAAGACCACACACACTTTCAGACCTAGAAACAAACAAAGATCACATGTATGACACTATGTAGTCTGCAGGAGATACTCATACATATATCCCGCCCTGTATATTTGGGTCATTTGTATGTTTTGTCTGCAAGATAAAAAACAAAACAAAACACAAATGAATAATAATTTTCACAATAATGTTAATGTTTGGTCCTTTGTTACATAGACAGGTCTAGCGTTACATACAAGGCCTTGAAAGTCAGGAATGTGAGAAAGGCCCACAATAGACACACGTGAGTGGTACTGACGCACTGTCCATGTCCTTAAAAATGCCTGTGGTTTAAAGGCTACATCCAAGGTGACAATGAGACGGCTGCAGATCCACTCCATTATAAACTAGTGTCACACATCAACAACTGCCTGATCACTTTCTCAGATCAGTGAAGTAAAACACTCATGAAGACACCACATACTCTATGATTATGAATATATAAAAACATATTTTGCAAGGTTATTAACTCAAAATCAATGATTATGTCTAGCCTTGTTTAAACACAATATTTTTACAAGACAAATATTAAACAATGACAAAATGACGATATCTCGAAATAAAGCATTAGCGATTTAAAGGGGCACTATGTAACTTCTGGCAGAGGGTCCGCTACCTGCTTGTCTTCATGAAAATGTCATTGCTATGCCTGGAATGTTCCACATTAAGACATTTAACTTATTTATCTTGAATTACCTGCTTATTAATCATAAAGATTCTAACATGGCTTAAAACTCACAATAGTCAAATTTGCGTAATATAGGACCTTTAAGCATATAGTACTTACTGTAGAGGAACAGTGGCTCTATTCTAAGCTCCCATGTAGGCCTACATGCAGTGCTAATCCATCATAATATGTAATGTACAGTAGAAGTATTTTATAAACACGATATAACAGTCTACACACGTTTTAAGATTAGCCAGTCTTAGTGATGCAACAAAGAGTAATATCTGAGAGTAAGATCGGATGCAATAATATTTTTAGCACTGGGCTTAAACACAGCATTAGGAAATCAGAGTATGTTTACGTTGGTTGTAGGGGATATTAATACCATGTTATATCATATAATGTAACAGTATCAAACTTTATTATATGTGTCAGTGCAGGATTGACACGACCCATCAGAGGTGGATATAAATGGTAGCAGCTGTCACTTGATAGGCAGTAATAGTGTGAGCTTGAGGTTTACAGTATGAACATGAGGTCATTCTTGGCTCCTACAGCTGTGACAGCGTCTGTGAAATCAGCCTTTATGGAAACACGGAGACGAAACACGCAAGGCTGACAGACACAACCCAGATAGAATCAACTTATCCAATATACTGTACTGTAAATGTATCCTGGCTGGGTCATGGGTTAAAAAAGGCTAACCTAATTTAAAGGTATAGAAGATTTTTTGGAAATATTTCATAATCTTCTTAACCTCCTATATTGCACTATTTTCTGATGATTTCTGATGTTATAATGTTGTTCCCTCATCAAAACAGACCTGGAGTTGTGTTTTGGTTCATTCACACATGTTTAACACACAAATCCTGCACATTTAGGCTCAGTTCTTCTCCCAAACAGAAAACACTCTGTTCCACTTTGTGATGTCATGTGGTAATGCAGGAAGTGCTCCACTGTGTTTTTAAACTCCATATGCAGTCACTAAAGTAATCTGGATAATTTTAGCCCTGGAATTGCTGATCTCTATTGAACTAAAGGTAAGAGGTTGCTGTTAACTTAATCACATGAAAAAAATCAACTTAAGTAAAAGTATTAAAGTACCTATTTTAGCTCAGATTTTGAGATCTTATAAGGCTTCAAATGTTGTGCTTTTGATTAAGATTTGTGCTGAATTTTCTCCAACGGAAACAACTGAATTCAAAGTTTTTCCCCAGCTTCCCCAGCTGCATTTGCATATTTTTGTTTGCTCAAACTATGAATGTGTTTTCAGCAGGTCTCAATAATAAAAAATACTTTTACTTTTCAGTCCTACAGAAATGTACTGGAGTGTAAGTACAGATACCTGCTCTCAAATGTAGTGAAGTAAAAGTAAAACGTGTCCACTTAAGAATAAATTTTAGGTATCTGTATTTTACTTAAGTACGCTTTACTACTTTTACTTTGTTACGTTCCACCACTAGTCATACGAATGTTCAGTTTGAATGTTTATGTACTCATGATTACACAGAACATGTGATTTTTACATGAGAGGTTGATACATGTTTGTATTTTGTGTTTTGGTTCTCAGGTCAATTATCCAATCAGAAAGCAGAATGAGCTCCTCACTTTGGGCTGTCCAAAAAAAAACCAGTTGGCAATAAATCTAAAAGATCTCTCTTTGATGATGTGCCCTCAGTACAATATAATACCCAATGACATCCTGGTGATTGAGCTGTGAGTGTATTTAAACCAGTGAGCATATGCTACAGCTATTACCTTTAAAATCAATCCAGTTATGTAATTTTATAGATCACAGACATCTTATTTAGCCCTTGGCAAGGGAAACAAGGTCACAAACAACTGACACAACAAGTGTTTAACAGCAAGGCCCGGTGTGTTGAAAGATGGCTCTATAGTGCACTATTTGAGGCAGGTCCTGAGACTGGCTGCATATTTTGTGAAGTGTGAAGAAGGAGCTTATACACTGGTCATTTGAGCAGCTACAGAACTACAGTATGTGCGTGAGTGCATGTATGGGTGTTGTGTCCTGTCTGCATTTTGGACTGGGAAACTATGTCTGGACAGATCACGAATGCATTCCTTTATTCACAGTCTAGACCTATAGCTCTTGACCTACTTCATGTATTTTCCTTGTCTCCTTTAATAATCACTGGGGATGCGCAGGTCCATCTTGTTCAGTTCCAATACCGATATCGATACTAAGGCTTTAAGTATCTGTAGTTATCCGATATTAACCAATATGAGTGCAGGAACTTTTTTTTTGTATGAATTAAAGCTCAAAATCATGAGACATCCTTGGCCTACATCAGCCAGAAGATAGTCTAACCAGGATATTGGCTGAACTGATATTATTGTACCGATATGGCAAATTGCCCTGGATTAGCACCAATATTCGATACTAATATTGGTATCAGGGCATTCCTAATGATAATAATAATAATAATAATAATAATAATAATAATAATAATAATAATAATAATAATGTCTTGAATAGACTTTAGTGCTCTAATTACTGTTTAGATTAAGAACCATTATATGTTCCCTCTGCTACAACAAACACATTTAGGTGCTTGGTATGAATATTTTAGTGACACAAAATTGCACTGATGCCAATAATTATAACACTCCTATAATTACTGCCTATTTAGCAACACACACACACACACACACACACACACACAAAAAAAAAACATTATTACTAGAATTGTATATACTGTGTTTCTTTCTATGATATTAATATTACAATTTACAATTCTGCACAGCCCTATAATTTATCATGATTGTTTGAAGTCTTTATGAAGCTCTATGTTTTCCAGTGGTTTAGAGACAGCCTGTCCCCGTATACCCTGGGGCGATGGCTCCTCCATACCTGGTAAATCTAAATACAGTCCGTGGGAGATAAATCTTTGGGTGATGCTGGAGAATGTACAGCTCTATATGGGACTATGCACACGGAAATAGAACTGTCGAGCTTTCGGATCCAGTGTGGTTAAAGCTATACAGTATGCCACTTTTATGCTTGTCTCCATAAAGGTGTTATTGCTTTACCTGGAATGTCCCACAGTACGGCATTATACTTCTCTATCTTCATGGAAACAAGGAGGGGACACCACAAGCCCAAGTTATAGGTCAGATCTGTGGAGAAGTAAGCACACTCACTGTAATAATGTACCTACAAAATTGAATAATGCAAGACAGTTAAGTTGTCTGGTGCACAGAGTAATGGGCAGCGTGCTGCCCCCGCGACCCAGCCGGATTAAGCAGGAGAAAATGGATGGATGAATGGAAGGAAGACAGTTAAGTTTAATGCTATATGGTGGAACATTCCAGGCAAAGCTGTAACATCTCCATGGAGAAAAGCAGATGGCGTGCCCCTTACCAGAAAAATAGTGCTTCTATTCTTCTTGGTGTTAGTTTGTGTATAGGCTTGCTATCAATTTAGTGGTCAGATTTTGATTACAAATTACAATTTAAAATGTGTAAATTGATACTTTGCAGTGAAACCACGCTGGGGGTGCTCTGCCTATATGCCTATGACCTATTCAGCAGTTACCACAAAGACACAGTGCACAATTGTCCAAAAACTCTAAACAAAAGACAATATGGATTTAAACTACACATTTTCAGGAGCTTGCGATCAATACAAGTGTTCAAGGTCCTGCTTGGGTGTTCCATTTTCAACAAAAAAGGTGAGAGCGACCAACTGAAAAACTGTTGGCTAATGTTAGCTAGCTTGTCACTGTAATGTTATGTGAGACAGGCCGGTTTAACAGCCCAAATCAGCTCACCTGTTGTATTTTCAGCCTGCTCTTTATGTTCAGATTGTGTTAAAATAAAACTCAGATTAAAGTCTAACTTGAGTAACACATCTTCAAACAGAGCAGTGCCTACAGTTAGCTTCACACTCCCAGGGAATGTTGACGACATCAGCTGCAAAGTATCAATACACTTACAAGAAAGATGAGAGGACTAGAAGTTATTATTGCAAGATAGAGCTTGGCATACTCCATTTGATCATAAAGTAAATTCTACATAAGTGATGGTAGGAGGACCACACAAAATATCATAATATTATTGCAATTAAAACTATTCCAGTGCTTGTTGTTATGGAAAATGTTTTTGATGGAGAGTGTTTGGCCAATAAAACAAGCTTCATTTTCAGCTCCCATTCAGAGTGTGTGATTTTGTGTGTTGGTTTGGCAGACACTTGAGGCTGCGATGATGACAGCAGAGGTAGATCTATCACGCTCTTCTTTCCCTCCCAGCCCTAAACACTGTGGATCAAACAGGAAGTCAGTACCAAGAGCACCCCCTCAGCACCACAACAGACCCAAACCGCAAGACTGTAAAAATAACTGCTGTTGCATAGGAGAGATGTGGAAAAGTTGGTAATGCTTGCGATGACAGCAGATAAATCATGGCAAATAAATCTCAGAAGTAATGTAGAAGGACACCCCCATGTGCTCAATGTTATTTTGTCCCATCAACACAACATAGATGACCCCTCAACATCTATGTTTATAGTTTTCAAAAATTGTCATTGATAGTCACTAGGGTTTTTGGCTTGTGTTTTCAACTTGAATGATACTTGCGACTCAATATAAAATTTTTGTATTGCTATTACTGTGAGAAAAGAATGTGATTTTAATGATTACTCATGATTACTGACACCTTGTACAAATAACAGGGAAATCCTTAATTTTCTTTGTCACATTGTCACCATTCCACTGTGTGAAACTGTGATTACACTGTTCAACAGCGCCTCCCTGTGGCCAGCCGCCTCTAGTCTAAAGCACATTGCAAAACAGACCTGTGGATCTCTGCCACTTCTGCACTTCTTCTGCCAGTAACCCCTCGTCTGTTCTTTAGCCCCTCCAACAAGTCCAACTTCAATGCATGATGATAAATAAAACCGCTTTAATGATTTGTCAGAACAGAAGCATCAGATGATTACGTCATTTCACATACAAATAATTTAACATGTTAAGCAAATGATGACAACCTCAGCAATTGAGAGGCAAGAGAAGACAACTCAAAGTATGTTTCCACGCCAGGGCTTTGATGGTAGCCTTTGAAAAAGTATGAGAAGAAATAGAGATCTAAATCGGCCTCACTACATTTTAGTCTTTACTTTCCAGTGGTTCTGCTAGTCTGCAAAAACAAGCCTCTTACGCAATCTCTCTTGCCTTTCACATAAATGTTTTACAAAGAGAATCATAAAGGAAAAAGAACCAATCATTATTTCATTTGGTAGCCACTTAACAAAACCTTCATCTGCCAAGTTATGAATGAGCTGAGCCTGCAAAGCAGTGGAAAGACAAATGTAAACATTTTGACATTTTCCCTAAAACTAACACAGGGAACTTATACCGCCATAAGAATCTTAAATGAATTAATCATTAATAATTTAAACTAAAAGATCTTTTAAAATCATTTTCACATCACATGGGTGAGTCTGATATAGTGCAATATACAATACAGTACATCAAAAAAACACAAAAAGGTGAGTGTAGAAGATTAGTTTTGTCCACCCCAAGCATAAGAATGTAAAGCAGTTATTTCCCATTTAGTGACACAAGCGTAAGCCATTGGCAGGTCTGATGTGATGGGCTCCTGAGGGTTAGACTTCAGTCACAGTGCACTGTCCGTCAGGACTACGTGAACGCACATGTGCAGCGCTGGGTGGGGCTCCTCTAGGGGGCATCCTGGAGGGCTGGGTCTCACTGAGCGCCCTCTGTCTGTGCCTCCTCTGCCTGAGAGACTGTGCTCTTCCTCTGGCTCTGTCTGCCTCCTCTTCACTGCTGCTGCTGGAGGAGTCGTCCTCTACATCCTCCTCTGGAAAGCTGATCAGGAGTTGGGAGAAAGTCTCTTCTAAAGTAGATGTTGGAGTTTGTATTCTGGACACAGGACGTCCCAGGAGCGTGGGGGGTCTTACGGGAGGAACAGATGTCATAAAACGTAAAGCTGCAGGTAAGGGCTGGCCCGTTGTGTCTGAGCCATCAGCTAAATGTACTCGTTCATCTGGTGGTGTACTGGGTACAGGCTCAGGGTCTAACCTTAATCCAGCTACCCCCTTTTTAGGAATATCAACACCATCTCTCTTGATCTTGCGCCTTCGCCCGTGCTCATTGCGGCGGTACTGCACCATGTTCTCCAGATCAGCCACATACAAGAAGCCTGCGATCAGCATCTCTGTGCTGCTTTTGCCTTTGGAGAAGGACTCCTCCAGCTCTCGGCTGGTTCTTTCATCGTACTGCCACCAGCCGTTGCGCCCCTCATAGTACCATGCGTAGTCCTTATGAGCACCGCCCCCCAGCCCACGGCTCAGTCCTGCCGCAGCAGCCTTGAGCTCCTCAGGGGACAGAAGCACAGGCCTCTCCAGGAAGTCCTCGGGCACCTCCTGACGACAGAGAGCGCAGCGCTTACTGTGCCAGGACGCCCCCTTTACGCAGAGGAAACAGAAGACGTGACAGCAGGGCAGCTGCACTGGGTGCACACAGCTCTGCAGGCAGATGGCACACTCCGGGTTTGAGCCGGGACCAGGGGACTCCCCGACCTCCTCCTGCAGCTTTGGGGTGAGGCTTTTCAACGGAGAGTCCACCTTTTCAGAGCCTGCCATTCTGTGAAGGCACAAAGAGAAGCATTAGCCTATTCAATGTTGACATACCATTTTGGAAACGCCCACTATGTTAAGTATCCAGAAATTCCAAGCGTTTAGCTGACTGATATTACAAACATAACTACCAATACTTTTTAATCCAATCCAAAACATACAAATGTCTAAATACAAATCCACGCTGTCTGTTTATGTATATGCACAATATTTCCGCTCACACAACAGCTATGTTAGCATGTTTGCTAAGCCCAAGTGTAGTGGTCAGTGTACAAACAGCATTCCTGAAGTACTTAATGAGGCAGTAGACTAGGCAATTACAATTACTTTTGCTATATTTAAGATAAGGCTAAAATTAGCTTCGGAAAGCTGACTCGCATTACGGTAGTCTTGTTAGCTTTCAAACATGCTAGCACTAAGCGTTGTTAGTACATAAGCTAAAAAGCAATAGTAAAATATGACGCAGGTTACTCACTCTAGCTGTAAATCTAATTTGCCTTCAAAATCGAAGTACAAAGTACCGTAAAAATGATTTACATTGAGTAAATGAGTGTTTGTTCTGCCTAAAGTCTCTGTACTCCAGTCCGAGCCAAGCCCTGTTTTTACTGCCTGTGGATTGGACCGGCGTGCGCCCCGTGCGTCTGGAGAGCGCTTACGCAGCGTCAGAAGAGGGCTTCTTCTGTGCCAAATTATTTTCCTTTCCAGAAATATATTTGTTGGATTTATGTATATATTTATGTATAAATGCAACCTATATCTTCATTGATTTTTATTGCATTAATTTCATTCTTCCACTAAACAAAAAATAATTTATGCAAAAAAAAACAAAAAAACTTTTTTTTTTTTTTTTTCAAAAGAGACAGTGCTTACAGATCTGGCATCAACCTCTTAATTACAATCATCAATACCACCCATTAAAGTAATATTTACAAAGTATAAGTTGTTAAATAATAACAAAAGCACATTTTAAAAGAAAAAAACAATGCATTTAGATCAATATTACCAATAACTATAGCATAATATTTGATATGAAACTCTGTATCTTTTTAAAAATACATTTTCTGAACTGAAACAACTTTGGACAGGGCTTCCTGAAGCGTCTTGGAGGACTCAACACTTGTCTGGTGCGCATCTTCTCTCCCCTTCTGTACATTTTCATGCTGCGTTTGCGAACACATGGGCTCCAGTCTGACCACTCTCCTACCTCACAGTGCACTATGGAAGAGACACTGTGATGATGAGAAAGACACTCACAGGTGGAAAGAGTAAAACATGGTAGAAAAAAAGTGAATTGATAGTGTTGGCATCAGTGAATTCACATGTGTGTTTGATATTGCTATTGAAGGATTGAAGGGAAAAATATTGAAATTTAGAATACCTCTCACCTTGCGGGAGGCACTGCATAAGCTGCTCATCAGGCTCAAATCCCTTTGGGCAGGTGAGATAGCACTGGCCTTGAAGAGTGTATAAATCTGCTCTGCAGCGCAGACACATGTTCCTCCGCATGCAGAGCTCACAGCCAGCAGGACACTCTGAAGAACCATACAATGTAAATTACATCAAAAACATAATGTGTTGTTCATGAATAAGTAATACATAAATAAATGTATGTACCTATACATTCTCGTAGTTCAGAGTTGGCTGTGAGCCCAAAGGGACAGCTGGTTTCACATTTTCCCCGGAACAGAAAGAGACCCGAGTGACAGCGGGTGCAGAAACTTTCACTGAAGCAGGAGGCACAGTCCTCCTTGCATCCTGCAAAATATGGGTGCAATTATTAACTTTTGCCAAACATTCTCCAAGCCCATTATGCAATATTAGGCCTGAGCATTCCTATATTTAGCTATTAGGACTCTATGATGCTGTAACAACTGTCAGGTGTGCCTAAAATATGTACCCACTTGTGCAGGTGTTGATGTAGGGAGATCGTGTGCCATAGTGCCCCCGGGGGCAGGAAGACAGACAAACTCCTCTCTGCCTTATCCCATCCAGCTCCAGATGAAAGAAGAGGCGAGGTTTACAGGACAGGCAGCCATTGAGGGCTGAGCACGTCACACAGCCTGTGGGACACAGCCTACCTGCTGTAGAGCTACTTGTAGTGGAGCTACCTGTAAGAGAGTAAAAGATCCATTAAATATACAAGCCACCCCAGTACAAAACATACTGCATTTGTCCTTCATGACTTTGGCTGCCTGATAGAATAACATTTACCAATTTACTGGCAATTACAGGGCAACCCCCTAACAGCTAATGACTTCAGTAGTCTGGAACAGTGTACAAAGAGCTGTATGTAATGGAAATTTATGACCACATTATTTTCTAAAAGTGGAGAGAACACGCTTATCATCTCCATATGCAGCTTACATGTTCTGTTTACTGCGTTACTATAAAAACACAGCATTGGCTACTACCACATCAAACAAGACTGCTGTAGTAATGTTTTCAATACAGTACTTACGCTTGTAACGTATTATCATGTCTTGACCCATGGTGAGATTCATCAAGTGCAGAATCCAAATCAGTGATGATATGAGCATTTTCCTTCACCTTCAAAACGACATGGGTCCAGTTTGCAGAATCTTCTTGGATCACATCTCAAGTTCTGTCAGACTGAAAGGGCAGCAGAATCTCCAAACACATTCAAAGTGACCCTTCTGCAGAGCCGAGCAAGAGCGCCTTTGAGTAAAGTTGAAGGTACTCTGATGAAAATCCCATGTGCATTCCATGAGATCACTCAAGCCGGCAGAATGCCACCAAGAATGCAAACAGAAGAGAGAGCATCATATGATAGTAGTAGTTGCAAAGCCAGATTGAACATAAGTTTAGGTAAGGCACTGTTCCTTCCTCTGCTTCACACACGCACTCTGGCTACGTCTCTGCTCTTCCCCTCTCTCGACCCTCCTTCTGGCCCATTATGACAACACTTTGTATCTTGCCCAAGACCAAAGTGGAAACCTGCAACTGGATTTGGCATGAGCTTTCTGTTTACTGGTCAACCAAGAATATAAAATTGTGTTTTTAGAAATTACACACTAGGAAAGTTGTCAGTGTATGGAATTGCAATTTTCACATTTGAGTATAAAAACACTAATTTGAAAAGTAATTAAAAAAAACAAAACAAATCCCACATAAGCAATGTTTTATATTTTCTTAAATTTGAGCCAATAAACCCTCAAGATGAAGTATTTTATTCATTAGACAGGAATCAGGAAATGAAAAAATAACAAGTGCGGTATGATATGACTACCTCCCAACAAGAAATCAAAACTTAGATTCAGCAAGCTTGGGGTGGGTCTGCCTTTCCCACAAAAACAGAGAGGCGATGAAAAGTCGAGTCCTCCAGTGGATTTGTTATTTGGCATCCTGACGCATATTATCGCCTGTTTTGGGAACTCTCTGCTTCTTCATCTACTTCTCCAAAACAAATTGTAACTGCGCTGCATTCAGCCTTCCCCTTGTGCCTTCTTTCCCCTAGAGAAAACCTCATGATCTTAAATCCATAATTCTGCTTTTTAAAATGTATGCCATATAACACTCACTAAAAACATTAAAGGATTGCAGATTTGCTCCATTCCAAAATTATGTATGTTTTAAAGCTTTGTTGGACTGGCGGAAGATCCCTTTCTCCCTAACCAAAACAGTAAGGGGTGACACAATTTTCAACCTGTGCAAGACATGTGCAATTTATTAACAAATTGTACGCCAAGTTACCATAATTTGTGCCAAAAAGTGGACCGTCCTTTCTTTGATTCTCAGCTATCTGGAAGCAGGACAGAGGAGATACCAGAAATGAGAATTTACATAGTGGTTGATTTATCTCTGCTAGACAAAGCTAAAAGATGCAGCCAGACAGAGGAGCTGGACAGCGCTACACTGGTGCAAATTGCCAACAGGTGCTCTGACACACACACTGAAACACACAAGGCTACTTCTTTAGGTTTTTTAAAGCGAATGTTGCTCTAATCCCTGTAGAATATGAGCAAAGCAAAGAACAGGCAATAAAACAGCACCTCAGGGTACCTTGCATGCACAGCCAGATGCAGCCAAGCAATATCCATCTATCAATCTGCATGTGGTAGTTTTATAGATTGGAGATATTGCTCAAAAAGTGGAAATTGTCAGCATGGATGACTGTTAGGAAACATAAAAGTTGTGCATTTTACAGACAACAAAAACAAAAAAGGTGCTGAGGGTTCAAAGATCAAAAGTGTAAGGCGTAGGACCAAGCGTGAGTCCCCCCACACCCCGCCTCAACCTGCCTGTGAACATAAACATGACAAGGCTATGCTCAGTGGGGTGCTAGATCAGATTCTTGAGAAAAATATCCACCAGAGGCCAAAGAACACTTCAGCTGCCAAAAAATGAAGGAAGGAGGGAGTGAAAGGATGGAGAGAATGAAGTGAAAAAGCCAAGTGAATAGTAAAAAAGAAGGCTAAAAAGGAGAATATAAACCACATGGTTACAATGGGGAGTGAGAGGACTTGGACTATTAAGTCTCTAAAGTTATGTAATTTACAAGGCTGTAAATATTAATTGGAATAATTGCGACTAATCTACTATAATAATCATTAAATCTATGTTGACTAAAATCTATAAAACAAGCAATGTTACAAAGACACTGGCATTATAGCAAAATAGCTAAAAAGAATAAACACCTTTCAATTATATGACTTTTGGAAGTCATCAGGCATTATATTCACATTAGTCCTTATAAATTTTGAAAACCCCAATGTAAAAGAAATAATCGTTTGACAAATTAACTAAAATAAAATAATGATCACTGACTTTTGGACAACTAAAATTCCACTAAGTTTCAGTCCTACTTAAAGTAGTTTTAAAATCAGGATTTGTAATATCTAGGATTTAATGAGTGCAAACAGAACAGAAAAAATGTCACATTTCTCACTGACAAAAGAGGATGGTAAGACAAATGGTGCAGTGGGGTCTGTAAAGATAAGGGGCAATGAGGATAACATCTCCACACACAGATAATCTACGCAGCATGAAGAATTGTGGAATTTGGAAGGAGGCCGAGGCTACGCTCATCAGAGGTGCTGTGAGGCATGCAACTTAACAGGCTCACCGTGACGGACAACAGCAAGGAGAAGGCTTTCAGAAGAATAAGACAAACATAATGTACTTCAATGTTTCCTTTATATTCTGCATACATTCATATGGTATTACTAACTATAATCATGATTCTTTTTAATTAGCCATTATAAACAGTTATACCTGAGAAAAATGAACTGCAGTTTAAGACCAAAGCAAAAAGTGTAGTCAAAACAAATAATTTAATACAAATAAAAGGATAAAACCAAAATGATGTTTATATGAACAGTATGGCAGGTGATAGAAAGTAAAAATTTTAAATGGAAACTAAATGTTGTTTAACTTTGATCTTCATCCTCTGGCCTTTTTCAGCATTTTCTACAAAAGACACACATATATCATTGTATTATTATATTGATTTATTAATATTATTGATTCGTCTATACGAATGTTTGCAGAAATACAGGGTAACTAAGGTTAAGGTCTATTATGTTTTACACAGACCTTGGACACTGCTTTCACATGCTGAGCTCGGATGGTAGCAGATTTTTCTTCGAAAGCTTTAGCCTTCGCCTCTTCTGCCAATCCGTTCAAGAAAACAAGAGTTAAAAGCTCAATCTAGGGGAAAAAGCACGTTGTAGAATAAATACATTTTCATTTCAAACAAAGGGGGTAAAATGAATGACAAACAAAACTTACCATCGCCTCGGACGCTGGTCTGACATTTATGCTAGTTGTCGCTTTGCTTTTGATAGTATTTTTCAATTTGGGAGCCTTTTTCAACATTTTAGCTACGTGTAAAACCTCTCAACTTTTCGAAGGAGAAAAAAATGTGTTTATATTTTTCAAACTCCCGCTTTTCTTCTTCCGGGTACACTTCTTCGTGAGCCATTTTAGAATTGTACAAAACGTGACTGCCATCTACAGGTCAACAGAGCAACATTTACAGACATAATTACGGTATATTTAAGAACCATGATTATGTTTATCATCAACAGGAAAAATAATGTAATGCGTATAATAAAAATACTCACTTGCAGAAGACTTTGGAGCTGTTTTTCCATTCTTTGCCTAGGCTTTCCTGCCCCCTACCGGCTGCTCACTGCCTCTGCGCCACTATTGTTTTTCCGGGTTAAAGAGCAACATGGCGGCCACCAGTAGCACAAACGGCATGAAAAATATGCTGCAGTTTATGAAGCTTATTGGGCAGCTGAAAGTAAGAAAACACTAATGATTATCAACTCCAGATTGTGTTCTTAAAAATGACTTCGGCTTGCGTTTGCTGCATATGCCAGTGCTTTGCTCACACTTATTAAACAACAGTGGACAACTGGACATACATGCAGTGGATTTCTTATTCTGTTCTAATGCATTAAACAGAAACAACAAACTACCAATTTAGTGCACATATGGCACTCATTTCCGAAAAGGAAATGTTAGGCCTATAAGTATTGTGATTTATAAAGTTTTATTATAAAGAAATCCTTCAGCAAATACATACGAAATGATTATTCAGTTCAATGTTATAATAAATGTGTCTTTACAGAGAGTCCCTCGGACGGGCTGGGTCTACAGGAAAGTGAAAGAACCAGAGAGTGTGTCAGATCACATGTACCGCATGGCCATGATGTCTCTGACCATCACTGACCCCACAGTGGACAGGGACAGGTAAAGCACACACTTCATAGTACTAATTAGCAGGACTTTAATGTGTTTCATTAATTAATACAATTAATTTTAGGTGTATAAAGCTTGCTCTGGTTCATGACATGGCAGAATGCATTGTAGGAGATATTGCACCCTCAGACAATGTCAGTAAAGAAGAAAAACATCGCAGAGAAGAGGTGAGTGACGGCCAAATTTTAACACCCACAAACCAGTGAGCTTTCAGAAGACTAACGATTTTTTCCCCTCAGGAAGCAATGAGGCGTTTATCAGATCTTTTGCCAAATGGACTGAGGCAAGAGATCTACGCACTATGGGAGGTATAACATTTGACCTTGCTGTTGTACATGCGTATGTTCCAGTGGAAATATGTCTTTGTTCCTTGCACTCACATGTGTTTCTATTATAGGAGTATGAGACTCAGAGCAGCGCAGAGGCCCGGGTGGTCAAACAGTTTGATCTCCTGGAGATGATTCTCCAGGCTCACGAGTACGAGCAAGAGGAGACAGCACCCGGACGACTGCAGGAGTTCTTTGATTCCACCAATGGTGAATATCAGATACTTTGGCCATATTTTGTACTAAATATGTTCACCTACCTGCAATTTCCCCATGTCACTGCAATTTCCCCATTGTGGGACAAATAAAGGATTATCTTATCTTATCTTATCTTACAATGTTACTTACATTGCTTTTCTGTGCTTAGGTCGTTTTCACCATCCAGATGTTGTGGAGTTTGTCAAATGTCTAAATGAGGAGCGAGATTCTCATGTGACCAGTGATGGTGAATCACACTCCCAGACAACAGGTCAGAGTGCGAATATAGACAGTACATCACAAACATCTTGAAAGTGAACTTTTCACTGTAGCTGGATAAGGACACATATACCTCGGACATTTTAATTTGAAATCTTATGCAACTGTGACGGAGCTACGTATTATATAATTAGTGATTCTGTGTAAACATCATCAGTCACTCAAGTGACTGGTTTGCTATTACTGTATAAAGCTGTTTTATTTATTAAAACCTTGTATTGCTTCAATTATAGTAACGTCAGGTGGACTAACAAACATTAAGCACTCAACACCAGGCACTGGCAACAAAGGGTCAATCAGTGATAAAAAAAAATAAAATAAAATAGGTTTGTCAAAACTGAATGTCAACATGAATTTTAATAAACACTTGAATAAAATATGAGGTGATCTTAGTAACCCTTTACATCACAACAAAAAAGAAATGGTTAACATATGAAAGACAACATGATAACCAGTAACAGATGCATCTATTGAACACAGGTGCTAACTTTGATGGCAATGCCACCAAGCAGTTTAAAATTCATTAGCATGGAGCTGTTCTCATGAACCAAGATCATTTACATGTACTTGTTACATTAAAGTCCTGGGTCAGATTACAGCTGCATATACAAGTAATGGGTATATCATTTACACTTGCATTGATCCATTTTTCAATGAACCATTTATTAAAATAAATGCAAACATTTTATATAGACAACAGACATAAAGCCATCATTAGTAATGTACAATGGTAAAGTAATGTACTCATGTTTGTGATGCTGCGCATCAACACTGTGATGATGGGAATAGATAATCCCTTGGACTGCAGCATTTGCAGCATAGTACAGTCAACTTAGTTGTAAAATGCAATTAATTTTTTTTTTCTTTTTTCACAAAACAGATTTGCTTAATCATAATTTAGCAGAAATAAATCAGCCATAGTCCATATAAAGTAAGCTTGTAATAACAGTTTTAGTAAAAAGGTTAACAGCAGTTTGGATTGATGTGCTGAGCCTTGTCATACAGACTATCTGCTTCTTAAACGTTGCCTCTCACGTCTACATTCATTTACATAAAGAGGGATTATTAGGCAGCTGTGTGTGTTTTAAATTATGATGTCAGGACAGTAGCAACCCGAACAGTTGCCTTACAGAAGACAAAATTACAACCATCCAATTTGCTTTATGTTTATCATTGGCTATATGTGCTGTAATGTAGCTAGGAGACCACTAGGGGGTACATAGGGATGATGATGATTAAGACCATTTAGTCCACGTTCATATTAAACCTCCTTTAACATTAAAGTAGTGCTGTTATTTTTGGTCCAAACATTAAACTGCATAATAAGTGAATTTCTTGAAGACATTTAAAGGCTTCTAACACTGAAGAATAGTCCAGTCTCAGGTCAAAGTGCTGCTCTGTAGCAGTGGCTCTAGCAGGATCCCTCGGGTACAGGCGTGATGCTGTTGGTGGGCGTGTCCTGGTTACTGGCGTTTGCTGCAGACGACAGAACGTCTTCAAAACTGCCTCCAGTTGTCCCTCCAACCTTTGTCTAAAAGAACAGACACATCATTTTCAGCATTCATTCATCAATCAAATGTTTTAAAGACAATGTGTAAAATGCTAAGGAAACGAGAAAGTGATGCTTTTACATTTTTCCATAACCATTATATTTTACTATAGAAACAAGTCAAATGTGTTTCATTGTACAATAGATATTTCTGATTCATGCAGTTAATTATGGTGCAAAATGGTCTGTTACTGTAAAAATTATGTATAATACATCCTTAACTAATAAGATTAAAAGCCCATTGATACTCTCCCACACTGCCAACTGATCAAATTAAAATTAAAATAAACATTGTTAATCACCATTTCTGTATTTGTTTACATTTCCACAGCGTCCAAGACCTTTATGATAAGGGGTTGTATGAATAACCTTGATGCAAGAACTACCGCAAGGGCTAGTTTTTGTTTTTTTAAGTTAACAAGTGGTGACTTTTTAATATTATGTGAAATAAACACAGAAACTTGCATTGTAAACAGTAATTAAACAAACAATTATATTGTACCTGCTTTGCGCATCTGTAACAACAATCTAAGCTAATGATATGTGTCTCTTGTTTACATTATTGGTTTTGTGTGTATCATTACCTTGATACTGGACACTGTAGTCTCAACTTTCTCCTCAAAGGATTTGAAACTGGGAGAGTTCCTGTGAACAGAGAACCAAGTACAGTCAGCTCTAGACTAAAACATTAAATCCATACTTTCTCTGCCTTGTATTGGATGGTCTTCATCATTGTTAAGGAGACTATCTAAAAGATATAGAAGTTTGGAGTGGTTACCTCATAGTGGGCATGCTCATAGACTGTTTGAGATTGTAGCTGTCCCGAGAGCATAAGGAAGAGCAGTTCACAGTTAGCAAAACACTTAGAAAACAGTGTAGGTAAATAAGGAAACCACTGTATTTTATTCTTATTTTACTATGCTTAGAATATTAATACAGGAATATATGCTACTTAACAATATGACGTGCTGTAGTGTACTGTAGTGTTCAACAGTGTTCAGATAAATAAAAAAAAAAACAACAAAATCATCAATTTGCCAAAGCCAATATAGGGAAACTACGTGCATTATACCATTAACCTGCAAGTTAAATACTATTCAGAACTCAAAATTATAATGATCAGGGCATCATTGCAATACAGTTAGATATTCAGATTCACTATTTACTTTTATTTATTTTCTGTAAACATGTTTACTACGTTGAAAAGAAACATTTAATCTTGAGATGTTTCTTTCCATGTTCCCATGACATATTAAAGAGAATCTGATATACGTGAAACTCTATTTGTATCAAAGTGTTGGCAGCACAGTCATCTGACCGACCGCTCAGTACTGTCCACTTAAGCCTGTCAGCTGACGTTAGCCGCTGTAAACTGGATTCTGTGCAGTTAAGTTAGTTACACTGGGCAGCTGGGTGGGCCTTACCCTATCGATGCAGACCTTAGCAAGCACAGGGGAGACAGAGCATAACAAAAATCAGGACAAAAGAAATAATAAATATAGGCCTGTCACGATAATTATGTTAGACAGAATATGAGTATTTATTGTGAGTATTTCTTCTTTGTACTAATGGGGAACTTTTTGTTATTTTTCAATTCAACGATTAGATTTGAGCTCTAAAAAGATGAATAAATAACTTCTGTGACTCATTACAGATAAAAACTAACTACAAAAGTGATTCTGCTGTTTATTTATTGCTGTTTATTATTTTTAACCGCATTGTACATTTTAGATAATAATAATAATATAAGATAGATAATAATCCTGCTTTAGGCTATATTTTCTTCAGCCATATATCGCACTTCAAAATTTGTTATCGTGACAGGCCTAAATAAATAAATAAACACATTTTCTAAAACATGAAAGCCAAGAAGTTGTGATGTTTCAGTTATTAAACATCACAGCAAGACAAACCATCAAACCATAACAATATTTGTTTTAATAAACAGCTATGTACTCCTTAAACATTGTATGGTCTTCTGTACATGTTATTTACTTGTTTGTTCAGCTATATGTGGGCAGTGAAACAATACTTTTTAAAGCTTCATTTGGTTCAAATGGTCAGTTACGTAGATTTGAATAAGTGCTTCCATTTGCTGTACTGTAAGGTCTTCAAGGTCACTCCTCCAAATTGAGTCTTCAGTAGAAATAAAATCCCTAAACAAGCCTAACCTCCTTCTCAAAGTCTGATCTCATCAAATGTCAGAAGCTAAGCAGGGCTGGGCCTGGTTAGTACTTGTCTGGGAGACCACTGGGAATTGCAGGTGCCACAGTGGGGCGTCAGTGACAGGCCAAGCCACTTCACCCACATTGCCTAGTATGAAAGTGCTGTGTGTGTGTCTTGGTGGTGGTCGGAGATAGAGCAGATTGGCAGCATCACTTCCGTCAATCTGCCCCAGGGCAGCTGTGGCTACAATAGTAACTTACCACCACCAGGTATGGAGTGAATGAATAATGCACCAAATTGTATAGCAACTTTGGGCATTTGGAAAAGTGCTATATACGACTAATGCATTATTATTATCATCATTATTAAAAACCTGCACTGCAACTCAAACAGTTCAGACATGCTCTAACTCAACATCAGAACATACCTCCGCGGGAAGATCAACTCAAGTCCAACCAGGCTGAAATAAATAACCATCATCATCAACCATAACCATGGGTGATATTTTAAAATCTCTTAGTAAAAAGTCTAGACAAGGTGTAAAAGTCAGTATCCACTTGTGCATACTTGTTTGTCATCTGCAGCACTAATGGCCCCTTTTGCAGCCGCTGAACAAAGCCAACACAAGACTCATTCTTCACGACGCACTCCAGTGAACAAAGAGAGCAGTGACAGAGGAAGAAGTCAGAGCCCAGAGAGAAAGAGGGAGTAGCGAAGAGAAAGAGAGACTTTTACTACCAAAGGAGCAGCTTAATGCTGTCTTATATAACAGAAGTTTTACCCATAAGTTAGGAGAGAAGGGAGAGGAGAGGATGACGAAAGTTTAACATTTAAGTGAGTCATAGTCTTACATACTACAGAGATACAGGGAATGAGAGGTAATTCACAGGAACAGGAACCCATCATACAAAGATAATTACTGTATTCCCAGTAACACTGCATAAGTTAATTAAGAATTGTTAATATGATTACCTCATATCTCCAAGTTTCCTAGTAATGGTGGTGCCGAGGTTGCTGAAGGCTGCTGTAGTCTTCTGTCCAGCTGTAGACAGTGTCTCTGAGGTTTTCTTATACCTATTTCAACATATTGCGATATTGTTATAACCAAATGTGTTGCAAAACTAAGTGTACACTGTGAACGAGCATGTGCAGGTCTAATTGTAGCATACTGAATTCAGGTGGGCAGACTGAAAATGTTAGTGGGAAAACTTTAAGGTAGATGTGAATTGTTGTATTTGGTAGGAAGTATGATTGTATGCAAAATTTTAACTTTGCACTAGAGCCTAGTATTTAAGGAACAATAACATAACGTAACATATCAATACAATTATGCATTTTAATAAACATCTTTAAAATGGAATTTGTATTACAATAGTAAAGGTCCTATATTAAGCAAAATGGACTCATGGGAGATTTAAGTTATATTGTTTTTACCTCATAAAAAGCATACCCAGAGTGTTTCATTCACACGTTTGTGTAGAGTTGTCTCTTAAAAGATTAGGGGCCTCTTATTGTTTTGCATGTTTTAATATTGCTTGTCTGTTTGTTTTTTTACTCACACAAGTCTGTAAAAAATATATCTATCTATCTTTATAAGTCTGTCTACGTCTCCAAAGCTCAAAATGCCCTGTACCACCTTGTGATGTCAGGTAGTGATAGTTTTCAAACGGCTACCTTTTACCTTTTGTTCTGATACATTATGTAAATTATGTGCCATGATTAAGAATAAATGTGATTTTACTGTTATCAAAAAGGGGGAATTGTTATGGAAAATGTACATATGTGAAACATAATCCATATAGGTCAATTCTACCATATCTGTAGATTTTCTACAGTGACATGTATTTTAACTCTGAAATTAACAGATGTTGCTGACTCATACTGCTAATATCTTATATCTTATAAGATATAATGTTCCGTTTAAACTGGTCTCATCTGGTTTGGTTATCTTATGTATTTAACCACAATATAAATGCTGTGTTCTCATTGCATTGTCTCATACTAGGGACAGAAATTATATTGACTGACAGGGATGGTTAGGTTTTATAGCTGTGCACAGTTGAATTCACCTAGGACTATTACAACTCTATTGGTTTATTTTTGTCTGAAATCATTCCAATGATTCTAGTGAAGGTGTAAGGGCTTTAGAAACAAGGCAGAGCACTTCTGTATTACCATATGGCATCACAAGGTGGAACAGGGTGTTTTCCTTTCCAGGGAAGAACTTACTAACCTAAATATGCAGGGTTTGGTGTTAAACATGTGTAAGTAAAACAAAGCTAAACTCCAGGTATGTTTTTGAGGAGGAAATAACATTATAACAGAGATCAGAAAATAGCATAATATAGGCCCTATAATTAATATAGTACGTGCTAAAATACCCAAAATGAAAATAACTCAACATTTCAATTTGCTCCAGTCTACTTATTTTCTCCATACAAGATACAGGAAGCTCCGTCGCTCTGAGCAGTGTTACAGCTCACCCTTAAGACTTGGGCCTAGTTCATTATAGATGAGAACAGCATGTGTGTAAAGGGAGCTCCAGGTTGAGGTGTAATTGGATAAGAAGAGAGGCCACAGGAGATGCTCTGCTTGCTCCTCTCTTTTTGGCGGCTGGGTAAAAGCAGCTAAACTACACTTTTGACATCTTTTTGGGCTGAATATGAACTAGAAGCCTGGCAAACAAAACCCAGGGGAGTAATTATCAGTGCACAGAGGTCATGCAGAGGGGAGCCATTTGATTTGCTCATAATTGTGTTTGTGATGTCTGCTTTTGTGCATACGACCAAGATTACAAATCAGAGCCACGCTTTGCAGTTCTGCCCAGAGGAAAATGTTCTTCCAATTGGATTTTATCATGTCTGCCATGGCTATAGTGACATGATTTTGGTTTAGAGAATAAAGAACCATTTTAGTGGTCAGTTTGAGATGTCCTGTATTTATTAGAGGCGGTGCAGTGTTGACATAAAACAGATGAACTGTTTGGTTTGAGTTACTAGAACTATGGATGGGACAAGAGCTTGTTTTTGTTTTAAATTCAGATTTTGCACATATAAAGATGTAGTTACAAAAAAGCATTGAAGTAAAAGTATTGAAACTATGCTGTGTTCCAAATAGGAAGTCAGCATGAGGACACTTCCGACTCTGGGTCCAATTGACTTTACATTAAAAAATTGTCATCCCTCTCTCTGTAACACTCTACATAATCCTGATGTTTTTATTTAGCTTTTTTGTTTGTTAATAAATTCCTTTTCCTAATATGTAACTCGGCTCCAAATTTGCTCCAATAGCGACCTTCATTGGAGCTGAACGTCATTGGAGTTGGACGTCACACTCCCTTAGTCCACTTTATACAGTTTATGATATCACACCTACTTCTTAGTATTAAAATCAAGTTTGGATTTTTTAGTATCCTGACAACATTATTTCAAAACCTCATCTAGTGGGCATCATGTCTCATTTATCCCATAGTTACCACCAAAGCACTTACGCTGTGGAGTTGGTCATATCCTGCCATCCACGACTGAAATTGTTCCGTAGTTCGCTCAAAGGAGTCAGACCCAGTTTCTCTTTCAGCTCTGCATGTTGCTTTTCTTTAGATGTTAAAACCTGCTTTAATGTGCTGATCTCCTCTTCTAACTGCAGGACAAAAGCAGCAGTCATTTAATGTTTCAGACAGCAGAGATAAACAGAACAGTTGAGTTTGTGACAGTAAACCTTGGCTAGCTCCTGCTGTATCTCCTCTCTCTCCTCCTCTGTCATGGTGGAGTTGCTCAGGTTGATTTCTGAAGCCAGATCTTCATCAGCTTCCTGCAGAGGCTGAGAGTCCAGACCTACATCAGACCAGACAATACATGTAAGCAGAAGTCCTCTTAGTGGTCATAATGTTACGTCATATACTATAAAACCAAAACAGACCAAACCCGCTATCAGAACCACAAATACAATAAATAGCTGTGTACAGTCTGTTATCTAGACCAGTCTTTAAGCCTCTATAGTGTCACTTTATAGTCTGCACTTCTCTGGTTCCTAGTGCCACTATAGAAAGACAGACTGGTCTCATACTCATACGCATAACTGCCCAAGTCCTTCTTGACCAGTTTTCTGTCTCATTTCTCTCATTCTACTCTCCACTACTCCATTTTTACAACCCCCTTTTTTATCCAATTACTTACTTAACAAAAATACCATTACCCAATTGACAGATTTATTTTCTTATTTCAAGGTAATTCATCTTAAAACTGATCAGAATTGAAACTTTTATAAGAACTCAACATAATTTAAACCTAGTCATAACTACTCAACTCCTGATTAAAGGTCCTATATTAAGCAAAATGGACTTAGCTTTAAAACAAGTTATAATATTGTTATAACAATATTAATAAAGCATTCCTGGAGTTGTGTTTTGTTTCATTCACACATGTTTGGGTAACACTTTATTATTACTTTGTCTACATCTCCAAAGCTCAAAATGCTCTGTTCCACCTTGAGATGTTAAAAAGTTGTACTTTTCAAGTTAAGAGATACTTGTTACTTTTTGTTCAGTAGAGATTGGCAGTTCCAGGGTTGAAATTATCCAAATGTTTCGACTGAAGGTGTACGGAGTTTAAAAACACACTGGAGCATTTCCTGTATTATCACATGACATCACAAGGCGGAACAGAGGTTTTTTTTTTTCAGTTTGAGAGAAGAACTCATCGTAAATATGCAGGGTTTTTGTGTTAAACATGCGTGAATTAAACAGAATGCAACTCCAGGTATGTTTTTGATGAGGAAACATTATAACACAAATCAGAAAATAGCATAATATACTGTAGGCCCTTTAGTATTTTAACCCTTGTTAGTGATCCCTTTTATTTACCTTAACTTGCCATTTACAATATCTGTTTGTTTATTTTAGATTAGATGATATTTTCCTACTACCTTTCCTCCAGTTTATCAGATCAACCTTGAGCTGAGTGGATGTCTAAATACTGCATTAGCCTTGTCTCTGTGACACAGCCTGGGAATCAGACAGTCTGCCAGTGCCTTTATGATGGTCCAAAGGTTATGTAATGTACGCCTGCAGTGTGGAGGGTGCTAATCTGGATTACCATTGGATTATAAGGTCCTGCTCAATGACACACAAACGTACAAGACAATATGCTCCTTCTGGGACTTTTACTGTGCAAGGTTGGACTGGATTATTGGATTCTCTTACAGGTTATGGCAATGCTTAGTTCTGTATTGAGTCAACACAAAAATCCATTGGAATAAAATGAATACATGAAACCAAAACACATAGGTCAGTCAGCATTTATTGTGGGTACTTTAGCACATTGAATAAATAACTATGACTTACTATAGATTCAAGCTGTGTGTTTCATTTACTACTTATTTATTATAACTATATTGTACATTTAGAATAGGGTTTTTGGGATAATCTTGCTTTAGTGTTATTGTATCAGTGGTTTAAATTAATTTCAATATTATCATTTATTGTCTATACATTTTCTTAAGAACTTGCCAGTCTCAGTGTCCAAAGACTGATTCTCAGCTCTCAACATTTCACATTGCTTTCTGTCTTGCCCAGTAAATCAACTAAACAACAATTATTTACTGAAGACATCTTAACAATAAAAGTAGATTCAATGTGAAAGATACAGTCAAGCAAATTTTAAGTTCAAAGTAATACAATCTAATGTAAGACGCCAAAAGAAGAGTGAAGATTGGCTGCTGATATCAGACTGAGTGTTTCCATTTCATAGAAGTATTTACCTTTCATTTGACCTGGAAATTACAATTGAGATTAGAAGAACACTGTTTAGTTAGGTATGCCTACTCAAAATAATCAATGATCAAGATTGCAGCTGAAGGTACAACACGTAGTTAGATAAAAGAAAGCTAAAATCCACCAGAAGATAACAGTTTAGGCAATACAAGATGAAATATATCAAACGAAAAGAGCTATGTAGTTTACAGTTAACAGCAATTAGCATAGTAAAGTATTCTCTTTAATTACCACATCCGGCAAAAGGCAAAAGTGATGAATGAAGGAGGTACTGGAAACATAAATATGCAGTAACAGTTGTACTACTGTGTGCCAGTGAGGAATGTAAATACTATGGGTCATCAAGGACATACCTGCGCTTAGATGTCCTCTGTCTTCACATAGAGCAGAATGAGACAAAATCAGGTTAGTACAAGTCAATATGTGGTTTAACCCTTTCTACGCCACACCATGCCGGCTAGACCCACAAGCACAGCAGTGTAATAATCAGGCATGCATGAGAACTAAAGCAGGAACTACTTCTCACATCACATGGTGTTAGGGAAATACAGCACTTTCATTGTTAAGAGCAGTAGACAGTTTCCCATTTTGTAGTATATATATATATATAGCTATAGATAGATAGATAGATAGATAGATAGATAGATAGATAGATAGATAGATAAAATCATTTGAATAGATTGTAAAATTAACCTTAAAGTCGTACTGTGTCACTTTTCTCGTGGAGGGTCCGTCACCTTCTCCTCTCCATGGAGATCCTGCTTGGAATGTTCCACAGTATGGCATTACATTTATTTATATCTACAGAAACAACAGTTGACACCACGGACCCAAGTTACATGTCAGATCTGTGGAGAGGCAAGCCCACTCACAGTAAGAATGCAAGTTTTTGTGTAAATATAAGATGGATATGTTTAATGCCATACTGGAACATTTTAGACAAAACAACATCTCCATGGAGACATACAAGTGGCGGTCCCTCCAGCTGAAAAGTTACAAAGTAGATAAAAGTGCAGAAATACGATTTAGGAAGGAATTGGATAAGTGTCACTAGATCTTGCAAGACTGGACAAAAAAGTGCCAAAAACAACAAAATTATTAAGTAAAATAAATACAAACTGTAAGGCCAAAACTGGATTGGTTTGCACAACTGATATCAAAATCATGTCTCATTCTGTGGAAATTACTATGCCTCATCCCACTCAGACTTAGCACAAAAATATGTAACTGTTAACTGGTCAAAGGTTTTGGACTTTTAATTTTTACACACTATAGCCTTGTCTGTTACACTGCAAGGTTCTGTTCTTTCAGCACAGATTGTAGAATGAGTTGGGTAGTTATTATATTGTTATGTATTTCTGTATGTAGGGTACTGTGGGTCACATGATGCACATTAACAGAGGGCCCAGTGTGTTAAAGATATGACTAACAGTTCATCATAACTGTCTTTTCAGAGCTCTGAGATATTTTTTTTTTATATGAAATATCAGGCTGTAGGAGAGGAGATAACTGATTTAATGGAGTTAATGGAGTTGCTTCTACTTTCGCATTACTAAAGACACGCAAGGAACGCTAAGGTACAGGACATGGTTATGGTGGCTAAAGTCTAACATGGACTCAGTGTGGAAAGTTCAAAAATACTAAGTTATATAAGTAATCCAAAACCATGGGTGTAAGGTATGAAGAATTTAAAGAAGAGGTAAAACTTAACATTATATTGACCTTAATAGAGCAGTGGTATAGGGACAGAATAGTCACATTATCAAAACGTTATATATTTCAAGTGGTTCTCCTTTAAACACATCTGTAAGCTTGACAAAAATCTGATCTACATTTCTAACTGTATACAACTAGAATCTCCTCTATAGGCTAATGGTTTATGTTCTACCAGTTTATTATGGAGTAGATGGTAAAGGTTTGACTACATTGGCTCTACTTGACCCCTCTGTCCCTGTTCACCTGGGCTGTCCAGTTGCATGTCCCAGGTATAGGACATGTCCCATTGCTGTGGTGCCTGTCCCCACAGCGGCCCCTCTGCACCTGCCTCTGTCCATGGATCCCCACTGGTACCCACCTCCTTCAGATTTACGCCTGAGCAAAGCCATAGTTAAAACACATGCTTACTGCCTGACAAGCAACCTTTGAACTTTAAAGTTCATTATGTCACTTTTTCAGATGTTCTGATGTTGACACTTGACTGGCATATTCCTCACTGTTGCATTAAACATATCTATGTTGCATGTATTCAACTAAAACAGACATAGATAAATAGCGATCAATTTAATGTGATGCTGTGAAAAGTAATAATGTCTCAATGGAGACAAGCAGGTGCCAGTGTCGTGGCGTCCCTCCACCAGAAAAGTTACGTAATATACCTTTAAGAAAGATTGCAGATGGCATGTAAGAGAAGTTGATTCAGATGGACACTGAGCAAATTGACAAAGCATTATGTCATTAATCAAGCATGAGTTCAGGTTAGTTGGTTTAGTCAGAGCAATAACATGGTTTAGGCCTTGTCAGCAATACAAACATCAGATGTGCAAATAAATTAGTCATAGACTTTTACATCAGGCACCCTTCCTGATGCAAGGTCTCTTTTCATTTGGACTTATGCTGTTGTAATTTCTTAAGTGTCAATATCTAACTACAGTATTTTAAAAGCTATATTTAATTATCATATTTAAGCAAAATCATGTGCTTTTCCTGATATGCACACCTCCAGATTCAATTACCCACAATGCAAAGCGCTGCTGAAGCCCACTCACTTCATTCTTCACAGCACACAGCTTCCCACAGCTCCCCAAATCTACTCTACCCCCGCAGGACATTCCACAGGTGAGGGGGCTCCCCACACAGGCTTACTTTGATCCTTCATTTGGAGGAACACATTCACACTTTCTGAATTTTTTCAGGGGTTTAGAAACCTGGAAAGATTTTGGAGAATCTGTAAACTATTCCCCAACTCATGACCCCAGTCCAAGTGTTCCATAACTACTAATTTGCAAATTAAGCGCTGTCCCCACATGCCCGACCTCAAATACAAATGCACAACTTTTTAGTGAATTTGCTACTTTTTCACATTTACTTTGAAAGACTGAAATGATTGAGCCGTTCTGCTGAGGCACTGAGTTCAGTGATGTGAGGCTTTGGAGAACTTTTTTCTGAGCTCTCCTCCACCTCAATTTTACAACATTATCACTGAAAATGTGAAATTCTACAACAGCAAATATGATAAAAATGGGTGCTTTGACATCCCCTTTTGTCACCAGTGGGACTGTCCTGTGCTGTGGCGAGTAGATAGGTGGGAAGAGTAGATTTAGTTCATTTCTCCTTTGGTCCAGTCTTACCCTGTGGTCCCTCATATGGGTTGGAGTTCACCCATTCTCCGTCAGGACCCATGCTAGCCCAGTCCAGCACGGCTTCACTCAGGACACTGGAGTACTGCTCTGAAGTGAAGCAAACACACCACTACTACCCACTCCTGATACACACACAGTTCTTTCAGTGGCCGTTTCATCTGACTATGCACTTTTAAGGAACAGGATATCTGACGTCTGACCCACAGTGGCCTGGCAGATGAACAAGAAACACAGAATTCCTGTTTTTCAAAAAGCTCATCAAAGATCCTCTCGCTAACTTAACTTTTCAAACAATGAGTCCAGTAATCCCAAAGGTATGGATCACCGAGCACTTTGAGGTTGTTTGTGGTGAAATGCCATTACACCGTCCTGTGCTATTTTAGGAAAAGGACAAAGACACCACTGTTGACAACAGACACAGTCTCATCTGGATGTACTCATGTGCAGGCTGTAGTCCATACACTTTATACACAAAGAAAACACAGCATTTTCTAGTAAAATAGACTTGAGTGCATGCTTGTAATAACTTCAGTATAAGTATGGCCTATATGCATCAAAGTGGCTCTTATTCTAGTGTCCAGTGTTGGAATACCTCTGGTCACAAGATTCCCATTTGGCCTGTGATCATGTGCCCATGCTAAATCAGAACCCCAGGGATGGTCATATGGTTGCAAAATCAATTGAGGTTAAACCATGGGCCAGGACTCTGTAATAACTCACCTTACATAAAGTCATAAATATTAGCCTAAAAATGTCTTCTATATTGCCTTCATCTCATAATAAGCATTTCAGCATTGGTGGTCATTTAGGTCGACTAACCTGTCTGAATCCACAGTGCAGCTGTAACAGCTATAGCCTCTTCCATGCGTCACTGGCTTCTCGTTAACTATTTAACAGGTGCGCAGTGAAACTATGCAAATTAAGGCACTCATCCACCTATGGAAACATGTTTATCTTTGCTATACAGTCAACAGAGGAATTCATTTTACAACATGTCAACTCTTTCTGGGAGTTGTTTCTAAGCTTTGTAAGTTTTTAACTTTTAAATTGACCAGGACATTCTATCCAATGCGCAAGGAGACCTCAAGTTTCCATGTTGTTGTTCTGCAAAAAGCATAATGCAACTATACACCGTAGAATATAGCCACGTTTCGTTTACAGCTCGAATTAGAATTGACAACAAGTAGAAGTAATGCACATAAAGTAGAAACACCGTTGTGCAGGCATGCGAAGCGCACACTACACACTACACGGCTCACAACTTATTTCCCCAAATCAACACTGGCTTTGCGGTCAGTAGCTTATACACAGTCCAGCAGCAGTTAGAACACGTAACCCAACGCACCTGCAAACTTCTAACACTCATTGCTATAAACCTGTAGTAAACGTGTCCCCGTTATCTGATAATAACTCACCTTGTTGTCGGGTTTCCATCAGCGAAGGCCAGGTGCGTCTCTCGAGACAGTTAAGGTGGATGACACGCGCCGCACCGGCAGTCGGGTCGCTCCGGGTGGACTCGGGTTTCTTCGGATGTCACGCGCTGGGTCAGTTCAAAGGGCGGGGCTTCCGGCATTGACCAATCAGTAGTTTTATCGTAATTTTTTAACGCGCTCCCTGGACGTTTTCTCTGTGCGTGCAATAATAAAGCAGTTAGGCCTACAGTAATCTAAATAAAACAAGCATTTTTCTTCATTATATTTAATGATAAACCATATAGCCATAGCCACATTTTAATGGCAATTAAGCATGTGCCTACTTAAATATAAAAGATAGGTGCTTTCTCTATTTAGTATGTAACGTCTTCTAAATATGCTTTCCTTTCTGTTTTCTGTTTCAATGGAAAAGAAAAACAATTATTGTACAATTATGACATCTGCTGACAAACTGCAGAAGTCACAGTTAGAGTTTATAGAGTTTTATAGAATTTTAAACAGAATGGCAACATCTGGGTTAATGCTTTCATTTCATGCCTGGCACTCCTAATAATTACATCAAATTGAAAAATATAATACAATTACGTTTTTGGCATTAATATATTTTATTTTCATACATCGTTAAATAAAAATAGTGCATGGCAAAAGTAGACATTTTAATTTATCAGTAAATAATTATTTACTGAGGGTTGAGAACCATTATACATCAGTAACACACTAATAACTTACCAGTATACGTATGTCATTCAGTCAGTGACTGTGGGTAACTAATTACTTATTATCGAGGAACTATGGTAACCATGTACAAAGCATTAAGCACTACATGTTTCTGTGCTTCTTGAATACATTCAGAAAAGGCAGTAACATAAAAGTTGGATGTTTGTATCATTTTAAGGGATTCTGTTTCATTGCATAACAGCAGCGTCTTTCTGTCAACATGGGTCGGATTATAGACTAATTAAAATTACAAATCACATTTTCATAATGGTACATGGGATTCAAAGTAATGTTAAACCCTGTAGCGCACCTGTGTCATATCATGGGAAGGTACTAAATTTTTCAAGTTTCCAGCTTATCAGACCTATAAAATATTTACCCATTTGGCCTGATTAGAAATGTGGTGCAGTCATCGTAGGCAGAGATAAGCAAACTCAAAAGTTTGACTAAACTTCTTTTTGACACAGCAGTTATTCAGAGTTTTACTTCCTGGGCTGGCTGTTACACAGCTCTGGCAAAAGCACTGGGAAACATTTAAAAGCTGCATGTGTGCAGCACAATGATGCATATGGAGAGCTTTGTGTAGAGAGAACAGCAACTCCCTGAGAGTATTCGATCCCCGAGTCATTTCCTCTCACACACAGCACAGACTCTGCAAAACACCGGCTGTTCCAGCTTATTGTAAAAAGTCTGTTTTTTTGTAAAGCAAAACTAATGGCACCGCAAAGTGCAATGTGCATGCATTTACAGCTTGTTCCTCTGTTTCTGTAGTTCTAGTTTGAACTTGGTAGTTCCTCATCAGATCCAGAAAAAACAAAGTACATTGTTTTTGAAGTGGTCCAAAGAGCACTATTGTTGTTTTTAATGTCACTGTAAAACATAATAATCGGGAGACACACATTCTTGTCTTTGGTGGACATCCAAGCTCTCCGTACATGACAGTGACAGTGCAGTGGCTCGAGCAGCTGCAGCTGATGTGCCTCTGAGTCCTGTGTTCTCCTGCTCTCAGCTGCTCACAGAGGAGGTCCTCAGTGAACCAGTCCTCTTCGATCTCACACTGAAGCAGATGCCAAGGCACAGGGAGGAAGAGACAAGAGCCATGCAGCAGAGAGAGAGGTCAGAGGATAATGGTGGACAGCAGGTGGACTGCAGCCAGACAGACCTTTCCAGACCCTTAAAGCTCCTAGAAATCTGCTGCTTACTGCTGCAGACTGGTGCTCTGCGCACTACTGTAAATGAGTTACAAACTACTGGCACTAAATAAACTTAAAACACTAAAGACTTATCCTTCCACTGCAAAAGCCACAGCGCTCTTAGCAGCTTGACATGTATATTATGCTAACTATTTTTCCATCAACAAATCTATTTGAATCTGCTGTTACAGTTAAAGATATACACTGTAGAAATATTTGAAACCAAATAGATTCAATAATAATTATTTTAAAGTCCCTCTCTCTTACATATCTGCACAGAACCGTTACCAGTGCTTTACAAAGGCTTCTGTGGAGATTTGTTTGTTCTGCCAACTCTGAAAGACACAATAGCGCTACCATCCTTCTCAAATATAAACTCTATCTGACAATGCTATGGCTGCACGTCAATCTGGCCACATGTTTTGTATTGGCTACAACATCTCTTTTATTTCAGATAAAGACATTTGGCATCAGCGGCACGGACACAGGGGTTGGATCTCAGGGCTAAAGTAAAGTTTAAACGGCAAAGGCTTTTAAATGAAAGATGTAATATTAAGGTTATATTGCTCTTCTACACTATTCAATTATTTATTTTCAGATTTGTTCATCAGAGACTCAGAATTTTACATCCTCCCCGGTGTTCACCTGTGCAGGGGTTTTCAAATTGGTCCTTTTGTATGGCAACAAAAAGCAAGCAATGTGCAAGGTTTTGAGAGTTTCTTCTTCTGATTTGATATTCACTGTAGTTTAACATCATATGACTTGATAAAATCCTGTCTTGTGATACAGACTTGGAGTCTGGCTTGACAGTTTTCAACCAGAGATAATCCAATGTATTCTTTATGTTCTTTGTACAGTATACAGATAGCAGAGTCTTTCCCTTTGGCTTGAATTGTGCAGTAGTAGTAGTAGTAGTAGTAGTAATGATAATCTGCCTCTGTTTTCACCTGAGAGGCTAGTAATCACCCTGTAACTTCCATGAGCGTGGGAGACAATCAAGATGACTCAGAATGGAAGCTCCCTGAGGTGTGTGGGCGTGGCCTGTTGTGAAGGGGCGTGGCCTGGGAGAGGAGCCAGGAGACCAGACAAGAATCAGATCCAGCGTCCAGAACCCTGAGAGTGCTGCTTTTTTTTCTTTTTGGATAAATAGTAGATGGGAAAAACTACCAAACCTGAAAGAGAAAAGGACATTTCTTTTTATCTCAGCTTCTTCTTTCAACCATTTTAAAGTATTTATTGATCTTTTACTGACATTTTAATACATAAAACATGGACTAACAAAATCTCACTTTGTTGCTCTTTGTATTGTCATTCACATAAAAAGTAACTACAAGGTTCAAAAAGACTGCTTAAATATGGAATACAGACAATAAAGTGACTTTTAAACTCCACAAATTGTATGAAATAAAAATATTAAAAGAAAGTATTTGTCTCCACAGTCTGAACGAAATCTATGGGAAATCCTGCTGAATGCATGGACACTTTATTTTCAACATGCACTTTTTCAGAGTGTATGGTAGGCATTTATTTGTAGTGTTCAATTATAAGTTATATGTGAGTTGATAATTAACATAATTACCTATTACAAGGGCAAGAGCTCCCAGCACCACCACCACCACCATGACTACTGGTGCTATCAGTATCTTAGAGGCTGTAAAATAAACACATATAATAGTTATGTTTCTATATTTACACAATAAAATCCCACATGCTGTATTGTGGTATGCATGCTCAAAATTCAAGAAACAATTCACAGTTTTGAAAACATGTTCCAGAAAAAAGAGAACAAAAATAGGTTTTCAATGATAAAATAGTACTTGAAGAGGCACTCTGCTGCTGAAGTGGTTGTTCAGTATTTAAAAAAATTAAAACATTACAAAATGTTGCATAACTGAAGTGGCAAGTGTTTTAGTGTTAGTGAACATTCCCATTTGTAGCATCTTTAAGCCATTTACAAAGCTCTCTCTATGACGCAGATGATCACACATGGATATTATTATTCTTGTTACAACAGAATGAAAAGCAATTTGAAGAATAGAATTGCAATTTCCAATCATTTTCTTTTACTGGTAGATAGAGACATGCACATCTGATAAAAAATGCTGGGTCCAAAGACAAAAATTGTAGAAAAGAAAACAGATCTGCACTGCAGTTCTTACGAGCTCCCGATTTTGTATTATTATAATAATTTTATCCATCCATTTTCTCCCACTTAATCCGGCTGGGTCGCAGGGGCAGCACGCTGCCCATTACTCTGTGCACCAGACCCAGACCCCTATGAACCCCTCTGCAGGTGGTGAGCCCACAGGAGGGAGGAATTCCTTGACGGTCCTTGATTGTAAACTGTTCATAGGGGTGTTGCATGTTTTTGGTTGATGGGGGGAAACCGGAGTACCCGGAGGAAACCCATCCAGACACGGGGAGGAAACATGCAAACTCCACACAGAAAGGCCCGGGCGACCCGGGGATCGAACCCGTAACCTTCTTGCTGTGAGGCATGAGTGTTGCTACTCAGCCACCGTGCCGCCCATATAATCATTTTAATATTTTAATAATTGTCTGAAGAAGGGTTTGACCTCCAAACGTCACATTGCGGCGTTATTAAAATAATAAAAAAATTGGAAAAACTGCAGTGCAGATCTTTTTTTTTTTTCTTTGAACATCTGTATCCAAACCCCATTAAATGCATGAACACTTCTTAATCAGATCCATCATGTAAGAAGAGTCCAGTGACAGGTGGTAGTCCAGGAGGAGGGCCGTGCATCACTGATCAAAGGACTTCTATGTTTAGTAGTTTTCCATTTTTCTTGTGTAATTCTATCTGCCTGAGGCTCAGACACACAGGTCCCCAAGTTTGGCATGCCATTTGTCTCACTATTCAGGGAGTGAGATGACGTTACAGAAACAAGGTGTCTTCATCAGATTACAGCTACAAGAGCAGAGTATACAAAGCCAGAAATTCAATACATTTTATAAAAATAATATAATACTGGTGTGTTCATCATTGCAAGATAAACATATAAAACATTGATGAGGGCACGAACAAATAGGTATTAGAATTGATTGTGGATTCTTGGTTGAGATAAAATGCCTGTTATATTGCTGTGGTGTATTCCTTTGCTTACCCTCTAGTAAAAATCGTGTGTGATACAATGTAATGAGCAGTACCACACATTTTGTTCCTCAGTGGCTTCTTTGTGTTGGAGCTGGACTTATCTTCTATCTCTTTACACTGATGTTGCCTTAAAAGATTTCCAACAGCTACAGATTCAAAGAAAGTTGAAAAGAAAAACTTTTTAAATAACTCACCACAGACAGAGCCCCTGACAAAGCGCCTCAGATGGGGTTTACTGGGAAGGTAACGGTACTTGCAGCCAAATACACTCAAGTTAGAAGTATGGTCCCCAAAAAATCTACAAATGTAAAAATATCAGGTCAGACATTGTGGATTTGAGTGAGTGGTTCCAAACTCTAAGTAACACCTAACTTAATATTTGGCTCTCTGTATTCCACCAGAATTAAACTCAGATTATATCATGCCTAAATTAGGGTTATAGGTCCAGTATTATGAATAACTGACTCTTATGAGCGTTAAGACATGTTATAATGCTGTTACCTCTTCAAAAACATACCTGGAGTTGTTTTTTTGTTTCATTCACATGTGTTTGAGTAATCCTGCATTATTAGTTTGTCTACAAGACACAGCATTTGGAGCTTTGGAGCATTTGGAGCTTTTGATCTTTGAGTTTCAAGTTAGTGGCTACATTTTATCTTTTGTTTAGTAGAGATTGGCCATTCCAGTGAAGGTGTACATGGTTTAAAAACATAGTGGAGCACCTCCTGTATTACCACAACATCACAATTGGGAACAAAATGTTTTCTGTTTAAGAGAAGAACTAAATATGCAGAATTTGTGTGTTAAATATGTGCCCTTTAATCATGGCCAAAAAGGAGACTAAACCATGGATAAAGTAGTTATAAATAATGATTACCTTAAAGTAGGACAACATGAAAAGATTATAATTATAGTCATTACAATATTAAAACATTTAACTGCAGAGGGCCCAGTATATCGCAGTGGTGCACATACCACAGACTGAGAAACACTGATCTAGATAATGTCTCTTTAAGTAATATAAACCAACCGTAAATGTCTATAGCGCTCCCCACAGCGGTAACAGAAGTTGGTGTTACACTGTGTGCAGGTCATGTGATCACACCCCTCGGTCCGCTGAATATGGATCTGTAGAAAAACAAAACCATGATAGTCTTTCACATGAGGAATCAGATACAAGAGGTTTCCAGGAAAAGAATTCACTGCTATAAAACTCTGTAGGAAAATGGGAGTCAAATACACCTGAACTGAATATTGAATAAAGTAGCAGAAACTGCACTGGTTATAACATTTTGACTAGTTTGCATTTACAGTATAGAAGGGCATAGTCAAAAATCACAAAGACGTCAAATGTGTGATCATTTTTAAATGAGTGGTAAAATACAACAGGTCCTATCAGTATCATTATCACTTAAATGCTATTGCCGTAAAGATATGTCATATTGCTTTCAAATGTTGTTCTGTGTTTTTTGCCCATGAGGATAGGTTGTGCTGGGGAGGAGAAATGTACCGTAATTGCTTTGGTTTTGAATGTTTCACAGTAAGACAATAAACCTATCTATCTTGTACATATTCAATTATAGGGGGCTTTATTACTAAAAATATCTTACTGTGAACAAAGTAACCAATCCACTGATCTGACTGACTGTTACTTGGCCTGGTGGTGTGTCCTTGGAGATATGATAAATTTAATGCTATATTGAGGGACATTCCAGGCAAAGCAATAACATCTCCAAGGAGACAAGTAGGTGGTAGACACTCTGAAATGTTATATAGAGCACTGTTAAATTCACAATTAGGCCTGTCACTAATTACTATATTGACTTATCGTTCAATATATAATAGATGGAACAATCATTTTGGGGGGTCAGTATTTATTGTGACTTTTTTTGTACTAGTGTGGGTTTTTTGTTATTTGAGCTGTAGAAGTATGAATAAATAACTTGTATGACTTCTATAGATAAGATAAGATAAGATAAGATATGCCTTTATTAGTCCCACAGTGGGGAAATTCCAGTGTTGCAACGGACAGTTCAAGAACAGCAGGAAAATGGTAACATGCAATAAAACAAGATAATAGATAATGGCTTAAAAATAATTTAAAAATAGACTTAAGAATAGACTCTAATGTAACACACTGTTCCGGTGGAGCAAAAATATAAAATACCAAAAAACTATTATGTACAATAAAAGTGCAGCATATGAACAGAATAAATCTCAGTAAAGTGACTTCAGTATATTATGTTATTTACAGTAATATGACTATGTTTATGTACAGCAGCATTAGACGGGATAAATATCAGTAAGTGACATAAGTGAATTGTATCAGAGGTCTTCAGTATTGCACCTAGATATAGTTGAATGACACATGTTCAGTGTTAACAAAATAACAGTGTTTCATTCTGCTGTGTATTTATTGCAGTTTCAGTTTATAACCGTATTTTACATTTAAAATAGTGTTGAGGGGATAATCCTGCTTTAAAATGTCATACTGTGTAACATTCCAGGCAGAGCAATGACATATCCATAGAAACAAGCAGGTGACGGACCCTCCACCAGAAAAGCTACACAATGCACCTTTAAGGCTGTGTCAGGCATAAATTTGTTTCAGTTTTATCATTTATCATCTATATTTCCTTCAGCAATATATCAAACTTCAAAATGTGTGATCCTTGTAGCCTCAGGTCAACATCATCACTTCAGTTAACACTTCTCAAACAGCTCCTCTACAAACTATTTACTGTTTTGTTTACTGAAACCACTGCACATTCACAGAGCTGAGCTGCTGCACTCGAGCCCATTTAAAATTCACATATTTTTCAACACTAACTCATACTGAGCTGCTCTTCTCCTGCCACACTACTCTGTATAGATCTTTGCTACCGGGGCTGCTGCTTTGTCTCTGCTGTCGACCGTGCCTTAAGTTCAACTCTCCCTTTTCAGCTAAACCCAGTGTGACACCAATTTGCAGGCTTCTTGGCTCCAACAAGCTCCTATGTGCCTCTCCAAAAGGAAGGTTATGGAGGAACAGAGCTACAAAATGAACCCAGATGGGAAACATTCACCGCTGTGAGCAAACAGTTTCCATATTCCGGTAATTAGCGTAATTTATGTCTTCCTCCTCCCATGTTGTGCCTGTTAAATTAGATATTGTCTCCTTGGTTATAATGGGAGTGAAAGAGGCGGGCTGTGTTCGTAAAGCTAGCCGATATGGTTTTGAAGCAATCATCATCATTTTTCTATTACCTGCTCTGGCCTGTTCCTGTATGTCCTTCTGATTCTCTTTGCTTTTCCATCCGTCACACATCTCTGCTCTCTGGCCTCCTAACCCGCATTGATTCCTCCATCTCCAGTGATCCTAATCTTCATCACGTGTTCTTTATGCCACACACCTATACCTGCTACGCTCATGGGCAAACAGAAAGAAGACAATACAGTCTTACCTTGCACTGGGGACATTTCTGTGCGTTCCTCTGGCCACGCTCGATGACGCTGGCCCACGTTCGAAGGAGCTTGTCTCCTTTCCTGTAATCACGGCACTTCAAACCATTATGCCAAGGCGCGTGGCATTTGAAGCACCACAAGAACTGGCAACTCTCGCACTGAATCTGTGAAATATAAACGGTACATTATATTACATTATTAACAAGTCAAACCTTTGAAAATATTTTGACAGAGCCGCTTGATTATGGAACTTTGTATTTATTTATAGCCATTATTTATGTACTGTCAAAAGGTGGCTTGCAGTGGTGCAATAGACATTTATTAGTCATGTATTGTGATTTATGCTCATCAGAAGTTCAGAACAGAATTTCCTTTTTTATTCCACATTTTTGTAACTGATTAGAGCAATAACTCTGTAATGAATAGGGATGTAACAATCCAAATCTTTCGATATGATATTTTCACAATATGCAACTTTTCTGTCATAATCCAAATTATTAAGATTTAAAAGTGCTTAATTCATCATGTACACTGGACTGAAACTGAGCAAAGGATGATGGTGTATGTAGTTCTCTCTGCTTTTTTAGCCGTTACTGCACCATAGCAATGAATTTAAGCAAAGAGACTCGATATACTGTAATAGCCCACGATATTATTGTGAGACTTTTGAAGATACGATATCACAATATTTCAGTTATTGTTACATCTCTAGTAATAATGATTCAAATTCAACTAACGCCAATAAAGGCCCATCATGGCCTTAAAACAGTAGGCCTTCCCATATAATAAAGATAAAAAATTGTATTGTGAGGTTAATAAAATGCTAATTAACATAAGAATATGAGTAAGTATGAACATACACTGGACCTCAATACCAGACTATATTAAACAGCAAACCACATATAAGGCTTTCACCAAACAAGAATGGCTGGTAAACACATATACCTGCCAACACTGAGGACTGGAGCCTGTTGTGTTAGACTTGAACAAACTTTATTGATCCACGTAGGAAATTATTTGGACAGTAGCACACACATCACAAGAGAGACTGGTATTAAATAAGGAATAATTATATAAATGTATATGTGCAAGTAAAGATAAAATATATAGATAGAAATCTTGTTATGCAGGTATATGCATGTTGTGTGTGGACTGTATGTGGTCTAAATATTTATAGTTTGATTTGTCTTGTACTTTTTGCTCCGTATATTGTCTGATGTTTGTATTTCCTATGTATAGTCTGTTTTGTCCTGTGAAAGTTATTTTTTTATTGCTTCTCTAATATCAGGACCAAGAGACTACAGATGAAAAATAGCCTCTTAGCTAATTCGGTAGAATGTTTAGTCATGTGTTTTATGAAATGGCACTGTCCCCTTTCAAATAAACTAATCTGTCACTTTATGAACCCATACTAAACAAAGTCCTACCTTGTATTTGTGCTCGGAGCGGCTGGGGGTGTGTTTCTTGAGTGATGTGAAGTGGTTGCATTGGGGGCAGGGTTTGGTGCTAGAGTCCAGTTGACTCAGTTCCAGAAAGTATCGATATCTGGCCACCTCCTCACTGGTCAGAAGGGACAGCAGCAGCCCCTCCTCTAGGAAACCACTGCAGTCCGGGCTTGGGCAGCTCATGAAGGCTTTGGCCATTCGCACCTGCACATTTCAGTAGTTTTAATACAAATAAAAATAATAACAACAAAATACATGGCTTATCAAATGCTCAAAATAAATCTGGTACTAATTTTGCATTTTGGAAAAGGATGTAGTTTACCAATGAGTCAAAATGACACTTGAAATATTGAGAGGATTTTTCAATATGTTTCAATATAAAATAAATTACAAGAAAATGCCAATAGTTTTGAATTATTGAGCTCACTCTGTCCCATGTGTTCTACATACTTTATATATAATATATATAATTTATAATCATAATCACATTTAGTTTTGCATAGTTCCTTGAAAATAAATTTCTGTGCTCATCTTGGTGTTGAAAAACATTTGAATTACAATTATATTACGTTAAACTGAGTTAGTGTTGGCGTGTTTTTTGTTTGCTTTCGGGGAAATGTCAAACTGCCTGGGAACCTTGTGAACAGTAAACAACAACAGGCTGAAAGTTTTAAGTAAACAAACTCTGCATCACTTCCTTGAATTAATTACTCCAGCCATACACACACATTGTGTAGTGACATAGTGGTGTGTTTAAGGCCAAAGCCCATCCCATTTAGAATCGAAAATTATGAATTAGATCATTAGTACATTTAGAGACTCTTATGTCTTCATGGGGAATGTCATTTTTCTTTCTTCTTCAAACTTTCCCTTTTGACATTCTTTGTGCACCAGAGCCAGTGGGACCAGTTACGCTGACACACAAACATGCACATCCATAGAGTAAGAAAGCAGAACACATCCCCAGATAGAGTTACACCCAGGGCACATTCACACTCTCGGTAAAAGGCCATTACATGATTTTGAAAGGGATCCTGCTGCTCAGACACAGGAGCTGTGTTGGCATTGTTGCCACAACACATTGATGACCACAGACTGGTTGGACTGGTTGTCCCACTGGCACCTGAGCCGTTTCAGCGCACGCGTCAGATGCACTGTATCCTGACTCCTATTGGAGCCCATACTGGAGGAAACAGGAGCCACTTTTTGTAAGACTGTTTGACAATCACTATACTGATTTATCGTTCAGTATATGATAGATGGAACAATAATTCTTTCAGGGTCAATATTTATCGTGGGTACTTGGGGAGATTTGTATTATTTTTCTGTACTATGATATGATTTAAGCTGAAAAGTGTCTTCTATGACTAAATCAGCACCGTATTTGGTACAAACTACAAAGGTGTTCCATTCTGCTATTTATTTATTGCAGGCAGCTTGCATGTTTTAAATGATATTGTACTTTTAGAATATTTTGGGCAGTAAACCTCCTTTATGGTTATTGTGTCAGTGGCATAAATTTATTTCAATATTATCGTTTATTGTCTATATTTACATAAACAATAAATCACAGTTCAAAATTTGTAATCCTGACAGTGATGCTTGTGATGGAACTGCAGTATCGCACTGCAGTGATCCTTTTAATAGTAAAACATGGACCGTATCTGTGGAGAATTCCAGCTCTGCACGATCTGCCTTTAAATGCGACTCTTAACAGCTGCGGTGCTCATCCCAAAATAGGATTGAAATACAGTAAGGGATAAAATCATTCCACCTCCACAGGACAATTCAGCTGTTATCTCATTCACTGAGCTTATCTAAAAGTCTACCGTTTCGTGTCTTTCCAACCTCGCAAATCAGACTAAAAAGATACTATGAGATAAAAGGTGCAATAGAATGACTTTATATCCTCCCCAGACAAAATTAAGAGCGCAACTTTCAAGCTAGTCAGACATTAGAGCATTCATCAAGAAGTCCTCAGACCAGAAGACTACAAAGTTGAACCATCTCAAAGACAAGGCACTTAGGGAGAAAAATGGCCGCCCTAGTGCACTTACACAATGGTTAGAAACAGCATTTGGCAACGTGCCTCAAAATTCAGAGTGCTTAGCTCTATGGTAGATGACAAACGGCAGTAAAAGTCTCATCTATTATTAATCATCTTGGCTGGATGGACAGGTAATCGATAGGTGTGACATGTGACTTTTAAAAAAGATTATGCATGGCAAAACACTTAAACTGTATTGTCCCAAGTTTTGGTGTCATATTTTGGGCCAGTGTTTTTTTTACTGCAATATCAATGACTGATGCTTATTGGAATGTAGGCAGTGTTATATTTAGATTAAGTGTGGGACAAACAAGAGGATAAACTGCGTCAATGTGGCAATACAATTATAATGTAATATTACACAAACTTTGAATAGGGCAAGTAAGTTTTTGTTTTGTTAGCATGTTATGTTATGGTATGACAATGGTTAAAGAATGGCTTTTTGATAAGTAATTTGTATTTATTGTCCCTGCATGACTGGTTCCTAATAAAAAGTACTTATTAAAACATACTTCCTTTTAAAATGCAGAACTGTGCAATGCTGGTGCCCTAGATTCAATTCACTATGGCATCTTATTTGAGCTTTAGGCTATGTAACAACACTTTTGAATAGGAACACTACCCAAACTATGAAATGTAGTATTGCAGTTTTAGTATTGAGTTTTGTGACATGGATAATTCACTAAGTCACAGAGTTGCAGTAATCTCAGTAGTTGGTATTTCAGAACATCATGTGCTTGTCTTAAGGTAGGCAGGCCAACATAACCCAGCACGTGCGTAATTGCGCAAGGGCATTGGCACCAGCTGGAGACTGACCCAGCTTTTATTGTGGGACAGCATTTTGGGCACCACGCCGCTGCCGCTGCCCCGGCCCGTCCCATCACCAACCTGCGAGCTGACGTAGAGTTTCAGGCACTCTTCGCACACTGCCATCCCACAGCAGGGCAGGGGTAAGATGGTTTTTGACTCGAGGCACACCCGGCAAAACTGCGCCGTAGTCTCTGCACCAACCTGCTCCATAGAAAGCCGGTGGGACAAGTCTCCGATTGGATCCACCAGGTCTTCCAGTGTATACAGATCCGGCTCTGAGCTCGAACTGGGGTACATTTCCATTTCCAGTTGTGGAATAGAATACGCCTCATGGTCAGGAAAAGCCAGAGTTTCGTTTGAGTGGTTTGGTAAATCACAATCTTTTAAGTTTTTGTCGTTGGCAATGCAGTAAACAGTGCAATACACGTGTTCTTTGGTATTAAAAGACTCTACTGAACTTAATGTGTTTCCTTCATTATCACTAACATTTTGGCACTCAGTAGTAGCAAATCCAACTCCTTTTAGGTTCCCTGTATCGTTCAGGGTGAGTTCGTTTTTGACTGCGGGTTCGCCCGTTTCCTGACTCGACTTTTTCTCATTCCCAGTATCGTCTCCGCTCGTTGTAGTGTCTCTTTGGTGGCTGTCATTCTCTGCTTCACACGGAGTCCGAGTGCAAACATTTAGACAAAGTGATGGAGATTTAGAGACGGTTCCGAAATTCCTCCTCAGTATTATTTCCACTGCACTGGCCCTGCGCCTCTCCCCGCCTCCCCCGCTGCTGCTGCTGCTGTTGCAGTTGTTGTTGTTGTTACCCTCCGCATCCTTCTCCTCCTCGCCTATGCGCTCCTCCGTGCCCCCGTCCACCTCTACGGAGGATAGATGCGAGTCCGACACGGTGACACGGCCGCTCACATCAATTACCGATCGCTCAACTTTGGCATCGGAGTAGGAAGTTTCAGTCGACAGATTGCGGGACAATTTGGCCCTCCCGTCCTCGAAACTGCTGATAAAACTCGGCATCGTAGACTGACCAGCTATGGGTCCTTCATCTTCCATGCCCGGTAGAGCTCGCCCCATTTAATGAGCGGTCATGTGCCGCTCTCGCCACGTTCTCCCTGCCTCTACTTCAACTCCGACCAAAACATAACAAAGCAGGTAGCCGCCAGCTTCCGGGTGCGGCGTCAGCGTGCAGGACGCAGCGGCGGACCAATGGGGAGCGCGCTGGCTGAGCGCGCTCGTGCTGCCTGGCAGACGGGCACCTGCGTTTAATCAAGATAATTAGAAAGTCATTGTAGGCGCAGTGTTGACAGGGACGTCAACAGGACCGGCGGCAGCACAAGTGCAGCGGTCATTAGCCGGACAACTGTGCACTATTCCATTTTAATATCATTAGCCTTTGATGTACTTTGAAATACACTGTCTTTGGCCATAGTTAAATATCAGGGGTAGACTTTGGGAATGCCTAGGTTATTATTTGAACAGAACTGGACATTTATTAACATCATTGGCCTACCATTGATTTGCCATACACTCTGAATGTTAAAAATTAAAAGAATTTAGATAAAACAAAGATTTTCAGCATTTCTTTGACGACATGCAGCCTGCACACCTAGCCTAAAACATTTGGATAAGTAGCTAACAGTACAAAAAACATGCTGTTGCAATTTGTTCTAATAATGTCAAATGTCAGACTAATGTCTGTTCATCCCTGTTGTGATCAAACCCATTTAAAATCCAACATTTACTCAGCTTTTTACTGGAGCCCATTTAGTCTTTACCTCATAAGTGACACTTCAACAAAGCAGAGTAAAATTAAATTGGACAGATACATTTTTAGTTCAGGCCTGCTGGCGTGTTTCAAATGAGCCTATTTGGGCCAGTGCCTGTGAAAAGCCTTGTTAGCCGTGTTACAATTCCTCATTAATGACAAGCGCCAGGCAAACTGTAATTAGTTCTCTCGTCCTGGCTCAATTGGTTTTTCACGAAGAATGCCAACATGAACAGTACACGCTTTGAAGGCCAGAATAGCCAACTCCTTAGATGTAAAACAGGTCAGCCGGGGGAAGAACAGTGGTAAGCCTATATGAACATTTATACCTACAATGTTCCTTTATTGTAGCTTTATAACTTCTCACTTCTAGTCCTGGGATTTTAGATGGTGTACTTTTCCACTTCTTCTTCTTCTTTTTCTTTTTTTCAAATTTTTTGATCAAATTTCCCTTTAAGCACTAGTAAAATACCACCCACTCATATTCTCTTCCTTTTTAAGAGTGTATTGGCAAAAAGCAAATATCTTTTCTCTCTGACAGCCAGAGGTGAATGATTATAACCAACATTTATATTGAAGCCTATCTGGGCCACTCTTCTGAAGAATAGTCCATGCATTACCAAGCTATTCTGTCTGAGATATACTGTGAAAATATGTTATTGCTTTGTTTGGAATGTTCCCCAGTATGGCATTATACATATTTTAGATTTATTCAATCAAACATGTTTTAATTTCTCAAAAATACATCTCTCCACAGATCTGACTTGTAACCTGGCTTGAAGGTGTCACCTGCTTCTCTCCATGGAAGTAAATAAGTTAAAAGCTACAATGCTGTTACCTTATCAAAAACATACCTTGACTTTGGTTTTGTTTTTGTTTGATTCATACATTTTTGAGTAATCCTTTATTATTAGTCTGTCTACATCTCCAAAGCTCAGAATACTCTGTTCCACCTTGTGATGTCATGAAGTGGTAGTTTACAAGTTAACAGCTACCTTTTACCTTTTGTTCAGTAGAAATGGGCAATTCCAGGGTTGACATTATCCAAATGATTCTAGTGAAGGTGTACGGAGTTTAAAATCACAGTGGAGCACTTCCTGTTTTACCACATGACATCACAAAGTGGAACAGAATGTTTTCTGTGTGAGAGAATAACTTGAAGAACACAACTCCGAGTATGTTTTTGATGAGGAAACAACTTTATAACATAGACCAGAAATGATTTGCTTATGTTGATTAAAATTTAACAATACCAGGCCTGAAGTTGGACTCACAAGAAAGACTGAATCCCACTAGAACACTGTCTCTCTGTGAAGCGTCCTCTTTTCCTCTTAATAAGAAATAATGTTCACAATGTGTCAGGCAAAGACACACAATTAGACTTCTCAGCTGGCTTCCCTGCCATATTCCCAAGGGTCTACTTTGAACAGTCACCTGTGGAAATCTGTTATAAAAATAGGCTTTAAACTAACATGGACTATTTAAGTAACAGGTGAGCAATTACAAATCAGCCCATAGCCCATAGGGAGGACACGGGCTTTAATGTAAGCTTAGTATTGAAAGAGCATGACTTTACAAACCCCCTTTTAAACTGCAGTTCACAAATGAGAATATGAATGGGGCACTTGAAACCAAATCAATTTAATGAAGCTGCAGATGTTGCATTTGTCCTACAAAATGTACAATTTCCAATTCTACAAATACACTGCCATCAGACATCGCTATTATTTATACATTTAATCAGCACCGTATTCAGCTGTCTGTATGCTCTGGGTGTCAACTCAAAAGGCTCATAATAAAGAGATTAACAGATTTTGTAAGATGTAATCACACTTCAGAACAGCCATACAAAAGTCGGACTTGATGTTTATTGACACACACCGTCTAGAGTAAACGGGCCCCACATTGGATTTGTTTCGTAAAAAAGGCTTGGGTCTATATAAAGTAGTGATTTCGAGAGCGCTAAAGACTTTATGAAAATCCAAGGGCAAAAGTTTTGTCATTCATCTAACAGCTGTTCCTTCACTAGAGCTTGAAGGTGCACTGCGTAACTTTTCTTCACTTGCTTGTCTCCATGGCGATGCAATTGGCTTGCCTATTCCGCTACATGAGATCAAACATTTCTATCTAGCATTCATTTCATTGCGTTTTTATTGCTCAAAAATACCTTGAAAACCATGCATCTGTGAGTGGGGTTGCCTCTCCACAAATGTGAACTGGAACTGGGTCTGGTGACGTGCACTTGCCTGTTTCCATGGAGATAGATAAGGTAAATGCAATAGTGTGTAGCATTCCAGACAAAGCAGTAACATCTCCATACAAGCAGGTGCCGGACCCTCCACCGGAGAACACAGCCCCCTCAAACATGTCACTAACAGGGCCCATATTGTGCTGTTTTCTGATCAATGTTGTAATGTTGTTTCCTCATCACAAACATACCTGCAGTTGTGTTTTGTTTTATTCACGTGAGATCACAAGGTGGAAGATCATTTTGAGCCTTGGAGACAAGCTAATAACAAAACACAACTCCAGGTATGTTTTTGATAAGGTAACAGCATTATAACATGGTTTAAAGCTCACAACAGTCAATTTTGTGTAATATAGGTCCTTTAACAACATAACGAAAGGCATGAATGTATTATAAGTAAGAATTTGCCTGCACTCATTATATTTACTCATAGACCCAAGTGAAATTACCCCAGGCAGAAATGGGGAAAGGGAAACCAATGATTACTGTCAGCCTTTCAAAACAATAGTTGCAGTATTTTAAACTAAAACACAAAATATTTTTGACTGACAAGATGTTCTTTCTTAAAATGAAACGCTTCCCAGAAGGCTCAGTTCTCTGTAATGCAATAGTCACTTGATTTGTTTTTTTTTTTTTTCCCCCTCTAATCAACCAAAGCAGCTAAGAATAAATGCTGACAAATCCCCTATGTGTATATTATTCTTATTAACCACACAGATCTGCAACAGTATTTTCATTCCCTTTTACCTTTTATTCAAAGTGGGTAAATTAGTCCCTTTTATTTTAATTAAACTCATAATGCCACCACTGTTTCTTAATTAAACCTGCACACGCGTAATGGACTCTATGTGACCACCTCTTCCACTGCAATTAAGCCCAAAGACACTCCAATCTTTAATCACTTTATTTATTAAAAAGCAATGTGCAGTCTTTGTTGACAATTTAAATATAAATTAATAATGTTAAATTAACTGGCTGGATTCTGTGTGTTCTCCGGCCTTCCAACATAGAATGACATGTTTCTATAGGGCATCTAATTCTCTGCTCTTTCTCATCTCCTATCAAAAAGCACTGTACACTTAGAAGAAATAAAACATCCCACTTACGTACACAACATCGTACGGTATTAGTCGACTAGAAAAAACAGTAAACACGGCCACATGTGGATTAAAAAACGTCTAAATTCAAAGTTACAGATTTTTTACAGTAGCTATTTTCTCCTTTAACTCTTGCAGACATTTCCTGTTACGTATAGTCTAGAAAAGGTCACAGAGTTCACATTGAGGGAGCGCTTAGTAACTAGTTTATAGTCACACGCCGCATGAGATTACATAGGTTTCCAAACATCTCATGCAAACACACAAATGCCACTTGGGGTCGTTGGTAATAATTTTGTAGATTCGAACATTGTTGCTCCAGCGCTGTGACTTTGAACTGTTACAAAATAAAGCCACAGACATGAGTGGAGGAAGGTGGATTTCTGGGATCAAGTTTGTCAAATACTCTTAGTCCGTCCCAAATAGATTTCTTCTCCACAGTAAAGAAGTTTCATAGTTGGCTGAAAAGGAAAAGGCCTTGAATGTTTGGTCCAATGGTCACAACACAAACTCAAGTCACATTTTACATTGGGAGGTTTTTGCTGAGTAAAAATGGACAGGTTAGGAGCCATTGCAATCTTGGGTTTTTAAACATGGAATGCACAATGAAGGGACTTAATACTGGAGAGGGTCATTCTGGTGTTGGCACTTCACAGTTAGAATCAGGTAAAAATGGAAGATGCTCAGTCTCACTTATTTACGGTCTATGTTTTATATTTAGAGACATTTTTACTAAAATATTTTCTGGAAGATCACAACTATCATATAGCATTCAATAGGGATGTAATGGAACATGATAAAAGTGCAAAAATAATAAATGAATTATAAATAATACTTATATTAAATACACAAAACTAAAAATAAATAATTGGAAGTAGCTACATTCATGGTAATGCTACAGCGCAACACAAAATGTGGTTAACTCTTGGACCAAGTGTTAATAAAAGAGTAAATAATAAAAATATATCTTTTTATGTTTTTAGGTTTTAGCCTAAAACTGTAAATACTGTAGAACTACAATATAAACTTATCTGTGATATTTATAACTTGTGTTTGTCCACATATACCCATATGTATTGGGTACAAACAGGCGATAGATATGCATGTACCGTTACACCCCTAAAGTCAACTTTCTCTAACAACATCAATATTCAGGCCACTTTGTGATTGTCGATTTGGGGAGGCTATTTTCTACATGCACCAGTTTGTTTAGGAGTTACTTGCATTATGTTAGTAGTGTATAGAGGCTGAATGTGTTTTTGACTTGTGAACCAAACCACAGCCCTACTGAGACTGTGTGACTTTGACTGTACCTGTACTGGATAAAAACAATGTGTAGTATATGACAGGGAATACCCCAAGGCTTTAGGAATACTGCAGCACATAGCCTATGGTCTGTCCTATCCTGGGACACCTCCTGTTCCTCTGTTTTCTTTCCACAAGACAGACAGAAATCCTATTGTAAACATTGTTAAGATTCACATTATTAGTAACAATGGAGTCTGCTTCCTGTACATGCATGAGTTTTCACATTCAGAAGATATTGTCCGGTTGGAGGATGCTTCCAGCAATGAAAGTGGTGACATTCCTTGTTTTGTTCTGAACTGTAGGGCTTTGTCAGTGTAAAGTTTTTTTTATTGTGTTAGGTCTGAACTCTTTGGTCATGCTTATCTGCACTCAAGATACCAATACTGTACATTTCACAAGCTTTGTTGAGTGATGGCTTGACTGTAACATTTATAGGGTTAAAATCCACGTGTGTCCTCCCAGCTTTGGTCTCCTTCATAATGCAGAAAACAGGTTTGGCTCCAAGTGCAGTGTCCAGGTCTGGGCCAGAGGGGGCAGTGTTTCATCAGGATGCAGCCAGACTCCAATTTACCACACAGCACGCAGAGCAAAAGGAGGAGCAGAAGAAGTCAGCACTGTGGGGGGTTGTACACTTCAGTTTTTGTTCAGTCTCGTGGTAAAAAAGGAGCAGAAGCGGGATGTTAAGCGGTGGTGAGTGAGAGGTCCAGCGGGAGCCTGGGGTTACTTCGACCTGCACACACAAACAGACAGAGGCACGCTCAGAATCATGTCAATGTTACTGAGCTGTTAGTCAACAAACACACTCTCGCCTAATCTCCTTCTTATGCTTTAACTTTCACTAACTTACTAAACTTACTAGTGTATACTGTTATAGACTACTACTAGTGCTTCAAGTGGTAATGTGGCCCTGTACTGCTGCTACTGCTGCTACTAAAACTATTATTGCTACTACTATTACTAAAACTGCTACTACTATTACTACTACTACTACTACTACTACGATTACTACTACTACTACTACTACTACTACTACTACTACTTCTTCTTGTACTACTAATGGTCCACTTGGACCTGGGAATACTTTTGTTGTGTCCTTGGGCAAGACACTTCACCAAGTGGCAACCAATGCTGCAGATTGGCAACCTTGTTACTTCCTATCTACCCCAGGGGTGTTATGGCTACTTAAAGATGCGCTATGTAACTTTTGGTCTGGTCGGGGTTTCCGTCACTGGCTTGTCTCCATGGTAATTACTTTGCCTAGAATCTTCCACAGTATTGTGATAATCTTCATTGAGTTTTTAGTGCTAAAATACAATGAAAACACTGTATTGTATTAGTAGGCTTGTCTCTCTACACTTGTAACTTGGCCTGATGGCATCACCTGTTTGTCTTCATGGAGATCGATAGGTTTAATGCCATACTGTGGAACATTCCAAGAAATGCAATAACAGGTGGCAGACCCTTCACCAGATAGTATTGTACAGTGCACCCTTAACTAGCTCAGCTTCAACACAGTGAATGATGTCTACAGTGAGACATTCTTTCTTTCTTTAAACCCCATAATGCCACAGATTAACAAATATATTACTAATGCATTTTGAACAATGTCATCAATATCTCATATAAAAACTACAATGGTTCATTTACATGTAAGTTCGTTCTAACTTCTTTCACGCTGTGTGCAGAAGAGATGTATTGATCTAGTGTCTTTTGTCTCCCTTACAAGCAATTTCCTTTGCTATTTCATAAAGGGTAGCACTGCGCTCACGAGAACATGACTTCTTTGATATACCTTCAAAAGTGAGCTAGGTTCCTCTACAGTCAATACCAAAGCTAATATTGTATCACCAACCTCAAATATAAGCCCTAAGGAAGCCCCATGTGTTTGATTTCATATGTCTTGAAACTGAAATAGATCTGCATTAAAATTATCTTTGTAAATAACGAGACATATCATTTGTTTTACTTTTGATCTCATCAGTAAACACTGTATTTGAACGCCTACTAGCTAGAAATCTATTTTTAGCACTCTTTACTTAAGAGTAATTTTAATGCAGATCTATTTACATACAGTATGCCTTAAGGACTGAGTGTGATTGCATTTAGTATAATGAGGCCCACCATATCATAAAGATTCAAAGCAGAAAAAATATTACGATGGACCAATCAATTTCGCTGTTGAGACATTGTAAATGCTAGCTGTGTTATTGGGACCGATGGCCTAGCTTTCACCCAGTGTTTAATTACACAGCATCAATATGTCTTTTCTCAGTGACTGGGCTTATTGGGGAAAATTTCCTACTCATTTTCACCATTTGAAGCCAATCATTAGTCACAATCAAGAACTAAATTATGAGGCTGTGATGGTTGCTTCACGATGCAGAAAAGATAACAATTTGTCTCCAGCATCTTAAAGGAAAAAGGGATGCAGGGTGTAGCGTTTATACTTATTCTGCAAAATATTATCTAAACAAAGTACCTGAGCATTTTACGCAGTACTTACTTGAGGATAGTTATACATTAATAACATACAAGATCCAAATGATTGCATAGATAGATACAACAATGTAAAAATATAACAATGAGTTGCATGATGGGAGATTTTAAGGCCTTCACTAACCCTATAATGCTGTATGTGTATTTGAATTAGTCACAAAATAAGATAAAGCCACTTCCTACTGTGGAACTTTGCGTGAAAAGCAAGAACATGCCACTGGAATCAAGGAAGTTACAAGTCAAGTATGTGGACTGAATTCAGGTTTTAATACATTATCCAATATTGCCATATAAAAATGTGATAATGAAAATATTTTTGTTTATTTGAAAAGTTATGCAGTAGGTGCACTGTGTAACTTTTTCTGGAGGAGGGTCTGCTACCTATTTGTCTCCATGGAGATGTTAATGCCAATAGGCCAAGTTACAGGCTAGATCTGCAGAGAGGCGATTCCACTCACAATAATGGTGCTTGATTTTCCACTGCATTTGAGCAATAAAAACACCAGTAATCTAATATGGAAGATGGATAACTTTAATGCCATACTGCGGAACAATCCAAGCCAAGCAATAACATCTCCACAGAGATTAGAAAAGTTACATAATGCACCTTTTAACATAAAATTGGCACGGCATTTTTGCAGTGTTTTGGATCCAAAATCTACTTCTCACTTACATGATATGGCTTGGCTACCGTTCTCAATTATAAAAACCATTAGGCAAAAACATTGGCGAAAGTTTCCCCAAAATAATGGTGTCACTTCTTTTTTAGCGTTGTTTTTCTTTAGCTGTATTTTTATTTTTTATTTTATTTTATAGTAGCTACAACTTTTCTTTAAGGTCACTAATAAGTAGAGTTTTATGTTTTAGAGAAACAAGTGCATATTGTTACAAATCCTGCCTGCGGTAATTGTTGTGAAGTTATTTTGTGTGTAGTGTGTGTGTGTGGGTGGAAGTGAGTTTGCCACGGTAACAGAGGCTTTTCCGCTCTCCTCTGGGATGGTGCAGCTGATGCCTTTTATTGGTCCCTGTGGCCTCAGCCAATAAACACCAGCGCATGGGGGAAACAGCTGGGGAACAATGATAGCATATTGATGGTGTTTGGGGGATTTTTTAGCGTGCGGTTTGCTACATAAACTGTCCATCAGATCACATGTCGGGTCGGGTCGGCCATGTTTGTGTGGGCAGGGAGAGTGCGTCTATTATCTCAGTGAGTCTATGATTTATGATCTATGTGGTGTTTTTCACAGGGGACGCATAAAACTACACAACACCCCTTTATTGGGCTTTGTTTAGGTCCAAGGTTCATCTATCACTGCATGTTTCTCTCCTTTAGCTCTTAATATTCTGACCTCAGTTTCTCTTATTCACAAAGCTTTAGATACAAAGTCAAAAAAAGTTGGTGTGTATTGTAAAATGCAATGAGTTGTCAGTTCAATATCACTTTATATTTACAAAACACCATAAATGTATCAGGGGTTGAAACTAAATATATTTAACTATTGTGACTGCTACTTACTGTATGCCCTAACGTTTTAAGCTAACTGTCAAATTAAATTGCTATAGGAGTGCTGTAATGCCAATTCCTATAATAAACATCAAAACAAATTATACTGATTTTAAATGTAATATAATTTTGTGTTCAACTGAATCACCTTGGGCCTTTTGACTTTGATGGTACACGCATCTTTTCACTTTTGAAGATATTAATAGTCAGTAGTAATATTGTCCTCTAATATTATGTAATATTATCCTCTAGTATCCATTGACAAAAGTTACACTAATGCAGATTTCTGTAGTGTCTTGCCAAATGACACAATAACAGTATGCAATGCAGTTATCAGGGATTTAACCACTACTGTTGCCTCTCAGTATTAGTATTTGCAGGACAACTGTCAATCCCTTCACCTTTATTCCTTTGGAGGAGAATACAGATTTGGAATAGTGCTTATCCTTTATGTGGCCTTGCATTTCCAATTTATTTCCCTTAGAAGATTTGCTTGCTCCATAGAGTATAATGATAATGCACTTTCTAAGAAACAAAAATTACAAGCAAAAGAATAAATTATATAAAGTCATAATTATACAGGCAGATGGAGAAGTGTCTTGCCAAATGACACAATAACAATATGCCGTGTGGGGATTAAACTAATACTGTTGCCTTCCAATAAAAGAAGTATTTACTGCCAATCCCATTTCCTTCACATCCACTACTTGAGAACAGATTGGAACATGTATTAGTGTAAAGTACAATAATATTGGAGGGACATGTTCAAGCTCACAACAAAAAATACAAGCAAAAAAAAATGTCTTGCAAAGTCATAATTATACTGGTTATTACTATACTGGTGATGGGGAGTGTCTTGCCAAATGACACAATGTTCATATGCTGTTAGCAGAGACTGAGTACTACTGGCTCCCAAATATAAAAGGCAACTGCCAATCCCTGCACATTCAATACTTGCCTATAGATTTAATAGCTTCCCAAGAGTCTAACGCTGCATTTTTAAAGTTCAAGCTCACAACAAAATACAAGCAAAGGAATGTCAGGCACAACTGTACAGAGCGATGAGTAGACGTATATTGCCAAATGACACAATGCCAGTATTCAATGCAGTTAGCAGGGACTGAAGCACTACAGCTGCCTTCCACAGCATCGATAGAACAACTGCCAATCTCTGCATATTCAATACTTGTGTACAGATTTGGAATAATCTCCCAAGAGTCTAATAATAAGGCGGTTTCATGATGAAATAAGGAGATGAACAGAAGTGTCTCACCAAATGACACAACAGCAATGTACAATGCAGTTAGCAGTGACTAAACATAAACATAGACTGTATAAAGAAGTGGACTAAGGGAGTGTGAAGTCACCCATAGCGTTTGGCTCCAGTCAAATGAAACTCACAGAGGTTAGCAGTTGTGGGGCGCATTTGGAGGCAGTTCCATATTAGGAATAGGAATTGATTTACGGACAAAAGAGCAAAATAAAAACAACAGGATCACATACAGCGGGTTTATACAAACATTTTAAGGAGGAGCCAGCGTTACGTTAATACACGGTGAATGGACGCGCGCTCATGCTCACTTCTTATTTGGAACGTGGCAGTTAGCGAGTTAGCTATGTCCATCTATATATACAGTCTATGGGACCACTGCGGCCTCCCTACAGGGCAACTGTCTATCCCTGCACATTCAACACAGATTTAGAATAGCCTACTTCTCCTTTATACTGCTCCTATGAGTCTGAAAATAAGCCAAGAGACCCCAACAAAAATCCAAGAATAAAGGCTCATGATCACACTGGGAGATGAAGAGAAGTGTCTTGCCAAATGACACAACCCCAGTATGCACAACTGTCCCCCAAAGTCCATATGGCAACTCCGAATCCTTTTACATTTAATACTTGTGAGGAGATTTGGAATAGCCGACTTCTCCTTAATATTGCTCCTAAAAGAGACCACAACAAAAATCAAGAATAAAGGCTCGTGATCTTACAGAGAAATGGGGAGAAGTGTCTTGCCAAATGACACAACAAGCAGGGATTGAAGCACTGCTGCCTCCCGAAGGTTCCACATGGCAACTCCCAATCCTTTCACATTCAATTCTTGTGTAGAGATTTGGAATACTTCTTCTGCTCCTGATGAGAGCTTGTATTGATCAGCTGTCCCGTTCACATCAGTAGCGCGCTCATTATCTGGCCTGGCTGCACTGCTCCTCTCTGGACAGACAGTGAGATTGATGCGGGGGATGCCTAAGCCTGGACTCAAGGCGCATTTTGTGATTTCCCATTGGCTCGTCCTCACTCTAAGAATAGCCCCCGGTGAAATTGAAATCCATGCCCCCAGTCTCGAAATCACTACATGACGAGCGAGGATCTAGCGTGTGCCACTGTAGGATGCAAACCACAAAATCCATTTTGGTTTCAACAACAACCATCAAGGATAAAGCACTTTTTCAACTTAACTTGTGAAGGATCCTTCTATAATGCTTGAGAAGTCACCACTGATGAGACCTTGAGCACATAAGTAATGTGTTCCTAACCAGATGCAGACACAACACTCAACAGAGTCCATATTACACTATTTTCTGATCTATGTTATAATGTTGTTCCTTCATCACAAACAGACCTGGAGTTATGTTTTGTTTCATTCACACATGTTTAACACACAAACTGTGCATATTTGGGCTGAGTTCTCAAACAGAAAACACTCTGTTCCACCTTGTGATGCCATGTGGTAAGACTTTTCTAGAATCATTTGGATTATTTAAGGCTTGGAATTGCCAGTCTCTACGAAACAAAAGGTGAAGGTAGCTGTTAACAACCACTACATGACATCACAAGGTGGAACAGAGCATTTTGAGCTTTGGAGATGTAGATATACTAATAATAAAGGGTTACTCAAACATATGTGAATGAAACAAAACACAACTGCAGGTATGTTTTTGATGAGGTAGCAGCATTATAACATGGCTTAAAACTCACAGGAGTAAATTTTGCGTAATATTGGACCTTTAAATGCTCTATGGTTGACAATTACATAGGATTAAGAGGAAGTCTGCCTCCATTTTAAATATCAGCAGTGTTGATTTTATTCAGTGAAGAGATAATACAGGAGGAAGTATATTGGTGATGGAAGAAATAACAAGAAGCACTATTCAGAAGTTAACAAAATTATATTGTTTCAATGTGTAATGTTTAACATATGACAAGCTAATGGGACATTTCCACTATTCAATAAGTAAGAAACAAAAAAGTAAAATATGGCAAAATGTATCTAGCTTTGCAAGTTGAAAAAAAAAATATATTTTTTTTATTATATAATGTAACCATTTCATGTATGTTATTTTTTAAGTCTTAATAGTTATTTATCTATGGTTTTGATTCCAGCTGCTCTTGGACTTTGAGTTGCAACACTGTAAATTCCCCGTTGTGGGACAAATTAAATTACTTATCTTGTCTTCTAACATACTATACCCATAAAATATTCAATTTATATGAAAATGATGTGGGGAAAATGAGAAGTAAATTAAATCCATGCACCAGAAGGTCATATCTACTCTTGACCACCACTTGTAATCAGTACTTGTTATATTGTTATAATTATTAGGTGGTAGTTTTGTCTTGGCTTATAGACGGGGTTATGGCAGACAGAAACCCTCCCTAAGCAAGGGTCTGTAGAATCTTTGACCCCCATTATAAGTTTTTCTTTCCCCTAATTGCAAATGTCAAATTCTTCTTAAAGTTCAGCTGATTTAATGTTGCAAAGAAATGAACAGACCAGTACACACCAGCACTTGCATCAGACCTGGCGTCACCTAGCACATAACCTGCCCCTCTCCCTTCTATTTCGGACTCAAATCGGGGCTGTACTCCGAAATAACTGTTACAAGGACATTGCACTGTTGCTCTGTACATGCTTTTGCAGCAATAACAACCGTGATATGTGTCAAAAGCTATTTATACATAGCTGGACAGTAGTTCTCTGACAAATAAATAGAATATGGGATGACACATACTTATTAGACTATGGAAGTCAATATTGTAGGTATGATGCAGTTCTAAAGAATCTAATTATCTCCCTTCATTATACTGATAGACCATACTATATATACTATCATTTATTTTTCTGTATTGTATATTCTATTACAATTTTCAAACTGCAAATAAATGATGGAGGTATTTCTATCGATCTATGCATGAAGCTTTTGAGTGCATGAATACTTAAGTGCATTTTATTATTTGCCAGGAGGAAGCGAAATATCACATTATATTGGTTTAAAGGGCTTTTATAACTCTATTTTATGATCTGTGTTATAATGTTGTTTCCTCATTAAAAAAAAAACATACCTGGAATCACATTCTGTTTCATTCTCACATGTTTAAAACACAAACCCTGCATATTTAGTTCTTCTCTCAAATGGAAAACACTCTGTTCCGCCCGTATTACGTTGTGGTAATACAGGAACTGCTCCTGTGTGTTTTTAAACTCCATAAACCGTCAACAGAATCATGTGGATAATTTCAGCCCTGGAATTTCCAATCTCAGTCAATTTTGCGTAATATAGGACCTTTAATTCTATACTGTACGCTGATGCATCTTATACTAAGTGTCAAATACTAGTGTAAGTAAGAAAATAAGATTGGCTTTTACAATAGGATATAGTAATGCTAATAATTAAGTGGTTTTATTCATTATATTTTCCAGAGTGCATTTTCTTTCTTCTCTCCTCCACTAACCTTATCCTACCCTCACTTCAAAAGCACACCCATTGTTCTGAGCCAGTGTTATATGGCATAATTACACTGATGAATACTTACATGTACATGGGCTGTAGCTGCAGATGGGAAGTCTTCTGGGGCCCCTGGTAACCGTATGAATCGAAGCCTCCTATAAAATCAACTGCACAAAAACACAAAGACAAAACAACATTCATTAGTCTGTGCCCTGACACAATGGCAATTTCTACAACACTGTTCACATGCACACCAAAAATCTGATTTCTGGAGTTATCAGATAATTGAAATGTCATGTAAATGGTTACATCTGATGTGAGTAATTTGATTTCTTTCTGAATCTTGCAGGTTTTGACAAGAGAAAATTATGCAAAATAGAGCAAACTAATGTGACAAAGACGAAATGAAAGCACAAACGTTAACAACTGAAATAGTTATTTTAAAATTCATTCTATTTTGTCTTCCAAATACATCTGTTACTCATAAAAATCCCTTGATTAACTGACACATGTCACCAGATGTTTTGATGATCTGAGTTCTCTTGAGCATGTAAACACACACCAAAACTCAGATCTAATTACTGGCTTATGAGGTCATTCTAGTCATCTGATTTTACTGACCGTGTAGTAAATGTACCCATAGTTAGTACCCAATCTCTATTTCAATCAGTGAAAACATCTCTGCCGATTTATTTTTAGCAGGGAGACATTTGCAGCGATATATTTAAGCCCTGAGAATACTGTTAACTGCTAAATTATCTAGGAGGTCCCTACACATTTGTGCGCCGTGAGCTGCCAGCAGGTGGTTTGCCTTCCAGATTTTCAGACAGCCAACGTAGACTTTTGAAGCTGGGAAACCATTTCTTCCCCCTCACTTTGATGTCCTACCGTCTCATAAAAGGGTACTTCCTAGCCTTGATCAGTGGCATACTTTTCCCTATTTATTCAGCCAGATTTTGTAACATCAAGTACAATGTGGGAGTTGTCATCATTGCCGAGATAAAACGCCAGTATACATTAAGGCGATGCTGGTAAACAAGAAGGAAATAGGCAAGATTGAGGGGGTATTAACCATGGCAATGAGTTGCGGAGAAAATATAATTGGGTTCTTATGGATTCCTTAGATCTTAGGCTGGGCTAGAAGAAGGTGATATGGGCAAAAGTATGCAGGCTAATTAAAATATACACCTTAGTAAGCAAAGACTTTTCACTTGAATTACAGCTAGGCAAACTGGCAGTAAAAAGCACTGTATTGTGGGTAATTTGGAGAATTAATGCTGCCAGGCGGTTTGAATACCTTTTAGTGAGAAGATATGCACCCTACTGCAGTTTAGAAGAGGCATATAGATCACAATAACAAATACAAGCAAATTATTATATACAGTACACAGAAGACATCCATAAAGCAATAATTAATAGCGTTTTAATAACTACACTTTAATTAGCCTTAATAAAGTAAGAGTTGATTAAGATCAGCCTTAGTAACTACTTAATTAATACCTTAACCCCAACTCCTAGTCTCTTAATGAAGTAGTTATAGTTAAGATAAGATAAGATAAGATAAGACTTTATTGATCTCACAGAGGAGAAATTCACTCGTGACAGAAGCTCACAGTCAGGGGACAGTATAGTGCAAAAAGTTGTGAAAAATTGTGCAAACACTCAGAACAATAAGTAAATAAAAAATAAAAATCACAATAAATATTAACATATTTACAACATCAGGTAGCTCTTATGTACAGGGAGTGAAAGAAATGTAAATATATAATAAAACATATCTCTTATATAATATATATATATGTAAAAGAATACAAATACAATATACAATACAATATAGTTAGTCCTATTGAGGCAATATTTAAGGTACAGTTATTACCAAATACATTTACAAGACATTTCATATTTGGTATTATAAAGGACCTCCTATGCAGTGTGCATTCAATTAATTAAGAGAATATGTAACTCACTGTCAAAGACTTACTGCAGAGTGACAGCCAAAGCCTGCAGCCATATAAGGACATTCACCCATTGGGATTGTAGATAATCAACATTTGTCAAATACATGTACTATGTTTTCTTTGTTCATTGATGTATGTGAGGGAGGAGGCACAGATTAAATTGTATGTTGCTGATTAAACGCAACTAAACAGCAGTGTGTATGTGTATAAACCCCGAGTTTCATTTATAGTAAAAAATAATTGCGTTCCATTGGTAGCAATCTAAAATTATACATCTTACAATCCAGAAATTGTGAATTCTTGAGTCTATTTCTCCTGCCAATAAGATGCATGTGTTGTTCAAACAGTTGGATACACTTGAAGTAAACTGACTTAATTTGTTACACAGTCTAATGTGCTCTGAGTTCAGGCCAAAAAACCTTTCAGTAGAGACATTTCATTAGCGTTGAAGTTTTTTAATGGTTAACTCCACTACAGATTTCAAGTTACTACAATATTGTTTTCAAACTTTATTAAAGACATTGTTGGAGCCTTTTACCATAATACTAGTTGCATATATTTTCTTACTTAACATTTTATGGCTTGGCAAGGTGGCTGAGTGGAGTTTGCATGTTTCTCCCTGTGTCTGGCTGAGTTTCCTCTGGGCACTCCGGTTTCCTCCATCAACCCAAAAACATGCACAATAGGTAAAAATCTCCCCGCTAAAGTAGTCTTGACCAAGCCTTGAAACCTTGAAAACCTTATAATTGATATCTGCCGCCCTCTTCTGGCAACAGTGATCTAGCGATAAATGTAGAAAAGGCTAATTGAAATGTCTATTTTCTAATGTGACACAAAAGATAGACAACTATTTTGGTAACAGCGTACTTGTTGATACCCAAGAAGACACTTTTAAAGGGCGCATATTATGCTATCATCTGAATTATAATGTTCGTTATCAAAAACATTGTTGGAGTTTTGTTTCATACACATGTTTAATGCACAAACCCTGCTGAGTTCTTCTCTCAAACAGAAATCACTCTGTTCCACCTTGTGATGTAACAGCATTCTACGTAATATAGGACCTTTAAAGAATTACTCACTTAAACAAGAATGAAACCAAACACTACTCAGATTATACTGCTGCTGAAGTGCAAACATCATTAGAAGTTGGTTAAAAGCTCAGAAAAGTCATACGGGCATAATGATGGAGCTTTAAACTTTGTGCAGAGTTCATCGCCTTCACCTCCCAGTAAAGCTCACATATCTCTCCTCCTTTATCCTCTTAATGTATGCGTCTGAAATCTCCATTACAGAACTCACCGGGACAACACAGCCCATCTCTGTCTCTCTGTTTAACCAGCGCTGTGTTTTAGGATCATTCGCTTCATTACAGTTTTTCCCACCAGACAAAACTCAGCCATTGGCCACGCTTGATATACTTCCTCTCTTTCTGCGAATCCTTTTGTTAAGATTGTAGCCCGGTGTGAACGCTAAGAGTTTTCCTGCTGATTCATGCTGCAGTCAAATAGTCTGAGCGCAGCCCCCTCTCGACCCTTTGAACAAGAGAAAATGGAGCCCCCCAAACCGCGCCTCCACTGAGAATAGATGCATTAAAGTAGAGAAACGTGCTGTTCAGGAATGGTCTGGGAGGAATATTCTTCTCCAGTGGGAAGAACTAATGACAACTCAGAAAATGACAATGGACCAAAATGTACAATCTGGGGGTTAGGGAGCTTGGCTTTGTGTTTTTGAATTATGCTTGGTTCATTAAAATATTCACATGCATTTCCAATTTCACTATTCTTTAGTATATTTAATGTCTAAAATGTTACAAAAATTGCACTTTCAATGTTTATATTCTACCCAATAGATTTGTGAGATGATAAAGACAATTATCGTTCAAATGAAAACTTTTGAGCTATTATTATTTGGGCTATTATTGGAGCATTGTTTTTACTCTTTGGCCAGTTCAATCTACAAAAGCATGCATCAATGTTTAATTATTCACATACACTGTATAAAGAAGTGGACTAAGGGAGTGTGACTTCACCCATAGTGTTCAGCTCCAGTCAAATGAAGCTGGTTATAGGGGCCAATTTGGAGCCAAGCTCCATATCAGGAATAGGAATTTATTTATGGACAAAATAGCAAAATAAAAACACCAGGATCATGTAGAACAGGTTCATACAAACACTTTAAGGCAAAAATTACGAGGCTCATAGCAGCATTGTTTTATTCCACTATCTTAAGATTTTTTTCTAATTTCAAATGTTTTTTTAGGCAACTTTTAAGTTTCCTGTCACAGTTAACAAATATGCTAGTAATGTATGGGGGAAAATCATTTTAATGAGAGGATAGCTGGCCTTCACTTACTGAGGATTGAGCTGACGATGCACTGAAATCTTCCCATGAATATAAAGCTACATGTACACTGCACAACATGGTACAAGTTCAAACGTGGTGTGGATCCAATGCTAGCTTAGCCTAAAGTATAAAAACTAATGATGGCTGAAACTTAGATTTTAGATAGTAACTTAGATAGTTTACATTGGCAAGCCTTACAACCATCACTATACCAGTAATGGTGTACTTTCATAAACTGGTGATGGGAAGAATATTTTGAAAATGTACAGAATACTGAATACCTGCATTAAAATGTATTTTGTAATGTATACTATACTATTACATAGTCCAATCAGAGTACTATATTATGAATACTTAAAATTATTTTACAACGAGTTGTATTTAAATTATAGTGTTGCAACACAGGATTAAAAACATATTTTTTTTGTTTCAGTGCATTTCCTCTCACTCAATGGAGAAGTAAAAATCACACATGCACTCACCCCATGAGCAGTGTTTTCTCACTGATTCTGTGCAGTCTGAAGCCTAAATTTCATGATCAAATACCATAATGTATTTGTTTGATTTTAGTAACTGTATTATGAATACCACCAAATAAAAAAGTAACATAGTATTCAAATTTAATATTCAGACTATGTATTCTCAGTACATGTATTTAGTTACTTTCCAACACTGATCAAGTAAAACTAACATTTGTTATCAAAATGAACAGACAACAACAACAACAACAACAACATACAATCCCAGATCATATTTAGTGTCCATATACCACCACAGATATTTCACACTCCCAACACCGTGCCTTTATATTGTATTGCATCTACCTCCCGCTCAGCTCTGTGTGTGTTTGTTCCCCGATTATGCACCTGTGTATTTGATAGGGACTTGTCTGCAGCCCTGAGACAGACACAGCAGTGAAAATGATGATTAATCTCCCCTTCTCTGCCACTCCACACCGCTCTCCTGCACAAGCACACACACGCACGGAATAATTATCACCGTAATTAGCTTTCTCAGCAACTCACAATCTTCATGGCTCCTCTGTGGGTTCAAGCTCCTTCAACCGTACACACCACACACACGTCCTTGTTCAGTCCACAGGAATGCCTTATGGAAGCTTTTCTACAACCATGGCTTAAAGGTCTTATATTACACAAAATTGACTCTTACAAGCTTTAAGCCATGTTAGAATGTAATTACTTCATTAAAAATATACCTGGAGTTGTTTTGTTTCATTCACATATGTTTGAGTAATCCTTTATTATTAGTTTGTCTACATTTCCAAAGCTCTGTTCCATCTTGTGATATCATGAAGCCGTTTGTGAAGTTGTTTGGTGGAGATTGGCTATTCTAGGAATTACGTTTTTCAAATGATTTTAGCAAAGGTGTATGGAGTTTAAAAACACAATGGAGCACTTCGTGTATTACCACATGACATCACAAGGTGTTTTCTGTTTGAGAGAACTCAGCCTAAATATGCAGGATTTGTGCATTAAACGTGTGTGAATGAAACAAGACACAACTCCAGGTATGTTTTTGATGAGGAAAAACATTAGAGCATATAGGCCCTTCAAGCTGCAATAGTTACAATAAAAAAGTGGATTAGATTTGTCGCATAAAAATGAGTCTGTGATAGTGAGGAAGAGTTTTAATGTTCTCAGCGAGATTACAAGGATTCAAATTGTCTTTACTTTTCATCATATTGTAACACTTCAGTTAATTAGGCAGACAATTGGACGCCACGTTGCAATGGCTGCCAAATTGCAAGCCTGCAGGTATGTTTTATCTTAATGGTCACTCAAAAGAATCTGTCTCTGTATCTATAGTACTAATGGATATGCTCATTAACAACATACACAAATTTAACTGTGTTTTGTAGTAATTAACCTAAGCTTATATTGCCAATCATTTATTAGCTATTATCTTCTTTCCTTTAGGCTCCCGTACTTTAGTGGTATAGTCATAGCAAATGATCTGTTTTGTGAGCAGTGACTTTAATGTATTTTTGCAAAGTCTTAACACTGATTGCTGTACAATTCATGTTTGTATTGTGGATCAAAACCACTTCTGTGATATCCTCAACTTTTGATCAGAAATCAAAGAATAAAGACCATTTGTGCTTGTTTCCATTCTAATATATGCAATGAAGAGGGCTTTTCATAGTTTCATATTAATTATAGGCATGCAGACAGCACTGTGTTTTGTTCCTTAAGAAGAAAATAACTGTGAAATTTTAATTATGCGCGCACAAAAAGTAGGCTCAAATTTCCAAACCCACTTAAGTTAAATTATATGGTGCTTAAAAGGTGGACTAACTACAAATGCTGTATATTAGACTGCATTTACACTGGCATAATCAGCACATCAAAACTGGAACAAAACTGGGAATAAAGCAGACTAGACCTAGACTAGACCAGGACTAAACCAGTACTAGACCAGGACTTAAACATGATTCCAACAGGACCAAACCAAATCTACATTAGGACTCAAACTGGTCCGAAATCAAGAGAAGTGTTGCCACATCCTTTTTCTTCCAAGCGCACACAAGAATTTCACATTTAAAGAGCCGATATTACGCTATTTTCTGTTCTTGTGTGTTGTTCCATTTAGACATGTTTAACACAAAACTCCTGCATATTTAGGCTTAGTTCTTCTCTCAAACTAAAAACACTCTGTTCCACCTTGTGATGTCATGTGCTAATACAGGAAGTGCCCCACTGTGTTTTTAAATACATCCATCCATACATCTTCACTGGAATCATTTGGATGATTTCAGCCCATCTCTTCTGAACAAAAGGTAAAAGGAAGCTGTTAACTTGAAAAGTACCACTACATGACATCACAAGGTGGAACAGAGCGTTTTGAGGTTTAGAGATGTAAACAGACTAATACTGCCGGATTACTCAAACACGTGTGAATGAAACAAAACACAACAGTTATGCTTTTGAGGAGATAACAACATTATAACATGGCTTAAGCTCACAAAAGTCTATTTCATGTAATATAGGACCTTTAACATTACAATTTTCAATATTATAGTCTCTGTCCCATTCACAGACAGGAGAACTTGTTGCCTTGGTGGATCATTCCCTGGGTTCAGAATGCATTTATAAGCTATTAATATTAATGTGTGGGGCAGAGAGCATGCTGATTCCTGTGCTGAATAAGACATGCTTGGGTATCGATCGCTGTGATGGTCTAGTCTACTTTAATGGAATAACTCAAGTCATGGCCCCAGGTGAACATCTCAATCATGGTAATGTTGACAGACCCGCTGCAATAAGTACAAGGTTATCACATTGATTTGACTCATTTCATTGGAGTGTTGTTTAGATATATGCCTTATTCAATATTTACTGTCATATACTAGGTGATTTTATAGTGTATTCTATCAATCTCTGAACTTAGCTTGCGAGGACTCCCATTTTCTTACAATGCACTGTGTTTGGGTTGATAAAATTTGAAACTAGCAGCCAATAAGAAAAAAACTAAATTACATTAAAGAGTCCATTACATGCATACACTATTTTCTAATCTATGTTATAATGTTGTTTTCTCATCACAAACATACCTGGAGTTGTGTTTTGTTTCATTTACACATGTTTAACACACAAACCCATATTTAGGCTGAGTTCTTCTCTCCAACAGAAAACACTCTGTTCCACCTTGTGATGTCAAGTGGTAATACTGGAAGTGCTCCACTGTGCTTTTAAACTCCATGCAACTTCACTAGAATAATTCGGATTATATCAGATCTGGAATTGCCAATCTTTACTGAACAAAAGATAAAAGGAGGTGTTCACTTGAAAACTACTGTTTCATTACATCACAAGGTGGAACGGAGCATTTTGAGCTTTGGAGATGTAGACAGACTAACAATAAAGGGTTACTCAAACGTGTGTGAATGAAACAAAACACAGCTCCAGGTATGTTTTTGAGGAGGCTACCGCATTAGAACGTGACCTAAAGATCAAAAGAGTCAATTTAGCATAATATAGGACCTCTAATTATAATTTAACTAAATGTTCAATTCAATTTACCGCACATTTTTATAGTATTGAAAGAAAGTTTTCAATAGTCATATAACTGGAATTTTGGTTTGTTTTTTAACAGTAATAATTTTCCACTCTTGCATCTTGGCACTTTTAAGTTCCTATTTCTTTTGACAAATAAATATTTTTAGCTCAAAGCATACATTTGATATTTCATGCCAGATAATTGTATTTGGACAGACAGAATACACCGTAAGCGACACATAAAGACTATGTTCAAATACTCTGACACAAGTTTTCAAAATACTTATTAAATCCGGTAACTGACGTACAACGGGCTACAACTCTACATAAGAATTTTCAATTTGAACCTGCAGTATCTACCTATGACTCAGCGCGTCCCCTAAAAACATGTCCTCCCCCTTTTGTCGGTAATTTCAAAAGATCCAAGTCAGGGAGCTGGAGCTGGAGCTGTCAGTCACAGCCCTGCCTCAAAAATGGCTTCATTCACAGTCACTCCATCAACATCAGAGAGACGCTAAAAGGACACGAGGAGACGAGGAGAGGAAAGCAGCAGAAAACTCAGGAACAGATTTGATTTAGTTCACACTTTTCATTTCACACGGCTCACAACTCAACACAACCGCCCACAACCACTTTACAAACTCTTCTCCAAATTGACTGCTGGCTCAACCTAATGTCAACAGCTATAGTTCAGCTGTAGCCGTGGGGAACCGGGCGCACATCCAAACTCAAGCTAATTCTGAGGTGTTCGTCCTGATTGTTTTTTATTATGGCTAAATTTGAAATGAGATTTAGAAGAATATTTGAATATCTATGCAGATTAAGAAATTTTCACAGTGATTACAGCACTGTTGACATGAATTGTTCACTTCAGAAATGTACCAATGCTGAACTTAAAAAATAACTTCATCTTGAAATAACTTGACCAAGGAGTAACTTTTTGAGTGAGAACAAATGCTACAGCAAGGCCAAACATATAAAAGAAAAAAAAATATTTACAAGGCCTTATACCAAACTTTAGTTACAAAATGTAGATGGACTTTTATGAACTTTTAACCAAAGATGGAGATGAAATACTAGTGTTGCCTCATCATAAGTTATGTTTTGAATCATTAATATATGTTTGAGTTGCCTGCGTTGTTCTGCTTTTGAGGCTTTAATGGTCAGAACATTTCAGTTTTCACCTCCCCCATATCCCAGCCCACATCTTAACTTCTTACTTGCTATTTTAAACATTTAGATTCTGGGTCATTCAAATACAGCTAAAAATGCCACATACCCATTTATCAAAAAAGAGTACATGAAAATCCGCTGCTGGTTATGGTAAAATAGCACTATGAATCATTTCCACAATTTTTGAACAAGATTTCAGTGGACCTTAACCTTGCACAGTAAGATGGATACCCGCGATATTGGTGGTTCGGCTTGTTTCGCTGTTGTGACGCTCTGTGTTTTCCGGACGCTTTCAGCTAGAGCCATCCCAGATTGATCATGTGTAACTCAATTCACAGTGCTACACATATCGGTCTGGCATGAGGTTAAATGGACCTGTTTCTGTTATAATTTTGAGCATTAACATAATTAACAATGAACAAAATGTGATATACATACTCAGTTATGTGTATATTCAGTGTGATTGGTACTTACAGCTGTCTTCTTCCTCTGAGATGAGCTTGACGACATAGCAGGCGTAGATGAAGCCCACCAACTGAAGAGAGAAAGACAAACACATAAATCAACCAATGCCCAGGAACAATACACAGATAGCAACAGCAGTTTGGAGTTCGATGCATCACGCTGGAGAAAGAGCCCTAACCAGCACAGAAAGCAACAGAGGTTATATAAGGCGATGTACCTGATTTTTACCGTCTTTATAACACAACTAACAGTTTGCAACGGTCCAAATTATTCCTCACTCACCTTACGCATACAGAGCATCCTAATAATTCACCAGTTAATAAGCACATTTCAGAGTTTTTGATAGTTTTGCTGTCACATCACGATACTGCAAACAACTAACATGCTAACAGTGAACTTCCTGATTCTCAGAGGATAAAACGCTAGATATTTCCAACTCAAGAGCTGCTTGCACAATATATACTACTAGTATGTACTGCGGTGAAATTATTTTTGCTCAACTAGACACAAAAAATACATACAAATACTTTTAGCTTTCCTGTACAAATAACACTCAAATCAATGGGAGTGCTGACTTTGTTTGGCATCTTCAATGACATGAGCAAGGTTAGGCTGCATTAACTCTGGTTTAGTGTGTAACCCTGAGGCTCGTAACTCAAATAAAAATATGTCACCCCCATGTCCGCCTTATTGTGCAGTCAATAAAGCAAGATAGCGATGACTGAAAATTGAATTCACAGCAGCAAGTATAGCTTTTATATTGCAATGTCACGCCACATAGTTCAGATTTGTCTTTAACATCAGCATTACTTTTTACAGGGTTTTTGCAGTATGTGGACAGCAATTCAACTCACGTTATTACAGGTCAAAATATAACAAAAAAAAAATGTTGCAATATTATAAGTGTAACTTTTCTGGTGGAGCGTCTGTAAAATTCTTTTCTCCATGGAGATGTTATTGCTTTGTCAGGAATGTTTCACAGTATGGCATTAAACCTTTCTATCTTCATGGAGACCAAATGAGGTCAAGTTACAGGTCAGATCTGTGGAGTGGCAACCCCGCTCACAGTCAAAATGCCTGTCTTACAGATATTTTTAAGCTATAAAACCACCTGTAATTGAATAAATGTTAAGTAGATCTATTTAATGTCAAACTGTGGAACATTCTAAGCAGAACAACGACATATCCATAGAAACAAGAAGGTGACAGACCCCCTACTGAAAAGTTACATAGTGCACCTTTAACACAATATGTATTACACATTTCTTGCAAAATCCAAAGATGTAAAAACTTTGGAAAACTAACTATGCTTTAAGCCTATTTGTTGACAAGCACTGAACTAAAAGAACACATGAATATCTATTGGGTTTTCTAGACAGAACAATACAATGTTTAGACAGTGATGTAGCAGTCAGTGTCAGAAGTGAACCTTTTCCTCTTATGCCTGCTTTGATTGGCTGCCTGTTTCCAAGGCGACAAAAGGGAGTAGGAAGACACTGTCAACATAAGGTCAGTGTTTTAGTGACCTTATTATCTGGCAGTAATAGAATGACAGAAGATAAATATAAATGTTGAAACAAGAGAGGAAAAGTGTGCAGGGAATGGTTTTAGAGGTGCAATAAGGGATTTATCATTAATCCTCAAACACAGACATTCTTTTTACCAGTTTTACTACTTTTCTTCAGCTTCAGAGATAAGTTTTTATTCACTTAAGTCGCCAAGTTTTGTTTTCCCAACTCTATTGTTTTCTGTTAAGTTTATGCATAAGAACAAAACTGTAAGCTTATAGTTCACATGTTCCTCTAAGTTTTCACTTTAACCAGCAGGTAATTGAAGGATGAGAAAAGTGCAAGAAATACATATCCTGACAATTAAGTATACCCTTAACCTTATGGAATTCTGGTTAAAGGTGCACTACGCAACCTTTCTGGCGGAGGGTATGCTACGTACTCGTCTCCATGGAGATGTTATTGCTTTGCTTGGAATGTTCCATGGTATGACATTAAACATATCTGTCTAGCATTTGTTCATTACGGGTGTTTCTACTGCTCAAAAATAGAATAACTCCTTCTGTGAATAGGGGTGACTCTCCGCAGATCTGAATTGTAATGTAAAGTAGTGCTGTAACCTACTTGTCTCCCTTGTGATGGCGGGTTTAATCTATACTGTGGAACATTCTAGACAAAGCAAGAACATTCCCATAGAGACAAGCAGGTGGCGGACTCTCCACTAGAAATTTTACACAGACCCTTTACGTATTTGTCTGTATTTTCTCAGCTATTTGTTTACACTGTAAGATATATGAACTCACAGCAACAAGACTGCATTAACAAATAATTGGAACACCAATTGCCAGAAACAAGGCTAATGCTTGCAGGTCGTCTAATACAATGATTATAATTAAAAAGAATTACACCTGATACAATTATCATAAGGGGAGATGTGTTTATTTTAAAATTATATATATATATTTTGAATCACATTATATTTTGAATCACATAATTGCATTATTATATTCTGAATCACATTATCAATCAAAACACAACCAAAGGGCTACTGTCCCTTGTAGATCAATACAGTTTGTCTAAGTCTAATGCTATTCACGAGTTTCAGCTTTCTGTTTATGGACACCATATTGATTATGTTTCATCAAAGAAGAAAACATGTTTTAATTGAGAACTGCTATGGCAACGATACAAATTTCCCATCTCTCTGAAGCTCATATGGCTGACTGTGTGTAGCAACCTTGCCTACAGCCTGTACACTTAAAATTACCACCTGGATACATTTATACATAAACATCAATTTACCCCGGTACAACAGGAAACTTCCATTAACCCGTATTCAACCTATAATACCACGTGCCACCATAGACTTATAATGAGCACATATACATGCCGTGGACAGCTGCAAACGTGAACCACCGCATTTACCATTCAGTGGATATCTCAAGGTCCTGACCCCATTTAGTCTAAATAATGTGCAGCTCCCTAAGTCCCTTGTTTCCTTTCCTAGCCCTCATCCCTTCCTTACTCCCTGTCCTGCTTCCTCATTCCATCCTCTCCACTCTTTGCATCCTTATCTTCAATTCGTCTCCCTCCCCAGCCCTGTCACTAAATGAGTCGTAAAAATATAGTGTATTTCTCAGTGGAGCAATGATTTTTTTTATTTCAAGTTGAGCCAAATGCTAGACAATGCAGCTGGTGTTGTAGGGATAAACGGCAATGGGGAAATCAATTTGGATAACGCACAAGGCTTTATGTAGCAATAATAGTCTCAACAAACTACAGCTAGTAGCGGATGTAGTGTCGCTTTAGAAAAACACTTTTAAAATGAAGATTTGTTGCTTGTATGTCATGATTTGGAGCATGGTACACCTTCTCCATCAATTTTTGAGATGGCAACAAGATGCATAGTTGTAACAATACTTTTCAAGTCATTCTGAATGGTGTTAGAAGAAATTGGAAATGTCAACTGTTGTGACCAAAGACACAGGTTTCAGTTAAATTGAAAGAAAAAAGATGGCTGGTGCATGGCATTCATTAGTTTTTGTTAACTTTAAAGGTGCACAATTACTGCTAAGGGGGCCACCACCTGTTTTCATGTTAGTGTTTTGGCTAGAAAGTTCCACAATATGGCATTAAACTTGTCTATTCAATTACTGGTGTTTTTATTACTGAAAATTGAATAAACATGCATTCTGGCTGCAACTATTCCTGATGACTTCATATGCTTATCCCCATGGAGAAAGATAAGTTTAAAGACGTACTGAGAGACATGGTGGTAAAAAAAAAATAGCATCTCCATGGAAACAAGCAGATGATAGACTCTGCCATAAAAGTTACATGGTGTACCTTCAAAGGCAGTTATGTAGCCTGCACTCTTGTTTTAAAAAAGGAACTAAAATGACACCTTTGCTTGCCAGTGTCTTAACCTACATACTGAGGGCAGATCATCATTTTTCTCATTCACAGTGTATCTCATTATATTATAAAACCTCAGAACCTGGTTTTAGTTATAGGAACCAGCAACCATAGACTATTTATCTAAATGGACATAACCTCTGAGTCACCTCATTCCAAATCAGCTACAACTCACTTTCTATTGAAAACTGTTGCCCATCTCTCTGTAACTGCTGCTGTCAGGCTAGTCTTTCTGGTCTTAAAATGTTAACCCACGTTAACCCGCTGTGCATGATCCTGGTGTGTGGGCGGAAGGGGCGTTTCCTTCAACAGCCTCGCTCTGGATTGGCTCTTTAGTTGCTATGATTCTGGCGGTTTCCAAATATTCCAAATATGAAACTCAGCTCCAAAATCACTCCTATAACTGCTAGCCATTGATGAGCTTCATTTTACTTAAGCCGAACGCTACGGGTGACATAATTCTCCCTTAATCCACTTCTCTGCACAGTCTATGCCACCAACCCAAACGAAAGCCTCCTGAATGCATAATAATCATGTTGAGAACCAAAACATCATATGGCAGCATAAACAAGTTCAGCATTCACTCTAATGAAATATCTGCGACAACAGCAACAACAAAGTCAGGGTTTGTTTGTAGTGTTTCCAGAGTTTCCTTTGACTTTCACTAAAGATGGAAGCAGCCACAGCTCTTTGTCTTGTGTGGGCTCATTGCCTCAGAAAACGACTGAGGATGAGTTTTGTACCAACACAGACACGGAACACAGAGCCCTGTCTCTCCAGATCAGCTTTTCATCAGAGCGGACCGCATATCAATATCCTGTTCACATTGGGATCAGACGTCAGAGTATGTAAACATAATATCCCGTTTACAATAACTCGGATTGTATCTGTTAATGAGAAAGAACTACATTATGCTCTTTCTATTTATGTTTAGGTATCAGATATTTCATTCATAGCTTGTAAAATGAATGCTATTGCTACAGGAGTTAAACCACAACTAAATGAAAACTTAAAGGCCCCATATATATTTTGTGATTTTGTTCATTCACGTGTAACACAGAGAGATCACTAGAATCATTTAGATAATTTCAGTCCTGGAATTGCATTTAACTTGAAAACTATAGCTTCATGACATCACAAGGTGGAACAGAGCATTTTGTGTTTTAGAGATGTAGACAGACTAATAATAAAGGGTTACTCAAACATGTGCAAATGAAATAAAGCACAACTTCATGTATGTATTTGATGAGGTAACAACATCAGAGTCAAGAGTCAATTTTGCGTAATATAGGACTTTTAAACAAGTGGGTTGAAGTAATGACGATGGGTGTGGTGAAGATCAGCGAAACAAAACACAGAGAAGCTCTTCAGGATTACCGCCTGATGACATCAAGAGGGGGTTTAAAGCTCTCAACAACACTGGAACCTAGTTAAGAGTTTCGTTTTTAAATGTTCTCCTTGGTGAACTGAGTCTACTTGGTTTTGTAAATCTTGCAAAGGAGAAAATTGAACAGCTACATAATCAACACTGTCACTGCTACTACTTCTCGAACTTGCTCAGTGCACTTAGTCCAAATTCAAGTTTCTGCCACTCCAACCAGAGAACAAGAAAATGGGGAATTATCACAACATATGTAAAACCTGCTATAGCAACAAAATGAGACTCAACAGCTACTGTTTACATTTTATCATCCATACGATTCTAGTGAAGGTGTATGGGGTTTTTGAGTGAAGAACTCCGCCTAAATATGCAAGGTATGTTTGTTTTTATGAGGAACCAACATTATAACATTGATCAGAAAATACTACCTCTCAAACTTGCTCAGTGCACTTTTGTTAGTCCAAATTCAAGTTTCTGCCATTCCAACCAGAGAAGAAGAACACGGGGACTTATCACAACATATGTAAAACCTGCTATAGCAACAAAATGAGGCTTAGTGAATATGAATTATGTCCAATTAAGTAACGTTCCACATCTCGGCAGCATAGTGAAGTGTAATAGTGTGTAAAATGTCAAAGGTCATCGAGGAATTAACTTGCTCAAATGAGCTGCAGGCACTTGGAACTATTTTTAATGACCCAATGAATAATTGAAGATGACATCGCTGAGGAGACAGTTGCAGAGTTTGTGCACTCTAGAGAAATAATGACCAAGTTCCTATCTGCTCCTATGTTCTTTGTGTGGGCTGCTGTTTGCCTGAATCAAATTACCCTGATCCAATGGTGGTGTGGGGAGGAGAGACAAGGCTTCTCTTTTCATTTTGGCACAGGATTAGAGTTACCTAGTTACAGGCCGAGCAGGCAGGACGCTGAATTTGATGAGTGGGAATGGAAATGGTCTGATGCGTGCGAGATGGAGGTCGAAGCAGCGCCATCCTGTGATCGTCCTGACAACCAATAACTGGTACAACACGGACATTTCACCTGCCTGACACAGAGCGCAATGAGACAAGGAGGGATTTGGATGGGGGTTTTGTGCATCGTTTTGGGGCAAGATTGGACGAGCTCAGTATCTGAAAGTAAAACTATTAAAGGCCCATGTTGTGCTGTTTTCTGATCTATGTTATAATGTTGTTTCCTCATAACAAACACACCTGGAGTTTAGCACCCTGCATATTGAGTTTTCTCAAACAGAAAACACTCTGTTCCACCTTGTGATGTCATGAGGTAATACCTGAAGTACTCCACTGTGTTGCCCATTTCCACTGAACAAAAGGTAAAAGGTAGCTGTTAATAGGAAGACTGTCTTCATGTCTTCATGTATGTATTTGATGAGGCAAATACATCGTCCTGAAACAGGTTAGTTTTGCCTTTTGTGCTTTTGACAAGTAGACAGACAAATAATAATAAAGGATTACTCAAACGTGTGAATGAAACAAAACATCAGGTATGTTTTTGAGGAGGTAACAACATTATAAAATGGCTTAAAGCTCACAGGAATGTATTTTGTGTAATATAGAATCTTTAAGCAAGTATCAACAATGCAAGTTTTAACAAAAACTGATGATATTTATTTGAGTAAAGTAAAAAGGTGGTCTGCAGATATTATCTTTATCATCCCCACTACTTCTTCTACCGCTACTATTGTTTACGCTATTATGAACTACTACAACAACTAATTATTTCTACTGCAACTACATGGAGTGGGTAATAGGAAAATAATTAGTACATAAATTGCTGTCTTAAGAAATATCTTACGATTTATCATGGTTATTGTGCACAGTAGCTTTGTATTGCCTTAAATCGAGCTACCTGCCTCTTTGTTTGCTCAGCTTAGTTTCAGGACTTTTGAGAGTTCATACTTTGGAGGATTTGTATTAAATAACAATGATTCCATGTCTTTTTTGTGCTCAGGAAATTCATAGTAAAAATCATTTAAAATAGAAAATTGTGATCTATGATTTTTTGACATATTACCCTGCCTGACTGCATGTGTCTGATTTGATCTAATTATACAGCAGTCCATCAGAAATGTGCTAAAATCTGTCTGTAAATGTCATGGTTAAGGTTCAAGTATTTCAGTCGTCACCCCAAACGTGAATGGACTTTAAATATCACTACCCTTGTTTGGAAGATTCCTGCTTCTTTCTTCTTACTTTTAATCACTGTTTTGTAGCTTTAGAAATGGTTCTTAATAAAAACAATATTCTGATTTTAGTAATACTTTATTTTAGGGCGCACATCGACGTAACAATTTGTTGCTAATTTGGGTACTTGTAAGTGGTTAATTCAATGTTAATTAGTCTTTATTCGGCCTTATCAATGTCTCTGTAACTACTCTGTGTAACCTTATTCTGCTGACAGAGAGAGGAAGGGTTTAGAGAGACAGGGACAAAGGAAGGGAGAAAGTGAAAGAGTGAGAGAAAGAGACAGAGAGGAGGGGAGAAATAGAGAGAGAAAGTGAAAGAGTGAGAGAGAAGGAAAGAGAGGAAGGGAGAAATAGAGAGAGGTGACATTAAGCCCATTATTTCCCTAAAATAAAAAAGTTACCCTAACTTTGTATATGTCCAAAACAGCTTTCGTGATATTATCCATTTTTAGTTTTATCTCCCATCTGTACTTCAGACAATACTTCAGACGACATGTCACTTTCCCCGCTCCACATGGTTGCACAGAACAATCCCAAATGCCCGAAAACAATCATTTCCACAATATTCTGCAGGTACCTGTTGCCATGGTAAACACAGCGACTGTTAGTTCTGCATTGGTGAGTTCGGTGACATTATCCAAAGCTATGAACATTGATATGGGCCAAAAGTAAAATGCATTCTGTTTGCTGCCCGTGTTCTGCCTTGCACATTAGTTCTCAGTGCTATTTCGCTCCAGTGCGCGGACAGAACGTTCCCATCAAATGTTTGCTATGATAATGACACAAAAGTGCTCCACCAAGCAACCTGCTGCAGGATTTCAGCTTCAAGGCAAAACACACTCTACCATTTCAGTTTAAGAGTGACTTTCAAACCAGGTTTACAGCTCCCATGTCCAGTGTTTTAGCAGGACATGTTTTAGCTGTAATAAGTCATTAAAAGTCCTATATTACGCAAAAGTTGACCCTCATGAGCTTTTAGCCATATTATAATGTTACCTCATCAAAAGCATACCTGGAGTTGAGTTTTGTTTCATTCACATTCTGAGTAACCCTTTATTATTAGTCGGTCTGCATCTCCAGCTCAAAATGCTTTGTTCCACCTTGTGATGTCATGTAGTAGTAGTTTTCAAATTAACAGCTACCTTTTACCTTTTGTTTGGTAGAGATTGGAAACTCCAGGGCTGAAATCATCCAAATGATTGTAGTGAAGGTGTATGGAGTTTAAAAACACCTTCGTGTATGTACATGACATCACAAGGTGGAGTGTTTTCAGTCTAAATGTGTGAATGAAACAAAACATAACAGCAGGTATGTTTGTGATGAAGAAACAACATTATAACATAAGTCAGAAAACAGCGCCTGGAGTTATTAAGTTCAAGGAAAATGTGATTATTGAGACAGTATGATAAAAGCAAAGATACTTCATAAAGTGACACAAAATATGAGAGTCAGGGATTTCTATATTTTTCTAAAAAATTAGATACAGGACTACTTTAGAATGATCTTGAGCTTTATCAGAACTAGTATAAGACAACAGGGTAACACAAAGGAACTACTATAATTTTGTTTTGAAAATTACAGTCTATTGTCTAAGAGTGTGATTTTTTTATTTTATTTTTTTATAAATGTGGTATAAAAATTGGTATACAGTATCAAACCTACTCCTTAGTATCAAAATTGAGTTTGAAATTACCATAGCTTCAGTAACTTCCTACTACGGAAAAATAAAATGAAAATCTTCATCCATTTTAAGTGACCTTAAACAAATGCATTAAACACATCCTCAAACATAAAAGGCTCATAACGCTAAACTTAAAATGCATAAAGTGGCTCATTAATTTCAGCCATTCAAAAACAATGAACACTCCTCTGCCCAGAAACACCTGAACCACTGCGGCATTTCGGAAATAGCTGGGGGAGAAATTAGCGGAATGTCAAACAGCTGGAGTTCAATAAGGAAAAGCGGTTTGTTCTGCATGGCTTGGGCCCATCTCTCCGGGCGGGACGCTGGGGAGAAGACCTTTACTCAGACCAAGGACACACGGCTGCCCGCAACTACTCCTTTATAGGTCACACTCCTACCAACCAACGGAGCTCACCCTCTGCCAGCGAGCAAGGAGAGGCCAAATGAAAGAGAGAGGGGGGAGAGAGAGAAAGAGAGAGAAGGAAGACAGAGTAGAGTAGAGACGGAGGGAGACTGAAATAGAGAAGAGGGGAGTGAGAGAGGGGGTAAACAGAGAGGGAGAGAGAGAGAGACAGAAGGGAGAAATAGAGGGAGAGAGAGAGGAGAGGGACTATAGAGAGAGAGAGTTGACACTGAGACCATTATTTCCCTAAAGGTTTGGTAATGATAGTTCTATGTCCACACTGTTAAGAGCACTATCAGTATGGTGAGGTTACTGAATACATGTAATTATGTCTATGCAGATGAGCTCGTGATGGTATCCTAAACAAACTGTTCTAAATCTTTATGCAAATCAAGTGAGATTAATATATTTAGCCAGAGCTTATATCGATAATCTCTATAATACTACATCAAATATGAGAGCTACTTCATTTTAGTCATTATATGTCCGAGCCTTATGTCATCTCAGTCTTTTTATATGTAAACTTTCCAGACAATTGATCACTGTACTGAGTCTTCTTTTTTTTTATTTTATAAATATATAAGCCTACCCTCATTTTTCTGATTTCTAATTATGTAACATTTGTGTTGGAGAGCTTGTTATCTTGTTTCTACGGAGGTATGACATTTAACTTTAATTATATAACATACTAATTCATAATTATAAAAATACACAATATTACTGGGAACAGGGTCACCGCTTCACAGATCTGACCTGTAACCTGGCCTGCTTGTCTCCATGTAGATAGATATGCTTAATGTAACGTACCAGGCATAGCAATAACATCTCCATGAATTTAAGCAAGGCTCCACCAGAATGTTACATATTGCATCTTTAAAGTAAAAGTTGTAAATTCTAAAATGTTAACAACTGATTAGAAAAACAAGCCACAAAAAGTACAAGATAATTGCAATACGCACTCAATGCATTAATCAAAACGTAAGTTAATGCTACGCTATTAAAATAATTCGTTCAGTGCTCCTTTTAAAAACAAGAGTGGACCAAATAACATCACACATACATACAATAATGTCAAAAATATTTGGAATATGTAGTACTAATAATACATAGTCTATATTTCACAATGCTTGGTTCAATACATGGCAGATAGGACAGCAATTTTGGAGTACTTTTTTTCTTTTTACTAGTGGGATTTTTTTGGTTATTTTTTCTATAATATGCAAAGATTTTAGCTGCAAAACTATTATTACTATGCAATCTAATTGCAGTTCAGGTTTTTTTTTAACAATAGTGTACATTTATAATTCTTTTTGGGGGATAATTTTGCTTTATGGCTTAGTTTCAGTATTATCATTTATCATCTATATATCTTTACTTCAGCAATATGTTGTACTTCAAAATTTGTTATTGTGACAGGCAAAGTACAAAAGTAAAAGTACAATACTTAAGAACAAATTTAGGTATAAAGGTATCTGTACTTTATTTAAGTAAAATAAGTACAGTGGAAACTTTTTACTTTTACTTCGGTACATTTGAGAGCATGTATTTGTACTTTCTGCTCCACTACATTTTAGATCTGGATTAAAAAGTAAAAAGTCTTTTCTTTATGGTTTGAGACCTGCTGAAATGGCACATTTAACAAAAACAGTAAGGAGGGAGATGAGTTAACATTCCAACTTTGAGCTAATCAAATACACAAAAACAGCTCGAAAAATTAAGAAATCAATTGAATCTAAAATCTGCTAAATTATCTTTCAAAATCACTATATTTCATCTTTTAATTGGTCTAAAAATCTCTGCAAAATACATTTACTTTTTTTAAACAGGCACTTTAATACTTTTACTTAAGTAGATAGGCTATGGACATGGTTTAAGCTAATATTCCTCTATTTAAAAAGGCCGTACATTGTGTTGAGTGTTCTGACTAAAAACAGCAGTTAAGTAATACCATTGATTAGCTCCTTTCTCCATTCTGTTTATGCTAATCACTTGTATTATTTTCCAGACGGCACCACAGGCTACCACCAGCAGGACCCTGTATCTCCCAAACTATATTGGGACCTTTTGAAGATGAGATTCGTTGCATGGCATGAGGGCAGGCAAGAGGAGAGTGTATATGATTGGAGGAGCTTGTATTTCTCACAGTCTGGCAGCAGGGGAAGATGCTAGCCCACACAGAAGCCCCCTCTCTCTCTCTCCCTTTCTCAGCTCCCAAGAGAAACCGTCTGTTCTGCGGCTGCTCAGATCTTTATAATGTTCTTGAGCATCGTGTCACGGAGACGCTTGTGCTAGCTTTTTATCACAATTTCATGCACTTTTCTTCTCACTTCGTCTTCCTGTCTCTTGCCTCCGTTTTTATGTTATAATAAATCAATCATCTACTTAGTTTACCACAATCATATTTCATTCCGCCTATGGTAGCCCAGAAGGGACGTATTGTTGTTTATATACAGACCCAGCTGAGTCCATGAAAAGAATAGGTTATTATTTGCCAGGCAAGGCTGAACATAAAAGGGAACTTGCTGTTTTTCTCTTTCAGAATCAATTTACAGAATAGAAATCAATAGCATTTTTTAATATTTAAGTCTCTCAGTTCATAATAATTAGATATTTTGTGTCAATGTTAATACTAAACAGGGCATATCAGTAAAGTATGTAAGTGGTATAGAGAGTGGCTTTTACCTCAAAGTGTGGCCTATGTGTGGGCGGGTTTCCTCTGGGTGTTTCTACTGACCGATAAACATGGTCATAGGCTAATCCTGCAGATATGTACCATCAAAGCCTAGCTCAAGATCAGGAGATGGCCCCTATAGGTGCTGCAATGTAGTCTCCTACTTGCCTTGCCAGCCAAAACCACATGCTTTGACAATACTTTACAAAGTCGTTTTGGTCTACAGCCATATTCAGTCTCCCCAATTTCCAGTGGGTATGATGAACAGGAGGATTAACCAATCAGAGAAACACGTTGTCTTTTTGTTTCAGAATATGGTGGCTTTGAAGTAAAAAGAGAAAAAAAATAAAATAAATAAATAAATAAATAAATAAATAAATATATAATATATATATATATATATATATATATATATATATATATATATATATATATATATATATATATATATAGGAAGTGAGCATGGGCGTAAAGTGCTTCTTTCGAGGTCAGGTTTCAACTGACTACTATTGAAAAATCTTCTGCCCTCTGTATCTTCTGCTGTCAGACTTGTTTTCAGGTTTGTTTTAACCCGCTCTACATGATCTTGGTGTTTTATTTTGCTATTTTGTTTTATTTTGTGTGTAAATCAATATATGAACATTAATAACAGACCGATCAGGTGCCTTCTTTCCCCTTAGCAACAGGTTTGATTGACAGCTATCACAACAGGTTGCTAGGCAAGAAGAGGCAAGTACTTTCAATTTCCTGAATTTCCAAATATGGGACATAAGTGCAGATTAGCCCTGATTGGCTTCATTTGGTTGTCATCGGACACTGTGAGGTCACGCTCCCTCACTCCACATCTATCTGCAGACTATGGTCTCTTTATGTTCTTATTTGGTCTCTTCTGCATTCAAATTGAGCATATAGTAGGGACTGGCTGGTCAGGCACCACTGCTCCTGACAGATTGCCCCAGCCAAGAATGGGTCAAATGCAGACTAATTTTACCTACAGGGACAATAACGTATACTTTAACCTTAAGCATATCTTGTGAAGGTCTAACTGGACACCTCTTATTACATTCATCATGGTACATACATTACCTTCTGTATAATGCACTCTCCTACAGCTACGAACACTCACCCTTCTCCCCATTGGATTGCTGATTCACACGTTGACTGTGACCTGACCTTGTGTTCCTGGCTACACATATAAATAGTGCTTTCATTACTGCCTTTTCAGAAAAACATACCACTTGTGTTGACGCTTTATTCGCTTGTACATTGCTGTAAACAGGCTTTTAACCCTTTGAAAACACTTGGAAAATTCAAATCACAAACCTGCTGCAATCCTGTGAAAATATTACAAGATGTAGCGTGACCCCTACAACGCACCTCCACCAAACCACACACTGACAGAGCTATTTTGACAAGTCCATCTCATATTGGTGAGAGAAAAACAAATCTTGGCAGCTGACATGTAAGACAGCTTATATATATATATATATATATATATACAGCCAAATATAAAATGGGACTATATTTTGAAAAATCCATTACTATAGCGTCTAACTAGGTAAACCACAAGTATACAAGCGAGACCCAGATCACATTGCTTACTTAGTCACCAGGTCTGCTAGTTTAACGGATGTTATTATTAAAGACCTTGACAGCGTTTCCACCAATTATAGAGGAGCAGCCAGCAGCTAGCAGCCTGAGCGCACCGGGCCGGGCCATAGTCACATTGTGGAGTGTGTGCTCATGAAGCGTGACACTGTTTCCACACACCAATTACAGTCAGACAGTGCTACAGCTGTGCACTGGCTTGGCACTCAGCCACACTATAAGTACCAGTATCGATTGACGGAGAGACACCCAAAAACAGTAAGGAGGGAGAGAGAGAGGGAGGAAGAGAGGAGATGCAGAATACAAAACCCCAAAAGTTACAGTTACAGCACGATGAATATTTCTCACAATGGTGTTTCACAGTTTTTAAGCAGCAGGAGTGGTGCTAACTGTGTTTTGGGAGCTAAAGTTGCAAAACACTTAAAGTGGGGGAAGTAAATAGTAGCCTAGCACAAAAATCTGAATATCTGAATTTTGGGTCAAAATAAAGTGATTAAATGTTTTCTGTCAGTGTACAGTTATAGCATTGTATCTTGGTCAGGTATTCTTATGACTTTATCAATTAGTTAATAATGTTGTTAGTTCATAGGAGTTAAAAAAGATTGAAGAATACAAGTTATATAAGTTATAAGTTATAAGTTATACAAGTGTATAGAATGTACTTAATACACTTTCTCTGACTTTCTCTGACTTGCCTGGTTACAGATGGAAATCAGCTGTAATGCTTTGTCAAAATGGCATTCAGCTGCACAGTAAGTACCAGTATCCATTGACAGAAAGACACCCGAAAACAGTGAGGAGAGAGAGAAAGCGAGGAGATGCAGAACACAAAACCCCAAAAGTTACAGTTGCCTCATGAAATGTTCACATTTTTAAGGAGCAGGAGAGATGCTAAATGCATGTTTTGGGAACTAAAGTTAGGTTGCCTGAAAAACACTTAAACTGGGGAAGTAAACAGTAGCCAAAAATTCAGAATATTTTGGTTTTGGCAAATCTATAGTTAAAAGTTATATTTCATCAGTAGTTAGTTAAAGCATATTATCTTTGTTGAGGTATTATTATTGCTGTAAATCAATAAATATTTTTTTCCTCCCTACGTGTTTCCATAGATCATAGGAGATAATATGAGTTAGACGCTATTATACATCTGACTTTGATGTCACATGGTATTACAGGAAGCGCTCCACTGTGTTTTTAAACTCCATATACCTTTGCTAGAATAATTTGGATAATTTCAGACCTGGAATTGCCAATCTCTACTGAACAAAAGGTAAAAGGTTTCTGAAAACTACCACTACAAGACATCTCAAGGTAGAATTGAGCATTTTAAGCTTGGAGAAGTAGACAAACTCAAAATAAAGGGTTACTTAAAAATGTGTGAATGAAACAAAACACATCTTCAGGTATGTTTTTGATGTAGTAAGTAAGCCCTTTAATAATGAACTAAACCTGAATCATTCTAAATTACAAATTACTATTACACTTTCATAAATGATTTATTTTAAGACTATATAAGTGTGTGCTGTCAGCTAGTGGGTTAACAATACTCAATATGCAGCTATATTGCATACCCATGTATTCTTTTCACAATATGAAAAAGCTAATATAGTACTATAGTGTATAAAGAACCCCTGTTTATGTCTGGGATGTGCTACAAAAATACATAACATATTCTTACTTCAACAACGCACAAGATGTATTACAAGTAGCAACACATTTCTTGACTTCTCTTGCTTGTCCAACTTAGTGCCTTTAAGCTGTACAAATGACTGGAAAATGCTGTTGCTCACTTGATAGTTGTGCTGGCGTAGGGGTTTTGTAGTGGAGTGGAAATTCAAAAGTGTTTGTGTTTAGAAGCAAACAACCATGGGATGAAAGTGACAGGCCTCGCTCATTCAGGCTGTGTATATCCTCCTCTGCTGTCTCTTCTGATCCAGCTAATTATCACAGTTTGACAGTGTCGAGAGGAGGAAGCACGCAGAGCCCAGGTCGCAAGACAAGGCAAGAGAGAAAATCGTTTCAGCAGCAATGAAAGGAGACAGGAGAAGCCAGAAGCAGAGTTTTAAAGCAGGCTTTTACAGACAATTCACCTAATGAGGATGTATAGCTTTAGGTAGCTCGAAAGAACTTGGAGGGTTTATGTCTCCTCTATGAGCCAAAAGGTTTGTTCTCTATTTTCTGTGAGGAAAAACTCAAGTAGACATGCAATTTTAACAAGGACCATTACTATATAATGTATTGACATAATTACATTGGTCATGAAGGTTACTGACCAACAACTACTTAATCAATCAACTCATTTACAGTTTGTTAACCATTAGTAATTAGTACGGCTGCTTTATAACCACAAAAATCATAGTTCCAATTATTTGGCTAATTTTAATCCCAATTATTACTTATTATGTTACTTCTAAACTTGCAGAGAAAGTATAAACTAAGTATTAATACTTGCAGTGACATCATGATGGGAGAGTTCTACATGTATGTGCATTGGCGGAATATTCATCAGTTACCATAAACACAATGTACACACTAGCAAACACGCAATAAAAAATACAAAATGGATTTAAACAAAACAACTGCGATGAATATGAGAATACATGGTCCTGTTTAGGCGTTTGATTTTCAACAAAAAGATGAGAGTGACGAACTGGAAAAGTGCTGGCTAATGCTGTGATGTTATACGAGAAGGACTTGTTTAACTGTAAAAATCAGCTCACCATTGTTTTGTTCTAACAAAATCATTTCTTTCTGGTTAAACTGTGTTAAAATAAATCCTGGATTAAAATCTAACAAGCCTTAGATAGAGCAGTGCCTACAGTTAGCATCACACACCCACAGGGAATGTTGATGTCATCAGCTGCAAAGTATCAGTACTATATTAGTAATGTTTTGTGACATTCAAAGAGTATGTAGGTTGGAAAAATTTTCAGGGGCCAATCTTTCCAAATAGTTTAGTTAATTGTATTTTTGATTACAACATATTTGTAACTGAACTGAAATCGCAACATGAGGTTAAGAAATAGGAACTTTATTTGAACATTATTTGAAGAGATAGGTTTACATGTGGTGCATTTACTCCTGGGCCTTATATCTGTAAACCTGCAGATTGAGTGAACACCTTGGCTTGTTGTCCCTTGTATAATATTACAATCAATTGCAAAGTGAGTAAAAATGAATTCTCTAACTCTGTCTGTGTATATCAGTGTATATCTGGACAAGATGCGCACACAACTGAAACTGAAAAACAGAATGCAGCAAGTACAAACAATATATCTGAACAGAACATATCATATTGCAGTCGATAATTGAGAGAGAAGACGAAGGAGGAGGAGAGCTCAAGAACATTTGCTTCCCCCAAAGTGAAAGGAACAGATGGGCCTACAGACAATCAAGATCATAAACCCAGTCACAGCTGTCCTCACTGCTAATATTGACTCCAAAAGATATTTTTAGATGAATAACAACTTTCCTCCCAACAAAAGACAAAGTGTGTTTATCACTAGAACACAGCAGGGATGCTGTCTTATATTTACAATCTGTATACTGTATAAACACTTTTACAACTACACAGACGCTGCAGCCATTATTCAAAATGTCACCATAAAAGTTTTAAAAGTTGTGAAATGGCTGAATTCACAGTTATGTGAATGAAGTATCACAATTGTGTTTCTTGGTATTTTTTGCAAAGCTGAATAAATTGTACAACTGTTGGTAATACACTTTATAATAACTAAAGAAAATAGTTAGGCTTTTCTTAATTCATTTAAATAAGTAATTTTTCTTTGAAACCCTTTAAAGGGCCCATGTTACACTATTTTCTGATCTGTGTTATAATGTTTCCTCACCAAAAACAAACCTGCAGTTGTGTTTTGTTTCATTCACACATGTTTAACACACAAGCTCTGCATATTTAGGGTTAACAGAAAACACTTGTGGTAATACAGGAAGTGCTTCATTGTGTTTTTAAACTCCACACACCTTCACTAGAATCATTTGGATAATTGCAGCACAGCAATCTCTACTGAATTAAAGGTAAAAGGTAGCTTGAGTAGTTAACTTGAAAACTAGCACTACATGACATCACAAGGTGGAAAAGAGCATTTTGAGCTCTAAAGATGTAGACCAACTTATAACATAGGGTTACTCAATAGTTTGTTCATTATAAATTAGTAATGGTATATAAGGACATACAGTCCCTGACAAAAGTCTTGTCGCTTATCCATTTTGTAGAAACAAAAGCTTATAACCTGACTTTAAATTAATCGATTGGTTTTAGAAATATCTCATATGAAAGCTAAAACCCTCCCAAATTATGCTCAATATACTAAAATAAATTTGCTTCACTGAAGAAAGATTGATCATTTAATGAACACAGAAAGGTCAGATTTTGGCAAGACAAAAGTCTTGTCGCCTACAGAAAATTGAACAAATAATTTACTTCAAATACAAAAATATGTTGCATAACGTCAGTGAATTAAGTAGTGGTGCTGTGAGATCCATATTTAATATCTTGTATGACTTCCATGAGCTTGAAGGACTGCATCCATGCGGTTCGACAATGATTCATACAATTTGTTGATGAAGTCATCAGGAATACAAAGAAAGCAGTCTTACATGCCTCCCAGAGTTCATCAAGATTCTTTGGTTTTGCCTTCCATGCTTCCTCTTTCATTCTACCCCAGACATGCTCAATGATGTTCATGTCTGGTGACTGGGCTGGCCAGTCCTGGAGCACCTTGATCTTCTTCACCTTGAGGAACTTTGATGTAGCGATAGAAGTATGCGATGGAGCACCATCCTGCTGCAAAATGTGACCCCTTTTATGGTTGGGAATGTAAGAAGTAGCTAATACTTCTTGATATTTTAGGTTATTGATATTGCCTTCCACCCTGCAAATGTCTCGCACACCCCCATACTGGATGTAACCCCAGACCATGATTTTTCCGCCACCAAACTTAACTGTTTTCTGGGTGAATCTTGGATCCATGCGGGCTCCAGTAGGTCTCCTGCAATATTTGCGGCGGCTGTGATGTAATTCAACCGAGGATTCATCTGAGAAATCCACCTTCTGCCACTTTTCCAGTGTCCATCCTTTTAGCAGGCTGTGGGCCTTGGCAAATGCCACACGGTTTTTTAATTGCCTGTTGTTTAGTGCTGGTTTCTGTGCACTGATTCGACCATGGAGGCCATTTCGAGACAGAATTCTACAAACTGTTCTGGTTGACACAGGGACTTGAGGTGACCAGGCCTGGTGGAGCTCTGCTGCAGTGGAAAAGGGGCTGGCTTTGGATTTTCAAATCAACAAACGGTCCTCCCGAGCAGTTGTCTTGCGGGGTCTGCCGGGCCTGGGCTTGTCAAAAACATCTCCAGTCTTTTCAGATCTTTTTCTTATTCTTTGTACTTGACGCTGAGACACATTGAAGGTGTCAGCCACCTCAGCAGTGGATCTGGTCTTCAGCCTCTTGATAATTAACGCTTTGGTCTCAGGGTGGATCTTAGGCATGTTGTCAGAGGTCAAGTTGCAGTTGATGTGAAGGTCTGGTGTGCTGGGGTTCTTTTTATACACACCCACTAATTGATTGCTCAGTAACTGATCACAGGTGAGGCTGTAATCTAGGATTGGGTGCATCATATGACAAGGCGACAAGACTTTTGTCTTGCCAAAATCTGACCTTTCTGTGTTCATTAAATGATCAATCTTTCTTCAGTGAAGCAAATTTATTTTAGTATATTGAGCATAATTTGGGAGGGTTTTAGCTTTCATATGAGACATTTCTAAAACCAATCGATTAATTTAAAGTCAGGTTATAAGCTTTTGTTTCTACAAAATGGATAAGCGACAAGACTTTTGTCAGGGACTGTATAAGGATTCTGTTAAAGAGAAATCTGCTACATATGTGCAGTGTGAGCAGTGTTGGGGCAAAGTGTATTAATGTTGTTGTTCTTTTTTGTAGCAGGATTTTTATATATAAGACCCAAACTAGTACTAAAAACTGTCTAAAAGGAATCAAACTTTTTTCTGCAACTTTTACTTGGGTCTTCGGGATGTCCTTTCACGGTCACCATCAGGGGGCTACAAAAAGGCATTAGTAGTGATCAATTGCAATCTGCCATTCTTTCGGCAGGTTCCATATAAATAATCACCTGATTAATGGTTTCAGATTTCCCTTAATGTAAGAAATATGGCATAGTAATAATATGGAAAGTGAGCTACTAATATGGTGCAAAATGGAACTTTTTTGGTGGAGGGTCTGCCACCTGCTTTTGCCTGGAATGTTCCACCGCCTGGCATTAAACGTATCAATATTCATGGAGAAACGCATGATGCCACCAGGCCAAGTTACAGCTCAGATCTTTGGAGAGGCAAGCACACTAACATTAAGGCAATGAAACACATGAAATAAAAAAGCAAGATGGTTTAGTTTAACTCAATAAAGGTCCAATTTCATGCTAAATTAACTCTTGTGAGCTTTAAGCCATGTTAGAATATTGTTACATTATCAAACATACACACATATTGTGTTTTGTTGTGTTTTGTTTCATTCACACATGTTTGAATAATCCTTTATTTTCCTGTCTGCATCTCAAAAACTTAAAATGCTCTGTTCTACCTTGTGATGTCAAGAAGTGGTAGTTTTCAAGTTAACGGCTAACTTTTACCTTTAGTTCAGTAGAGATTGGCAATTCCAGGGCTGAAATGATCCAAATGATTCAAGTGAAGATGTATGGAGTTTAAAAACACAGTGGAGCTCTTCCTGTATTAGTGTTTTCTGTTTGAGAAAAGAACTCAGCGTAAATATGCAGGATTTGCGTGTCAAACATGTGTGAATGAAGCAAAACACAACAAACAACAGGAAACATTACAACAGAACACAAAATGACACAATATGGGCACTGCAAGCAAAATATTAACATCCCCATTCAGCCAAACAGGTGGCAGACCCTCCACCCAAAAAGTTACATAGTACTCCTTTAATTAACGTATTCTCCTAAAGACTAATATCTACTTACAGCCAGTAGTATCTGCAGCGAGGAATGGGCCACCTCTATGAACTGGAAGTCCAGCAGGCAGCCTGATATAGAGATGTAGCGGTGATCCTCGGGTGCCCAGGAGGGGGGAGGGGTGATGGGTGTCACCTTGCACCCCGGCCCGTTCTCCATCCACCAGGAGCGGTGCATGGACAGGTTAAAGGTCAACACCAAGTCAGAGTCCTGTGGAGACATGCAGAGAGGGATATCAGCCGCTGAATTAGACTTGTGAACAAAAGGTTGGACAAGAATGAGAGCCAGGCCAACAGTCCAAGCAGCTTTTCACCACGTTTTAATTAAATGTGAACAGCATGTCATAACTGAGTCTGGGCGTTGGGCAGGGGCGACGAGGGTGTGGAGGATAAAGTCTGGAGGGGGAGGAGGGCTAGAGCCAAAAATACTTCACAGATTTATAATTTTAATGATTCTAGATAAGTCTGATTAGATTTTAATCATAGCATGGAAGGGTTTGAAGATTGAAGATGTGGGAAGGGAGAAGCTGCGGATCTGAAGTGATTTGTAATGAATATTGTAAATTTAATTTTAGGACTGTATCAGCAAAGGCTCTAGAATTCTATGGTTGTGCAAAATGTATGCTACTCTTTTTAACAGCACCAACACTATGGAAAAGTTTGCGTAACACAAACCAACACAAAACCTAATACATCTAGACATAATGCCAATGTGGAAGATCTAAATATAGATTAAAAATATTTAAAATAATCCCTTCAATTTGAATGCATATATGAAATTAAAATGTTTTCGTTAATGCTGTTTTAGCCTTGTTTTGGTGACACATATCACAATGTATTCACCAAAATGATCACAAATTGCAAGTATTAGGAGCTGAGAAATATTTCTGAGTAATGAGTATTGGATGACTCTGGTTCTGGCTGACCTGTTTAATTTGTTTAATGTTTTCTCTTTCAGGGTGTTTATTTTGATGTTGCAGTCCTGAGAAATTGTAATATAAGTATAGCTTTTTATGGAATTAAGTTTCATTGTGCAGTAGTGGAAGCGTGTGGGGCCATGACCACTGCAGGTGCAATGCAGTTGGTTTCTGAAGCAAAGTCCTTCTTCGGAGATGTCCACCCACCCCACGTCCCCTACCCACCCTCTCTCTCTCTGTGATTTTCGCCTTGGTCTAAATAATGCACGTATTAACGGCTCCACTTAGCAAGGACGCACATAGATCATCTGAGAGACAGCTGGGCTAATGACACGCACACAAACCAAACTGGCACCAAATCACACACACACTCACACAAACACACACACTCACACACAAATTCACTGGGCTGGAAATGCTTTGAGCCAGAGGAAAAATACACTTGAAACTACTTTGGTAAGAGATAGACTCACTTTGTTGATGCTCGTAGTTGTGAAACATGAAATCATGATATAATTATTAACCATGAAACTATCTCTGTATATTTAGAACTTATTTGCTGTTGAATTCAGTAGCCCTGCAGAAAATCATTCAACCTATGGCAGCAACCTGAATAAGATGAATAAGCTTTTGTGTCCATGGTCAAAACACTTTTATCACTATCACTCAGAGGTTGAGGTTGGTGCAGATTGGCAGCTATAAAACAAACAAACAAACAAAAACTATAAACTACTAAAACAGACTAAAATAGGGCCAAAATAAGTACTAAACCAGGTCTAACTGAAGATTTGACAGAAAATTACCAAGGATGATCACTGGAAGAAAACCAGGACTAAACCATTACTGGGAGTAAACCAGTACTAAAGCAACCCCAGTCTAAGCTAGAACTAAACCAAACCAGGTCTAGATCAGGTCTGGATCATTTCAGCCCAGAAATTGCCAATCTCTGTTAAAACTAAAGGTAAAAGCTGTTAACTTGAAAATTACAGCTTCATGACATCACAAGGTGAAACAGAGCATTTTGAGCTCTGGAGATGTAAACAGATTAATAATAAAGGGTTAATCAAACATGTGTGAATGAAACACAACTCAGGTATGTTTTTGAGGATTAGCTTAAAGCGCACAAAAATAAATTTTGCGTAATATAGGACCTTTAATGAGAAAAGAAAAAAAGTCATACAATAATGGAACTCTTGCTAAATGTGGATAAAAAAAGCATTGATGGGAACTAAAATTTAAATATTTCCTCAAAAATGTAATTCACATTTTAGGCATATATTATTTATTAGGAGTAACAGTACGGCCTTTTCTATGGAGCAGGTTACTGGACTCAAAGACAGTGAATAAAGCAACAAAAAAATACAGTATAAAATGATTTACAAAAAGAGTGTTGTACCAATAAAACCTGTGGGTCTGCCCAGAAAACTGAACGGTTGAAAGTTACATTTCTTTATATTTTATTTCAGAAAATGGTAGACACATCAAACCCACCTCGTTTTCAAAAGCACAGACACTAAATAAAAGTGAAAATGTTAGCCAACTGCCAACACGAGTTTTAGCTCCATATTTTTCTTTTGCTTGGACTAGAAATTATGTGTTAAAACACCAAAGCAACACAGTGACAAAAAATGAGACTATTGTGGCAGCAATAAACCTCAAGTCTCCTGCCAGGTGAAATTGACGTTTTTGTCAATAGAGTCTGGTGGCTTTGAAGAGCGCTTCAGGGCTCCAATTCCCAGTTGGAGAAGACTGTTTGATGGCAAAGTAAAGCTGTGAAAATATTCTCAGTATAGCCTCTCTCAAATTGATGTTTTGAAGAAATTGTTTTGCTCTCAGCACTATTCACCTCAACATATAGCGCCTGTATATGAGCTCCTGTGTGAATGATCGGCTCTGATGAGATTCTGTAGTTACTTTCAGGTATATATGACATGTCAAGGGCTTTCAGCATTACAATACGAGCTCTTATAACTAAAGTGTATTGATCCACTGACTTCACTTATACGGTAAGAGACATACTAGGATTGTCAAAAAAATTGTTCCCAGGTATTCACTGATACTAAAACTAGTCTCAATATTGAAAAAAACAACACATGAACAGAACAACTTTGAGCCTTTCTTGTGTACTTTTATAAGGGTTTTTGAACACATGGTAATATTAAATAAACGTGTTATTTTGTGCTGAAGATTACATTCATCAGGTATCACAATTTAAGTATCAGGCCTTTTCCTTGGTATCAGAATCAGGTTTGAAATTGGAGTATTATGTCAACACTAATACTTAAACTATTTAAATACAATTGTGCAGGAATTCACTGGCTTTTTCAAAATGTAACACAAAAAAAAGAAATGACTTTTCATGATTAGATTAGCTCATTTTAGAGGCTAATGCTTGTTTAAACTGCACTGCGTCTAAAGTAAAAAAGCCACTTATGTTAGTGAGAAGTAAAGAAGCTACATTTCACAGTTGCGTACCTTTAGCCAGATTTAGCATGACTTATTGTGGCTAAGAACACAACAGGTAGCATATCTTTATACAGAGCTTCACCTGGCATCACCTTAAAAACATTATTGTCTAAATTCTTCATATCATCATTTGTTTTAACCACACATCTCCTCCCTAACTGCTCCTACCCTCTCTCAATTTTGGTGTAATGAGTAAATGTCTAATTAGTAGCTTGGTCTGATTAATACCATCTTCCTTTGCTCCTTTTTTATGTGTTAAATCTCTTCAAATTTCCGCCCGTCTGTCAGCTCCCTGCCCCAAAAGGAGACACATTTTATTCTCAAACCTTTTCTTCCTCCCAATCTTTTTTTAGTCGACCATTATTTCTCTATAGCGTCTCTATCTTTCTAATGGGCACTTAAAGACACACACATAAATACAAAAGTAATTCTTATTGGAAAAGCCATTTCCTTGACTTTATTAAAAAGGTACTTAGCATAAAGGTCAAGCTGATAGTGTGCACTGCCACTTGTGGATCATTGGAACTAAATAGGTTTCGACTTCATTAAATCTATAAAAGAAAGTGGTAGTGATGGTAGCAGGCAACACAGGGAATATTTAGAGTATTCACTTGATCTTACACTATTCCTGCCATACTCCAGGGTGGGGAGCACAGTAACTGGGTCAGCATGACATATGATGTGGTTTCAAATATGAAAACTTACATCTCTCCAATGCAAGACCAATGCAAAAGACGCTATTCTTACACATTTAAAAGTAGGACATTAAGATTAGTAAAGTATATTATTGTAGCTTACACATAAGCCTATAATGAAAACTGGATCAGTGTTCAAACAATATAAAATACTGCAACTTTGAGTGGATAACTTCATTTTCCATCTTTTTTTGAGGTTGCATTTAGTCTGCAAGAAATGTGTTTTTCTAGGAATAGACCAACAAGGTCCATTTTATTTTAAAGGTTGTTTTCCAGAATTTACACACCCTTCCCCAAAATGAGTCTAGTATTCACATTTCTTACCTGACCTTGTCTGACAATTTCATCAAAACCTGACAATCACTTTTTGCCCTTTTGCAAAAATACCAAAATACATAACAAATGCAAAGAAACATGTTAGTAGATCTCTTGCAGATCTAACTTCTTTACTGTGAAGGCAGGGCAAATGGGTAACAATCTGAGCAAGTATGAGAGGAGCCCAGTTCTGATGGGTTAGGGTAACTTCAAAACTCAGGTCGGCTGCTCTTAATTGATCAGATAAAAAGTTAATGGTGGGCCTCATTGTAACATGTCACCAGATAGAGTCAGATATTATTAACTACGTATTAGACAATCTGAAGTCTGTGAAAAGGATCACAAAAGCTGCAACAGATAGGAATACCTGAAGACCTAAAGGAGAGCGTGCGGGGAGTCTGGGGGTATAAGGACAGTGAGATTGTTCTAACAGGTATCTTCTCTTCAAACTCTGGCCTGTAATCAGGTCAGTTCTGTGTGATGTCACATAGTACTTGAGAGTCACACTCAATCTCAGGTACTAAGGAGGTAGATACACTGGAGGAAGCACACACAGTTTTTAACTGTTTTTCACCAGAAACCTGCAAATTTACCTAGTGCCCAGTAGACAGTTCTATTAAAACACAATATGCACAGTTCAGTAGCAAACTGGTAAAAGAAAGAAACTTTAGTTAGTATTATTATTACATTGTACTGGAAAACAAACAAATGAACACACAATTTCCCCAAGCAGTTTATAGCTACTGTAGGGCATATTAAAGGTGCACTGTGTAACTTTTCTGGTGGAGGAGCCGTCATATGCTTTTCTCCATGAAAACGTTATTGCTTTGGCTAAAATATTTCATAGTATGGTATTAAACCTTTCTATCTTAATGAAGACCAAACCAAACCATGTTACAGGTCAGCTCTGTGGAGAGGCAACCCCGCTCACAGTGAGAATGCCTGTTTTTCTAGGTATTTTTGAGCTGTAAAACCACCTGGAATTTAATAAATATAAAGTAGAGCAGTTTAATGTCATACTGTGGAACATTCCAGGCAGGGCAGTGACATATCCACACAAACACTAAGGTGACGGACCCCAAACCAAAAAGTTACATAGTGCACCTTTAAGTAATAGATCTCAATGGAAGGAAAGATAAATTGTTTAAGAGCGGTGTACCCAAACTGGACAGTCAAAAAAGTGACACTGGAACTGTCATTGCACTGGCTAACTTGTCCAGTCTGATCAAGGTCCTCCCTAAACTGACCGCACAAACTCCTTGTGTTTAAGAGTCAAATTGTGATGGTCATTAAAATTGGCTCGAGGCTATTGCACAGCGCTGTCAAAGCCTGTCCGAGAAGTGGAAATAAAGTTATACTGCTGAAAATAATCTGGAGTATAAAAATATGATAATAAATCTTTGTGGGAGAAATAAGACTCGCGCCGAGAAGCAGATAGAGGTGTGAATCAGATTTGAGGAAATAGAAAATGCCAGATGTTGTATTAAAATAACATGTAACAATAACATAACCAAGCTGGCAATAACAGAACTGAGCTTGCAAACCTATCATGTGTTAACTAATACAGCAGATAAGGGCTGGATGATTTTGGTACAATTGCAGTCGCTTTAATTTATTTTTTTTTTAAGATTTCAGTGCACATTTTAAATAATAAAGAATCTCATGCTTTCATCTTTTGAATGAATAGCAGGACTGTTGCAAAATGTTGCATATTGACTGTTAAAGGCGCACTATGTCACTTTTTGGTTGGAGAAAAACAGGCATTCTGGTTGTTTCATTTCGTTATATAAAATTTCAAAACTGAAATAATAAAATAAAAAAAGCTGAACCTATGGTATGCAATGTGTATGACCCAAAAGATATGTGTAATTGTGTAAAACAATCTAGGTAAAGCATTAACATCTCCATGGAGATAAACGGAAATGTTACACCGTGCACCTTTAATTATGACAAAAACCTTCAGACTTTTTCATAACAAAATAATTTAAATCAGATAAAAATATGTACAAAACACAGCCCATTCTCACAGCAGCACCACTACTTTGGTTTCTGTTCAGCTAATGCCCGGAACAATGGGCCAACTTTAACATTTTAAAGTGACTTTGAAATCACCAGCCTCATGTGTCAATGTCTCACTATTGATGTTCTCTTTATGAGCTTTGGCTCCACACCATTGTTGTTCTGTCAGGCCTAAAATTGAACGCTCCCCCATGTAAACTTCAAACAATAGACTAATAATGGCTCTGTGCTTTCAGGGTGGCATTTGAAATTTGGTCATTACTTAGAAACTTGTGGCTTTCATGGGGTACTAGAACTTTATTCAGTAGAAGTAGTAGGCCGAGAAGAGAATTATGGATAAAGAAAACATATAGGAAGTATCTCATATATTAAGTATAAATATATAGACCTACAACAAAATTACTTGACAAGAAAATAATTATTGCATTATCCAACCCCCTGTTATATAACCAAGGTTATCTCACACTTTAGTCTTATTATGTGTAAGATTTTCTACTTTTATGCCATTTCATTGCAATATTATGCCATATGCCCTTCTAGAGTCATGATCTTCATTTATAATATATGAAAACAAAAATGAGAGAACACAACTTACTGAATTTAAAAAGCTGTCTCATCTCATATGTTCCCTTGAAACTGTGCAAACATACCTTAATAGGCATCACTTTGTAATAACTACACCTAAATTAGCCTCAGTTAAGAATGGACAAGGAAGAACATGGAAATGAACAAATAAGCTTAGTATCTGCTTAATTAACGGATTAGTGTTAGTTGTATTAATTAAGTAGTTACTACGCATGAATCTTCCTTGAAAACAATTTGCTCATTAAAAATTAAGTCTTTGTTGATGCTTTTATTCAAGTTAATTAAAGCGTTACCCTTGGTAGTAGCATGAACCAGTCCAGGGACTATAAGTGGATAACCTGGTACAATACATAGTTTCTGTTTTGCTTATACATTATCCACTGTACCTGTATTGACAAAAACATATCATATCCATGTATTGGCTTACATAAGCATTCTTAGCAGTGTCAAATTAAACCCTTCATGCCTATTGAAGGTCCTATATTACACAAAATGGATTCTTGTGAGCTTTAAGCAATGTTATAATGCTGCTACCTCCTTAAAAACATACCTGGAGTTGTATTTAGTTTCATTTACACATGTTTGAGTAATCCTGCAATATTAGGTTGTCTACATCTCCACAGCTCAAAATGCTTTGTCCAACCTTGTGATGTCACAAAGAGGTGGTTTTCAAGTTAACAGCTACCTCTTTACCTTTAGTTCAGTAGAGATTGGCAATGCCAGCAGTGAAATTATCCAAATGATTCTAGTGACGATGTATGGAGCACTTCCTGTATTACCACATGACATCGCAAGGTGGAACAGAGCGTTTTCCATTTGAGAGACGAACTCAGTCTAAATATGCAGGATTTGTGTGTTGATCATGTGTGAATGAAACAAAACACAACTCCAGGTATGTTTTTGATGAGGAAACAACATTATAACAGAAAATTGCATAATATGGTCCTAGTCTCTACCTTGATAAACATGTTATTTAACTCCTCCCTCACTCATTCGCTCGCTTTCAATGGCAAAACCACTTCTAACCAGCTGGATCAAGCGCACCTCGACATACTTCCTCCCTTTTACTGTAACACGCACACACAAACAAAGCGGCTGATTTGAAGTGCTCTATGGAGGATCATGCTCTCGTACTCCCAGGTCTGTGTCTCTGGCTGTGGGCTGGTGCCGCTCCACTGAACCACATCTGTTGGCCCGCTGCCTCGAGTCCTGCCTCAACACCGCCATCTTGCCCTCTGCCCCAACCCCGGACAACCCCCCTTCAAGCCCTTCTCCACAATTTACCAGCGCTAGGTTCTGCTTTTGTCTTGTGCTCCCCTGAGAATGAGCAAAGAGAGGTACGATCAGGACCTCAATATGATGTAGCCTGACAGAAAAGAGGGGAGGTAATAGGTTTTTTTTTAAAGCTAACTAGGTTTCAATGGGAAGACGGGAAGTTGGAGGAGAGTAGGTTGTGAATTATGTAGAGGAAAGTTTAAAAGGGTCCATTTTACAGTTTTCTGATCGATGTTATAATGTTGCATATTTAGCCTGAGTTCTTCTCTCAAACAGAAAACACTGGAAAACAGGAAGTGCTCCACTGTGTTTTTAACTCCATACACCTTCACTAGAATCATTTGGATAATTTCAGTCTTAGAATTTCTTATCTCTGCTGAACTAAAGGTAAAAGGTGGCTGTTAACTTGAAAACTACCGCTTCATTACATCTCAAGGTGGAACAGAGCATTTTGAGCTTTGAAGATGTAGGCAGACTAATAACACTGGATTACTCAAACATGTGTGAATGAAACAAAACACCAACAACTCCAGGTAGGTTTTTGAAGAGGTAACAACATTCGAACATGGTTTAAAGCTCACGAGAGTTAATTTTGAAACACTTCTGAAACACTTTTTTTCCCCATAACTTTCTGTACATATTTTTATCTATTCATTAAAGCTAAAAATGCTTCAGTGTCAGCTTTACAATATTTATTTTTTTTAATCAAAAGTACAAAATAATAACAACCAGTTACAAAATTATAACATAACACTGCATAATAATTGTTGTTTGCTGCACATATAAAATAGTCTAATCCTCTTGGAATTATAGGGTTCTGGGTGCATTTTGGGTAGTTATGGGGTTTAAAGTTTAAAGACCACTCATAGTGCGCAATATAAAAGGGATGTGGGTTTTTGGGATAAAGTAGAATGTATTCAGGAACAAGAATATACAAATAATGCAACACTACAATTTTATTTTGTTAATATAGTCAAAATAAAAAAGAAACCCAGTAGTTAACCTTTAAAAAATGTCATTACAAATTCAGTTTAGCATTTTGTGGTTTCCTCTCAACCATTAATGCTTTGGATGTTTTTAAAATGGACACTGTGAACTGAATCCTGATTTGAAAATACACAGTAAATGGCTCTATAGTTGCAATCTCCATACTTGAAATTTGAAGTTAGATTTTCTCCCCCCCAAAAATCGAGCTACTTTCCATTAGAATTCTGTAATCAAATTTATTCAACTTCTGGCCCTGAGTGAAATACACACATTGGACACTTTACTGTGAGAGATACTGAAGGGCAACCAATCACTCCTTCATTCACATCAATTAGGTTTGTCCTTGATGAGAGATTGGAATACCAACCACTCACTATATTACAATTTCTTTAAATGAGACAGATGTTGCTAAGTAGAGTGGATTTTCTGCTCATAAGATACACAAAATTATTACAGATATTAATACCTGTAGACTTCTTTCCACTCTTGAAAAGCTCCCAACATGATTTTTTAGCACTGTATCTTTCTCAGTTTTTGGTTTACCAGGAGTCTGCTATTTCAACTGAGCTTGTCACTTTTTGACAAGTTGAAATGGTAAAATGTCCACAGTAAAAATAAAGCCGTACAGATTGTCAATATGTTTCACCAAAACTAACAGGCAGTTTGCAATGACAGTAGCCTGAAGGGGAAAATTATCAAAACCATAAATAAATCCATCTGAAATTACATTGTTGACCTAGATTATATGATTAGCAGCAAATGATTCTCATGCAGTACACTTTAAAAATGACACGATATAAACTGTAGCGTATGGATGTCAAGATTAGTTGGTCATTTGTTTGTCTTACACTGTTTTCTGATTTTTTTTTTCCCCTGGAGTTGTGTTTTGTTCCCCCTGCAAACCCTGCATAATTAGGCTCAGTTCTTCTCTTAAACAGAAAACACTCTGTTCCACCTTGTGATGTCATGTTGTGCTACATTGTGTTTTTAAACTGCACCTTTCAGGCCTGGAACTGCCAATCTCTACTGAACAAAAGGTAAAAGGAGCTGTTAACTTGAAAACCATCACTTCATGACATCACAAGGTGGAACAGAGCATTTTGTGCCTGGAGATGTAGACAGATTACCGTAATAACAAAGAATTACTGAAACATTTGTGAATGAAACTGAACAGAACTCCAGGTAACAACATTCAACCATGGCTTAAAGTTCACAAGAGTCAATTTTGCATAAGAGGGTAAATTTAGAAATGGAAATTTTTATTCAGTCTACACTCCAAAAAAGTAAACCTAAATATAAAGTGTTTTAAGGTCTGTTTCTGTCACACTATATTTATTTTACCATTCTAGATGCTTGATGTTATAAAGCTGGGAACTCAAAAGAATCATTTCAGCCCTGGGATTGCTAATTTCTACTGAACAAAAGATAAAAGGTCGTTAACTTGAAAACTCCTGCTTCATGACATCACAATGTGGAACGGAGCATTTTGAGCTTTGGAGATGTAGACAGACTAATAATAAAGGATGACTCAAACATGTGTGAATCAAACATGATGTTTATATTGTAAATAATCATACAATCAGGATATTTCTTGTTCTAATAACAGTAACATTAAAATTTAATATGGCTTATCCCTTTTATAAAATCTATAACTTGGGAGTGTATTTTCCAACAGTGGCTGGCTGGATGCATGTGTGTGTATATTGTTTGGACAGTACGAGTAAGGAAAGGAGTCCCACATTTTCCCCATGAGTGCTTCAGCATCTGCTCCCCTCTGTCACTCCAAAACCCTACGGACATGCACGCACCAATAATACAACAGAGCCGACCAGCACACCCACACCTTTTATCCTCTGCACAAATACAATAAGCACTAAGTCATGGGAGCCTAGACTGTGAATCTCACTTAAGGGCAAGTAATCAGACAATATTAGCACAATTTCTTCTTAAATCAATTTTCAGGCTAACTTATTTGCTACCATTGTGTGCCGAGCTTAAAAGCACAGAACTAGTTTTTGTCTCAAGGTAAATAAATACTGTATATGAGTTCTTCTGACTATAGAATAAAATATCATAAGATTTTTTTCTTCTTCTTCAGAATAGATCAGAACTTTATTTGTTCAAGATAAAACAGACATTTGTTCTAAATTTGGATCAATCTGTTCCTTAGTGTTTATATTTGCCCAACTGGGGGACATTAAAGAAACTGTTTTCGGACTACAGTTTGACAAGGCAAATGATCATCATGAAATTGATATTTTGGGTTAAAAATACAAAAGTAGAAAAAGTTTGCTGAAAAAAAATGTTGGTAATGATAAAGCCATTCTTCATCCAGTTAAACCTTGAAGTTAGTTAAGCTACAAGGAGTTACAGAGGGAATGACTAGGAAAAGAACTATGATTTGACAAGATAAATAAATTAAATCAAGATATTTGGGAAAGAAAATAAAAATATTAACAGAATTTTTTGGATGAAGTAATCGTTGACCCAATTAATGTGGTTACCCCGACCTCCTTCTTGTTTAGTGTTTTTGTCTCTTTCAGCCCTGTCCTCTCTTTGCCCCTCCGCCTGTTTTTCCACACCAGTATCATCAGTCACGGAGCATCTCCCTACATTGTTTTGCTGTGATTTCCCTGGGGCGCCAGACAGGGGCCGTAACCCATAATGCCTTGAGCTCTTCACTGTTAACACATTGGACTATAGTGTTAGATTGTGTTTGGGGGGAGAAGATTGGCTAGCTTTAAAATCCTGACCATGACCATTAGCGTTCATGCTACTCTTAACATAACAACATTAGTCGCTGCGGGCTGTAACATCTGTCGGCCAATCAGAGGGCTTAGATGGTCTCCCAGGTGAGACGCTTGGTTGCATAAAGGATGATTGTTGCTAATTTTAGATTTCCAGGAAGCAAAGCATGTGCTGAACATTATAAATTAATGCAAATGTACACGGGAAGTAAAATCATTACTATTAAATCTGACAATGAAGACAAATCACTGGTTAGATTTGTGCCTCTTGAATGTTTTATAGCAGAGAAAAGCAGTAGCTTACGTATGACAGCAACTAATTATTATTTCAGAGATTGAAGAAGAATTTAAGATAGAAGTTATGACGCTAAGGCCAGTTGTAAAATGGCTCCAACACCAGTGCAAAATGTGAACATATGGAGCCCATAGCATGTTTGCTTGTGGTTGTGAGATTACCATAACTATAAAGGCTCAAATATAATGTGATCTCATTCTGTGTTGATTGTGTGTACATTTTGGCTTAAAGGTGCCCTGCATCTCTCAAAAGGGATGTTATCACTTTGGTTAGAATGTTCCACAGTAAGGCATTAAAATTAGCATTCTTACTGTAAGTAGGGTCGCCACTGCACAGATCCGACCAGTTACCTATTTGCCTGGTGATGTCACCGATCCCCATGGATGGAAGTAATGCCTTGTTGTGGAACATTCTATGCAAAGCATTAACACGGGGACAAGTTACATGAGGGGAAACAATAAAATCAGATTTGCCTGAAAAGAAACAGCCTAATTTATCTTAATAACAGGGAGCTACAGACAGAGGGTCTTGCTGAAAAAGATTAAATACTATGTGACAAGGCAAATAATACAGTGGAATTGATATTTGGAATAACTGCAGTTGTATTAAATCACAGCTTGTCTTTGTTGTTGAACCTGGATAAAAAGTACGAGAACAAAATCTGCCCACAAGAATAATGCACTTGAAAGCTTCCACAATCAATATTCCCACATTAAAAATGGATCAAACAAATGTGTTTGTTAGAGGCACGCGAGAACTGGACTTTTATCAGCGGTTTTCTTGTTTTGGTCGGGCCCTGCTTTTACACCCTGACCTCATTTCATCCTCCGGCACTCTTTACACTTAAGAGACAGAAAGCTACTCCGCTCAGATACGGAGAGTCCATTAACTGCACAATATCATTGACTACATGGGCAACGGTATCAGCACAAATGCAAACTTCACTTTATTGGTGTATAAGGTGCATTAAATATTTAAACCTGGAGCAGAGCACCAGCCTTGTGCTGAAAAATGTACTTGTATTTGTTAATCTCACATTTAAAATGGAATATTCACCAAAATATTATGGATGTTAGTGATGCACAGATTAAAATCAGATGGCATTGATGATTTATTCTTACTCAAGATATTATTCTTATTATATGAAAGAGTTTGGTTCAACTGAGAGAAGAAAAGAAAAAAAAAAATAAACATTTATGGCTACAGTAACATGGAAAATTCCTCATATTTTCAGCATAATATTTTGTGATAGTCTGTAACCTAGCAAGCATTTGAAGGATCATGGTTTTACTACTAAACTGAATATATGATAGAGTTGTCAAAAAATCATACCCTATCACAAATCAATATGAAAACTAGATTTCATTTGAACATAAAATATTATACATTTATCAAATTTATTTTTACAATGTGATCGTCTGTCAGAAATAAAAAAAACATTGTAATGTGGAAAAAACAACTATTTCATGCTGAAAATTGTATTTTTTTTTCCTTGTTGTTGCAAGACTTTTCCTTGCCATTGAAAATTAAGTTTAAAAAATGTTTATGCGATATTGTAACTGTGTTCCCAAAATGCTTCTTATTGTCCCTCTTTGCTATTTCAATATTGTGAATCAAAATTGGCTCACAGTGCTTTACTTGATTGAATACAAGTAAAAAAAAATACACCACCACTATTTTGAACACTGCCTGATATTTGACATCAAGGCAGCCAAAACCATGTTATTAGGTAAATATAGAAAAATGACTTTCTATAAACCTGTACTTTCGACCCCTTATCCATCTTGGTGTGTTTTTGTGCTCAGAGCGTCATCCGAAAAGTGCACCTCTTCCTTTCGGCTAACCTGTCATTGTCTGTATCATTCCAGCAGATACACTAAATCCAAGATGTCACCAGTATATCCCTTCTCCAATCCCATAACTGTCCCAGAGCCTAATTCCACTCCACAAACAAGAAAATATTGCGGAAGGAAAAGACCGCGGGGGACGGGGCGCCAGATAAAAATGACGAGTGGAGAAAAGGTAGAGGTTAGAGTGAAAGATTCTGAATACTTACGGCATCTTGGATCAGGAGATTGAACAGTTTGGACAGCTGAAGAAATGATAAGCAGAATGGGGTATGACACATTACGGGATGGAAATGGGCACCTCCAACCAGAGAGGAAGTATTGAAGGAAGCAGGAAACAAAAAAGGCCATAGGAAAGGAAGAAATGTAGCAAGACTTGGCAAGGATCCAAGTTAGAAGCACTGATATATTCCTTTTATATCAAGGTCAACTGTGGGTGACGTTTTTACTGCTGGATTGATCGTAGAATGTGACAAGTTTATACTGCTCTATTCAAGAGGAGAAGGAAAGTCTATTTGTCCTTTTCTGACTACACTTCAATGACAATTCTTGCAGTCTGATTGTCTTGTAAAACATCTGATGAATGTAGAGGGCATGAGCCCTTCTCTTAATGTTATTTATGGCTGGTGATAGAACTGTGGTGAGTGTTGAAGCGTAATAATTTTGTGAGTTTAATTGCCATTTTTGAACTATGCTTTGTGGAACTTTGAAGGACGACTAGAAGTGTAAAGAAAGACAAAGGAGGTTAGATTATGGATGTTTTGATTAGAGATGCACCAATACGATACTGGTATCAGATAGCGGTGCCAATACTGAAATTTTTGAGGGATCAGATATTGGCCCCAAGATACCGGTTCAGTCAATATCCATTTTGGTCTATAAACTGGTGTAATACTCATAATAATACAATTTTTACAAAGTTGTTCTATAGTTACCTTATAGGATAAATAACAGTTACAAAACATATTATGATCATTGTTTGCCATATGCTGTTTGTGTTTAAATATTATTTTCACTCTCCGCCCTGGTATCGGTTGATATCGGATGTCAGCAGATACTTAAAGGTTGTATAGAGGATTTTCCAAGGAAGACAACAAGGTAGCCTCGTTATCTATTGGCTAATGTTTATCTGGCCCCACCACGTCCACAGATGATAGATTTTAATTTTTTTGGGTCATCATAATTACAAGGCTGCTGCATCTCTATAATACCATCATTGACAATTTGAAACAAAAAAAAATCCTCCATACAACCTTTAAAGCCATAGTATCGGCATCAGAACAGAAAAAGCTGGACCTGTGCATCCCTAGTTTAAATGAGCCATGAGACAAGATGTGTAGTCTTTTTTACAGCTACAAATTTGTCATTGAAATCACAAAATATAAATTATTTGCTTTTGATTGACATAAAATCACTAAATGGAAATAAGTGACAACATTTGTATTTATTTATGGAAAAACATTTCATTTTTTTTGAGTAAGTGCCCCATTTTAGTGCCAAAGCTTCTTCTTCAAGCTTCTTCTTGGCTTAGTATGACCTGTTGGTGTATACAGTCCAAATAGTAATTACTTACAGTTGTCTCTCAGATTATAATAGTTAGTTAGTTGTTGCAGCTCTAATGTGAACGAGATACAAGAAGTTACAAGGTAAGGTCATCCAACATACTGGGGGAAAAAAGAAATGTTGACACAAAAACATTTATATATTTATATATGTGTGTGTGTGTGTGTGTGTGTGTGTGTATATATATAGTCACCTATTTAAATATTTATGTGAAATTAACATATATATATTTTAAAGGTACAGTATGTAACTTGTAATGCATGATGCTATGGAAATAAAAAGAAACCATACTTCTAAATATTCTCCATGGCGACAAGATTTATGCCATACTGTGGAAGATTATAGCCAAAGGAACAACATTTCCATGAAATCGAGCAGGAGGAGGCTCTCCTCCAGGCCAAATAACAGTCAGTTTTGTGGAGATGAGAGCCCGCTCACAGTAAAGATGCATATTTTCAGTGCAATATAAACAACCAAAATGAAAAACATGCTTTTATTATAGTCTTATTATAGTATTTTTTGCCAGTTACAGCCCGGGCTTTAAATGGACCATCTTAAAATCCAAATGATTAGCTTTGGACCAACAGAAATTAATTAAATGGAAAAAGTAGCATAACATCCATAATCGGGTCAACATTTCCTTTTTTGGAGTGTACATTGACGATTTGAGAGCTCCCGCGATGACAGGCCATCCAAACTTAACAGACACATACAGTATTAACCTGCACACTTTTGTTGACACACTGTACATAAACAAGAGCTGGATAAGCGTCCCAACAGCAGCCCACCCTCCAAGAGCGTGATTGACGTTTTGCTGTATGCTTTTCCATGGACTACTGACACTTCCCTGTCTAGAGCTGTATTTGTGCATCTGGCCTGTTTGTGTGTGAGTGCGATTTGGGTGCCAGTCTCCGCTCTCCACAGGCCTGCTCGCCGAAATCTGTCAAAGATGCCACATCACAAATCTTTTCGAACTTTGTAATTTTCTGGCATTCCTGCTATATTAGATAGTGGAGCTGCGGAATGATAGGAAAGAAGATGGGGAGTGTGACAGAGTGATATACAGTGAATTTTGGGGTAAAAACTCAAATTACTGTCACAACAAGGAGGTACACCTTATCTGAATGCTGTACTCTATGGGGAAGTCTAATGGAATTCCAAGATATTAGATAGAGAGGACTTCAAACGCAGAGAGCTAAAGAAGCTAAAAATGTCCACGTATTCGACAGCTGATGTAAGAGCCCATTTGGAAATGCAGTTTGCTATAAGATATTGCAGAGCAGTCAACTCCTCTGGACTTTCTAATGGGATACACTGCCTGGTCAAAAAATGTTACCACTTAGAAGTTGTACAGTGTGTTCTGATGGAGGATCCATTACCTGCTTTGTTTTCAATGTTCCACAGTATGGCATTAAAGGTCCTATATTACTCAGAATTGACTGAGCTTAAAGCCATGTTATAATGCTGTTACCTCCTTAAAAACATAACTGGAATTGTATTTTGTTTCATTCATGTTTGAGCGCCAAAGCTCAAAAGGCTCTGTTCCACCATGTGATGTCATGATACTGTAGTTTTCCAGTTAACAGCTAAATTTTAGCTCAGTAGAGACTGGAAAGGCCAGGGCTGAAAGTATCCAAATGATTTTAGTGAAGGTGCATAGAGTATAAAAACACAGTGGAGCACTTCCTTCCACAAAATGGAACAGGGTGTTTTCTGTTTGAGAGAAGAACTCAGACTAAATATGCAGGGTTTGGGGAAAAAAAAAACAAAAAAACAGCTATGTTTTTGACGAGGAAACAACATTATAACATAGATCAGAAAACAGCAAAATATGGGCCCTTTAAGTATCTCCATCGAAAAAAGCAGCTGGCTCCACTGCACCAAGTTACATATCTGATCTGTGCAAAGCTATACAAAGCAATAGGCTGTATTAACTCTTACCGGAAGACATTTGGAAACATGCGGATGTCGACTTCTGCTGTAGTTACCGACACTGGGCATGTGATAAAACCATGGATTCAGCTGCAGTGGTCTTCACAACCTGCCAAAGTTTTCCATGAAGGACGGGACTCTAATCACATCTTCAATGTCACCTACAGGCAACTGGTTGTAACTTGATCTGCCGAACATTTATTAAGTTACACAAATTATAATACACAAATTAATAGGCAATTTATAAAAGGAAAAATAATACAATACAATGCCATCTAGATGAAGAAAACCGCGCCATTTTCTCAGTTTTCCTAGATTTTGTTTGAGAGCGCAAAGGAAGTCATCATCCGCAGGTTTCCAAACGTCTTCCGGTTTTGTGATGTAAGCGTGAATAGAGCCCATAGCATGGAGACAAGCAGGGGTTGAACCCTTTACTAGAAAAGTTACATAGTGCACCTTTAAGCAGCAAACAGTATGAGCTTGTAATGAGGTCAGCTGACTACCCAAATGACCAGGTTATTCCAGGAATGGATTTTTTTCTGATGAAACCAAATGACAGAGATTATTCCAAGATGATGATGCCAGGATTCATCAAGCTCTAATTGTGAAAGAGTGGTTCAGGGAGCCAGAGAGATGATTTTCACTCATAGACTGCTCACCACCAAATCCAGAACTTAAGCCCATTGAAAATATTTGAAGTGTGCTGAAGAAGACATTGCACATTGGTCCAGTTCTTCCTTCATCAAGATATTTGTAAAAAATGTAATCAATACTGCACAGAAATAAATGTGACCATAGACTGTATACATAAATGGACATAGTCGCAACGTTCCAGAAGTGGTGAGCGTATATATCGCTTTACATTATCCTGGTATTTTTATTTCTCTATTTTGTCCGTAATTAAATTCCTATTCCTTTAAATTCCTATTCCTAATATGGAACCTCTTGGTGAGCTTCATTTAACACTCCCTAAATCCACTTTTTTATAGTCTATGGTTGTGAAGTGGCATTCATTGTTTAGTCTTTGCTGAAATATCAAGTTTCATTTGGGGTCTTCTGGGATTTCACAAACTAACCAAGATAAATTTGGGAACTGTGTTAAATACAACAGCGATGAGTGCAAAGACTGAATGATGAGTCTTTTTTGATCACAGTAATTGAATTTCGTTTCATTGCCATATTGCTGTATCAAGCTAACAAGTGTTAAACAAGCATGCATTAAGATTTACATCGAAAATTACCAGACAATTCTCTCTAGTGGAGAATAAAAGTCAAGGACAGACTCATTTCAATATTATTTAAGCTAAAAAAACATCAAATTAATTTAGTGGTGAAATAAGTAAACGCTGTATCACTTAGACGCTACACAGAACTTCTCATATAACAGTGAATCATCCGTGAAGACATATCACATTATCATATAAATTGGGCATGAGACTGGTAGCCACTGCTGCTCCTCTGGTCACCGTTAGAATAATTGATGGAATCACTTACTTTGCCGAGCCCACAGAGTGACTCACAATGGTCATAACAATGTCCAGTTGCCGTGACATCTCCACAGAAACCAGTGCTATAGCTTCACCTCAATCGTACCCACCTGTCCAGTCCTCCTACGAAAATGCCTGTCTTCTCCAACATCACAACCTCCTCTAAAGAGAAGACGGTTGACATGTCTCCCACCTCCTCAGCTTGTCTCCTTCTACCTTTTTAGCTGCTCAATGTCTCCTGTCTTATCCGCAACAAGTGTCATGGGCCTTTTGGCAAATTTCACAAGTTTTCCGCGCACTAATCTTTTTGACTTGCTTCTTGGAAAAACACATGGGGAATATTTGCACTTCAAACGCACTACATAACATATTCAGATAGATGCCTTGTGCACACTTTTGGCTGCGCTCAACAAACAAAAGTCTGTCACCGATGGGGGAATTGAATGAGATTGTTTACCCGATTCAATGTTTCCTCTTTCTGAAACAATCAGTGAGTTTGTATGCACAGCTCAGCCTGACTGTGCCTGGAGCTCCATTAAGGCTCCTAAATAGATTTCTCTCCAGGTCTGAGGTTACGTGCATGAGGAAGAAGAAAAGTACTACCTAGCCCAGTTTACATGAGCGGTACATTTAGGTGATCAACTTTAATATCATTATACACCATGATGTCTGGTAGAGGAATTTGAGAAGATATTCAAGAAGATACCATAAATACCATGTATATCAATGTCAATATTAGGGATGCACAGATCCGATATTCTGGTAGAACATATCAGTTGATGTGATAAGACTATTCACTGGTCGTAGTTGGCCCAGAAAGTCTCATAATGGTTGAATTTTAATACTTAATTTGTTCTATAGTTCTTTGAGAAATAAATAACAGCAACATAAGACAAAACCAGTCAATACCAGTCTCGGTTAATATCAGATATCAGCAGATACTTAAAACTATAGTATCTGAATCGGTATCAGAACTGGAAAAGCTGGATCAGTGCATCTCTAGTCAATATGAAGTAATGTTGAAACAAATACAAATTTAACTGATAACGTTAAACTGATAGCACTCAACTATCAGTGAAAAAGTTCTTTGGGTTTTGTACGGCAAAACAAACTTACGAATGTGCCCTAAATATATGGCAGAAAATGGTATACCAGTTTAATTAGTGACAGTAACACACTGTTTAATTAGTATATAGTATATTGTGTTAATGCTATATCATGCTTTAAACTAATTTGTTTACAAATATTAACTCTGCCATCAAAGAGCCAGGATTACTCTGAGTAACCTTGAGATTTTTATCTAACTATCTAAATGAATTCCACCATTTGTTCAGGACTGATACTTGATTGAAAGAAAACACAAAACTTTTTATCCAATCACAGCAATATCATGTTTCATTTGTCCAAACTTGTCTTGATAATTATGATAACTATTTAGTAAAATTATAACTAACAAAAGTCCCAGCCAATCTAATGAAAGACTGGCATTTTGTTGTATATATTCAGAAGGGGAGGCGAGGCATCTAATCTCCTCTGCCCATCCCCTCACCTCCCTGACAGCCCAGTTAGCGCTCCACTTCTCCACTGTGAGGACGGGCAAAATCAAGATTAGTCATGTATAAAATAGGACGTGGGCAGTGGAAAATCACATCAAAGCCAAATCTAAGTCAGCAATGCTATGGCCCAAATGATACGCCTTCTTCATAAACACAGGATCAAGATGAAGAGAAACACACTCTGTTGCATTCACTTTAGTCAAATGATCCTAAAGTAATGGCTTAAATTGCTATTCAGATGCATAAAACCTACTTTGTGGATTGCGTTATACAATACATAGAAGTAGGCCCTTGACTGGTGCACTTTCTCTGAGCAAATGTATTCAAGAAAGCAGGGAAGGTGATGAGGACCCAGTGTGAATAAGAGTATAGAGCAATGGGACACGGCACTTAGCAAAACAACATGAAATAGACTTGATTATAGGGTGAGCCAAGGAAGAGGAGGGATCAGTTACATGGAGAGGATGAGCGGGAGGCAGAAGGCGCAGGGATGAAGGGGGAATGGGTAAGAAGGATCAGAGAGAAAAATGTTCAGAAGGAGATTTCCAGTGCTATTCCTGAAATGCATACAGGATCATTACTCTTTTTCATCACTTGTATATCCATGAGTTGAACTTAAAAACTTTAATTCAGTATAACTTGAAAGCCTGTGACTAAATGAAAAGCTACTGAAAATTATTACTAAGAATAGAGCTTGTAATTGTGGATTGAATATCCCAGTTGTAGAGTGAAGAAGATTCGCCGCGTAAAGGTCCTATATTGCTCAAATTTGACTCTTGTGAGCGTTTAGTTATGTTAGAATGTTGTTAACACATCAAAAGACACTTAGAGTTTTATTTTATTCACACATGTTTGAGTAATGCTTTATTATTAGTCTGTCTACATCTCCAAAGCTCAAAATACTCTGTTGCACTTTGTGATGTCAGGAAGCATTAGTTAACAGCTACCTTTTACCATCAGCTCAGTAGAGCTTGGCAGTTCCGGGGCTGAAATTATCCAAATGATTCTAGTGAAGCTGTATGGAGTTTAAAAACACTGTGGAGCACTCCCTGTATTACCACATGACACCACAAGGTGGAATAGTGTTTTCTGTTTGAGAGAAGAACAGAACACAGCCTTAATATGAAGGGTTTGTGAGTTAAAACGTGTGAATGAAACAAAACACAATTTCCGGTATGCCTGTTATGAGTTAACAACATTACAACAGAAATCGGAAAATAGCGTAATATACACCCTTTAAACTGCTATGGCAACGGTGCTAATTCATCCTCATTCCAAACCTCATGGATATCTTATTGAGTATTTTGCACCATCCCATTCAGTCTATAATTTAGCCTGTATGCTACGAATGGCCTCACTGTGTCCTCATTAAACCTGCCTTTGTCTGGCCTGAGCAGCCACCTGTGCGTTGTAAATGTAGTCTGCCTCCACCTGTGTCGACTCACTTGTTGTATGCGGCGCTTGGGCCCGGTGTAATAATAGCCCTCAGGTCAGTAAACAAGCCCTAGAAGTGTAGGTGATAGATCTGTATGGGCTACAACAGCTGCTCGAGGTGGGACCATAGCAGGCTCCCCACAGCTAACGCGATAACTGGCTAACTGGGTCAAGGTCGCTTCACCCTTCAGCTTTGTGTGTCTGGTGGCCATTTTAACGCATGCTGGTTCCTGATTGGTCGACGTGGGTAATTGATCAAGGTGAAGCTAATTAACAGGCCAGATCTGGATTGTTATAGGCAGCAGCTGGTGTTGGTTTTGGTCGGGGTAAAAAGTTGAGTGCTCCTTTGCACCAAGAATTACGGTATAATAAAGTTTACAAGGCGCTGTGATAATATATACAGACCGGTGAAAGCAGGCAATCTAATTAACCCCTGAGACACCATTAGGCTGGTTTTTATCATTGTAAAAGGGCAAGAGGGCCTTAAATCTTGTGTGTCATAAAAGCTGAAAGGTTGTGTTCACAGTACTGCAGGGAAAAGGAACACGGATTTATTGTAGGTTTGTTTATCTCTAGATGTCAGGCCATCAGATTTCTTGTTCGGCTCAATTTTTTTCTCCTCCTTTTTCTTTAACGTTGCAAGATATTGTCAGAAATACCAGCTCCGGCCACAAGGGGTCATCAAAAAAATTATTGCTAGAAGTCCCCTCCTCTATTCAACTTATTCAGGAAGTTGTTGTGGGAACCGCTATCGCCATTTGTGTGGTATTATTTGACATGGGGCTTCAGTGTACCCCACCTAAGGCCCAAGGTGGTTTAGGTTCCTGTCACCAACCATCGTTATCTTTTAAAACGTATTGAATTTTTGTTTCATAATCTTGTGATATGTCCCTGTGTTTTACTATGACAATATAGTGCCAATTAAACTAATAAACAGCAAACAAATAGGAGTAAAAAACATATATGATTAGGGGTCGTAGACAATTTTGCACTGCTGGAACTGGACCTGCCCCCTGAAACAGAATCTTGTGACAATACCGAAAAAAAAGGTTGGGGACCACTAACCTACAACCACCAGTTATTAAAATTGTTGTTTGTTGTTTCTGAGTATAATATCTTGCAGCACTAATTGGAATGACTTTCTGAAATGTTCCTCTAAACTAAAGCTAACCCGGACAGCTTTTAAATCTATCCATATTTAATTTAAACTAAACTCATCTTTTCATTCAGTGACCTTAACTGTTAAACAAATTGAAATAATAATTCAGGAATTTTCTAAATATGTGCATTTTAAAATTCCTTTTCAGATGATCCTTCACCTGTCAACAGCATTGCACAAGCTGTCCTTGCTGCACAAAGCTGATTCTACCAATAAAATGAGATGCACGGTGGTGTGGGCTTCCAAAACAGAAGGTATTCAACAGCTAAACAGTGGGATGGAGCTCAACTAACAAGCTCCCTCATCTGCATATGTGTGTCCAACCAGGCCATTATGAAGTAAACTAGGATGCAAATACTACACACTGTACTGCACTGTAAAAGGGACATTTGGGACAAACCACGCTTGGTTTGTACATTTTAATCCCTTTTAATATTGTCACGATACTAAAATTCAGATTGACAATCAGTTATATTGATATTTGAAACTACAACAAATACTTAAATCACTCTTTTTTTATACAATTGAATGTACTAATGTTCAATCTTTCTTTAAATATGTATTATGTAACATTTCTGCCACCTGCTTGTCTCCATGGAGATGTTATTGCTCTACCTGGAATGTTCCGTAGTATGGCGTTAAACTTCTATCTCCAATGGAACATAAAAATACTTATAATTAATGTTTTACAACCACAGTAAATGGTAAATGGTCACATTTTTATATAGTGCTTTTCCATCTTCAAGGCACTCAAAACACTTTATATTAAGGAACCACTCACCCATTCACACACACATTCATACACCATTGTACACAGACCCTGGGCCGAGGTGGGGTTAAGTGTCTTGCCCAATGACACAATGGCAGCATTCATCTGTGGGACCGGGAATCGCCAAACTGTGGGTTAGTGGACAAATGCTCTACCAACTGAGCTACTGTCGCCCACAACGCTAACATCTTTATGTACAAACAATGAATACGTTGTACTGTATACATATATAACATAGCAATTCATAAAGAACTAGATGTAAAAGTACTATACTGAATAATTTACACTTGTTTTTATTTTCCTTTTTTTCTCCAAAGCGCCATGTGACCGTCTGTAATCAGCAATAATCAACATTTCCATCAGCTGATTTGTTCTGTTTATGAAAGCTCTGATTGGCCCTAATTAATTGTCCAAGTTGATTATCCGCATTTGAAATTTATTGCGGTGCCACATCTCTTTCAGTAAATATTTATTGAGTGTACTTTAATCACTATTAATAATAATATTTCATAGCTTGTCAAATTAAACACTAAATGAGTAGATGATATTAACATGTGAGGTTTAGCAGGGCCAGTTGTGCGTTAAAGGACTCTTATGAGCTTTAAGCCATCTTATAATGTTGCTACTTCATCGAAAACATACCTAGAGTTCTGTTTTGTTTCATTCACACATGTTTGGTAGGTTGTCTACATCTCCAAAGCTCAAAATGCTCTGTTCAACTTTGTGATGTCATGAAGTGACGGTTCAGTAGAGACAGGTAATTCCAGCGCTGAAACCATCCAAATGGTTCTAGTGAAGGTGTATGAAGTTTGAAAACACAGTGGAGCACTTCCTGTATATTATAAACATGTGTGGGGAAAAAAACAAAACAAAACTCCAGGTATATTTTGGATAAGGAAACAACATTATAACAGAAAATAGCGCAATATGGGCCCTTTACAACATACATCTTTTCTGAAGTTTTAACGCAAGCAGTGGATATATGACGCTAGCACAATTTAGTTTTAAGAAAGCTAGTCCTGTTTCCTCAATAACTTTTTTTTCAGTTAGAACTTTTTTATTGCTTTCCAACTTCAATTTATAAAGTGTATCTAGGGCACTCTACTTCAACACTACCAATATGTACCAAAATATCTCTTGTTGCTGCCTGCCTCCTTTTAAAAACACATTTGGCATCATGTTGCCCTTTCTCACTTTATGAATGCTAGGTATTTTTAGGAATATTGTGTTGTATCGTTTATATCTTTTAATGCCACTACAGCTACATTATGTAAACTTGTGTCTAGCTAAAATGTATCTGTATTACTTATGGTAAAACTCATTGATAATATTGAATTACAAGACTACAGCTGAAGACATGACCAAATGCTGTACAATGGAGAGTGAGATATTAATGCCATTATAATTAAATACGTCATATATAATACTAGATTATAATGGTAGTTCAATGCTCTCAAGTGTTTGCTCTTTTATATATCCTATATTAAAATGTACAATCCTACTAAAGTAACACTGTGTAACTTTCTAGAGGGATCAACTGTATGATTCCATGGAAATAGAGAGTTAAAACCACACTTCTCCACATAGATAGAAAAGTTTATTGCCATACTGTGGAAGATTTTACCCAAAGGAACAACATTTGCATGCAAACACCCAAGCCATATTTGTGTCAGGTTTGTGAAGATATAATATCTATTATGTGTGAAATAAAATAAATCAAATTAAGTCAAAACTTAATAATATAGTAGCCTTGGGAAGGTTAAAATGCTATAAAATGTAACTGGATGGAGGTGCAATCTAAAACTAAATATTCCTACCATCATTTATTAAATGGAGTTGAAAAGAACAAAATAAAATGTAGCTGGAAAAAATGCCAAGTTATGCCAAAAGCGTATTGTCTATGAATATCCGCTTAGTCAGTCAATGTCTTTCAAAAGTCTATTTTATTCTTAAAGATATGAAGAGTATGGACTGAATGAATATGAGAAGAGACAGAAGGTAAAATGAACCTTATCTTCTTATATGTTATACCAGATAAGTATTTAATCTTTAATTTCAAAAGCTCACTTTTTGAGGTCCAAATCTGTTCACAATGTATGTTCACAAAACCTACCATATAAGCTTTACTCTGGACTTCTTGGTCAAACCTGTATTGTGAAAACTTGCACTACATGTATAAAACGTAGCAGACCGAGATCAGTATTTTCTGATAGCTTAAAATAAATGCGAATCTGATATGAATCCAGCATTATCATATAAATTGAGGATTTTGGTTGCATTTAAATGGGTCTTGCTGCGCTTACTACATAAAGCCTCTCTAAGTATGAGTGATGTGGCTGTGTTGACTTTGCTGACTGTGCTAGAGGAGTAGATACATGACTGGAGTGTAAAACCAAAATTTAAAAAAAAAAAAAAAAACATTGTTGGCCTTACCCGGGACAGATCTCCAACCTCCAGGTAAAAACAGATGATAAAGACGTTCCAGGTCATCCACACCACCAGCCACGCCGCATACTGCAAACAACAAGAGATCAGTGAGGAGAGGATATAAAGTACATATAAAGTTCATGTGGTCTTCTAATATCAGTATTTGGTAGGCTTTTGGAGACTGGGAAGTTGAACTAATGGACCAATCTGTGAGAGAGGTGAATTTGGAGCCAGTTCCATTTTAGGAAACAAAATAGCGAAAGAAAAAAAACGAATCAAGAAGAGTGGGTCAATATAAACATTTTAAGACCAAAATGACAAGCTCACAGCAGCAGTTACAGAGAGGTGTGACAATTTTTTCTTGTAAAGTCAGAATTGATGGAGCCGGAAGCGCCCCCATGCTCACTTCCTATTTCAAACACAGCAGCTAACAGGTTAGATATGTCCATTTTATATATACAGTCTATAGGGAAGTCACACCGCATGCTATGACATACTGTATCTCTATCCATGAAGACAACTGGGTGACACCAGCATACCAAATTAAAGCTCTGCAGGTCGGGTTTAGAGAGACTAAGAATGTAAGACACTTTAATGCCATACTGTGGAACATTACAGGCACAAAAATAGTATACCAGCAAACCTTATATCTGTTACATTCACCTACCACTGTTTTTTTTTTAATTGTTTTTTTGTAGTTCATGTGTTGTGCAAAGTTGTTAAGAATTTTAATTGCTTGTTGAACTATTCCAACCTTCAGACGTGGCAAGCTATAGTTTATAATGAATAATATTAGATTTAGATAAATACGTGAGGAAAAGGCAAAGCGTCACTTCACTTTTGATGTGTTTAAGATGCAGAGGCACAAAATCAGCATCCACAAATCACCTGAATAATAGCAGACGGGTGTATAAACAAACAGGCAGCAGTAGCTTTTCAAAGTGTACTTAAAGACAGCAAAAAATAAATAAGGGATTAAGAAGGCTGAATGTTTTAATCTTAACAAAACTTTGCTTGACTTTTACTATGAGGATGTAAACACTGTGCATGACAGTACAGGGTCGATGGGAGGGAGGGTGCCATGGTTACAAGTGTGTGGGCGTGGTATAGAAGAGCCCTATGGGAATCCAGCTTAACTTTATGAATGGTTGTCCCTTCTAAAAAGCATTGATATACTATAAACATTATCATATGTCAAATACACATAACCTCTGCGCTTTACAACACAGAACCTGCAAGGGAATGATTTGAATGAATAATGTATGTATACTTGTTTGTGGTGGTTTATATATTTCCAGTTTTTCTAAGAGCTTGATACACACATAGCACAGTGACAGTGTATGTTTAATGGACACTGGTTTTACTAAACATATTACTGCTATTATATTAAACATATGCGGCAACTATTTATCAAAGGCTGGCCTGCACAATATACACTATATTGCCAAAAGTACCGTAATTTCCGGACTATTGAGCGCACCTGAATATAAGCCGCATCAACAAAATTTTCAAAGAATTTTATTTTTGTACATATATAGGCCGCACCTGTCTATAAGCCGCAGGTGTCCACATCTTCAAGAAGTTCCGAGCATCTGCTTGTATTGCCTCTGAAAGCTTTTGTCGTCTTTTTGCAATGAGTCAGTTCGTCACGCTGCCGTCGCCAACGTCTCACCATCGACTCATTGATGCCGCGCTCACGTGCAGCAGCTCTGTTTCCTTCTTCGACAGACAGATCAGTTGTCTTTAACTTCAATGCTGCATCATATGCATTTCTTTGTGTGTTTTCCATGAGGAGGGTGTGTGCATGAAGCACAAAATAACTGTTCAAAACAAAATCAGACAAGCATCTTCCTCAGCACATCATCTCTTCACCTGTCTGTTTCGCTCATGCGCCCCGTCACTTGGCGCTCTACAGCGCATGTCTCGAGCAGAAAGAGCCGCTGTCCTGTCTTGTATCATGTCAGTGTCTTGTAGGATTTCAACAGGATTTCAGGCTCTCCCGGGGGTCGGGGTTAGTTGTATCGATCATGTATGAGCGGATGTCCAGCTACTGAAGTTTGAGACGTTTCGTCTCGTCATTTACGCCTCACCTGCATTTAACACATACGGGTCATTAAGACGTATCCCACTCACTAATGTTCATTTAGCAGCAGAACTTATTTTATCATGCAGCGATAAACTGTTTTAGTGCTGACAACAGCGCTAGCGAGTGTTCTAACTAACCCTAACCCATGTTCACCGCACAGACAGCGGCGCTTTCTGCACTCAAGCTGCGCGCGCATCCACTGTGTTCATAGACGAATAATCCGTCCATATATTAGCCGCATCGTTGTATAAGCCGCAGGGTTCAAAGTGTGAGAAAAAAGTAGCGGCTTATAGTCCGGAAAATACAGTATTCACTCATCCATCCAAATCTTCGAAATTAGGTGTTCCAATCACTTCCATGGCCACAGGTGTATAAAATCAAGCACCTAGGCCTGCAGACTGTTTCATTTTTCATCAAACATTTGTGAAAGAATGGGTCGCTCTCAGGAGCTCAGTGAATTCCAGCGTGGAACTGTGATAGGATGACACCTGGCCTGCATAGAATCCTGACCTCAACCCGACAGAACAGCTTTGGGATGAATGAGAGCGGAGACTGAGAGCCAGGCCTTCTCATCCAACATCAGTGTGTGAAGAGTGGTCCAAAATATCCATAAACACACTCCTAAACCTTGTGGACAGCGTTCCCAGAAGAACTGAAGCTGTTATAGCTGCAAAAGCTGAACCGACGTCATATTAAACCCTATGGATTAAGAATGGGATGTCACTTAAATTCATATGCGAGTCAAGGCAGGTGAGCGAATACTTTTGGCAATATAGTGTATCACAAAGACATCAAAATACGAGTTTAAAATGGAGCAATAAACAAATCCTTAAAGGTCCTATATTATGCACTCTTGTGAGCTTTAAGCGATGTTATAATGATGTTACCTCATCAAAAACATACCTGGAGCTGTGATTTGTTTGATTTGCACATGTTTGAGTAATCCTTTATTATTAGTTTGTCTAGATCTCCAAAGCTCTTTTCAAGTTAAAAGCTACATTTTACCTTTAGTTGAGTAGAGATTGGCAGATCCAGAGCTGAAAGTATCCAAATGGTTCTAGTGAAGGTGTATGGAGTTTAAAACCACAGTGGAGCACTTCCTGTATCACCACGTGTTTTCGGTTTGAGAGAAGAGCGCAGCCTAAAAATGCAGGGCTGTGTATTAAACATGTGTGAATGAAACAAAACACAACTCATGGTATGTTTCTGATGAGGAATCAACATTATAACATCAGAAAATCAGATCAGATCAGAAAATAGTGTCTATGCAAATCTTGTTAACCTTTAAGTTTAGAGCAATACAGACGTTCTGAAATTCATAAGATTCTTGGATCAGTCAGGCAGTTCATATTTCTGTCTTCTCTCAAAAGTTAATGCTCCGGGATGTGTTCAAAATATGTAAAAATACGACATTAAATGGGGTGTGGTAAAATATGCCACATACACTGTTGAGATACCGTCGTGTTTATGGGCAAAACACGTCACCCATCTTTCCAATATTAGTGCCCTAGTGTTTTGGTAGTTTTAAGTGGCTAGGTACAATTTCCATTAATGGTTAATGGTAATCAAATGTAATTTTTTTTTTCTTTTTTTATCTCAAAATTTTAACACTTAACATGCACCAGATCAAAACTGGGAAATGTGAATGTAGCCTTGACTTATTCACTAAACAGTACACAGAATACACAATAGTGTTTTGGTGATTTTAAATTGCCTGTTGAAAATAAATGAGGGGGACAGTATAAATAGTATGTCCGTGTCAGCTTTGTCCACTTAAGGCCCATAGTTGCAGGGAAAGGCTCAGGCATTCACAGCCTCAAACAGCAATATGTAGAAGATGATTTACATTGGGAGCTAACATAACAATATTTACATGTTTAAGTAGATTTTTGTCTCTTTAATGTTAAAATATGATCTGATTTCATTGTTGTCCCTTCAGGGTAGAAATAAAAGATAAAACGGTTGCACACTGTGAAATTACAATTATGGCAAATCTGATAAGTCAGAATACATTTGGAAACTCTCTCGGAAGCAAATCAGTTTTAGTAAAATCTGATGTTTTAAACAGTATGCTGATGAAAAAGAGACAGCCACATTTATAAAGATATTTGTGTTTTTGTTGCTCTAACAACTTAAAGGTGCACAATGGAACTTTTCTGTTGGAGGGAATATCACCTTCTAGTCTATATGGAAATGTTATTGTTTTGGTATGTTCCCAATATAGCATTAAACTTGTATATCTCCATGGAGACAAGAAAGGGACACCACCAAACCAAGTTATAGGAGGAGAGGTGACCCCACTGACGGCAAGAATGTAAGTTTATATTCAGTTTTCACTTCTTAGATAGATAGACTGAAAAGTTACACAGTAGATCTTTAATATAAGTAAGGATGATTATTATTATTCATGGAAGAAACTGCCTTACACAGTATTTTCCAAAGTTGTGATGGTACAGACTATACTCCGAATATTGAAGTTATCATGTACAAGAGACACCAGTGTGCAGACCCCTGACTGATGTGAAGAGGGGCACATTTCAAGCATCAAAGGCAGAGAAATGAAGCTCCATTGACAACTACTACAACTACAAAAATCACATTACTACCACCTTACCCATACTAATGCAGTATTCACTTCTGGCTGCTTTTAACACATGCTTTACATTGCCATGAAGCTGTGTAGCATTACGCTGTAAGATAGGGCACCTTCATTACAGAGAGGAACTGTTATTTGTGCAGGCCAGTTAGTTCCCAATCGCCCAACACAAACCCCAGCCCTTCATAATGGCCTGTCATTATTTCGACAATAATTCTGTCAGGGTTAATTAGCCAAAATCTTGTCTGAAATTCCACAGTCAAGTGCAGAAATGCTGTTCTTTTATCGCTAGATTTATTCTCTTTCCCTGTGCCACTCTCCCATAAAACCATGACCAGTCAAAAGCCAGGCTAATGTAATATGCACACATTCTGTCTTTTCTCCGGCTCAACCTAAGAATTTATTCAGAGCACCCACAATGGCCCAGGCTGCAGCTATCACCGCTCGCAAAAATAAAATAAAACACTTCACCGGGAGATTCTGCTATGAGAAGAGCCAAACAACAAAACAGTATTAGGAAAATATAAAGTATGGAGGTTTATTTTTGGTAAGATTCTGTATTTTTGTGCATAGTTAGAGGAGGTGGCAATAGCTGATTAAAACATGGATGGCCAGAACTCAACATAAACAACAAGTAAATCTTCAGAAAATAATTTAATAAGTAGGGCTGCATGGTTATGGAAAAAATGTTTAAACAGCATAAACAAATAACTTTGCATTTATTCAGTTACAGGTGTTTTAATTACAGTAACTTCTGACAGTAAAGTGGGGACTCCTCTTCACAAATCTGACCTGTGACTTGGCCAGGTGGAGATATTCACTTGTTTCCATGGAGATAAGTTTAATACTATACTGTGGAACCATCTCCACAAAGCAATGGCATTTCCATGGAGACACAGGTGACAAGAGCCACTTTTAACATTTTCAACAAGCAAAAAGCACTACAATAAACTTAACTTACCGTTGTAACTATTCGGTGTAATTAGACTTTTGGACAGTGACATTCATTTGATTAATCATTTTGCTTATTACAGTATCAGCTTTACAGTTGTAGAGTGTTTGTAGAGTTTTTGTAGGTAGCTGAAAAGGACACAGATTCGTGTTTTGAACTTGGACTCCTTCAGCTCTGACTCACAGGAATGTGGTGTGGGTGAAGGTTTTGTTTATGAAGTGTTGAAAAGTGTTCGTAGTGATGATCCAGTATCTGAAGTAACATAGATACTAACAGGAATATCAGACCTACAAATGTCTCTAATTTAGTGAGTCTGTTTATAAACCAAAACACATTATCTGATTTCTGGAGTTATCAGATTACTGAAATGACATCTAAACAGTTGCATGATGTGAGTTATCTGATTTAGTTCTGATTGTTCACACGTGTACAAGTTTTGGCAAGTAAAATTCTGCAAAAAAAAAAGCAAACTGATGTGACAAACATTAAAGAGAAAATGTTATGCTATGAAAAGTTATTTTAAAATTCATTGCACCTTGCCTTCCGAACACAACAATGAATTATGATTTTGATTAGCTGTTGGGCATGTAAACACACCAAAAATCAGATCAAATTATTGTATTATCTCGTTTTTCTAGAAATTTAAAAATGTACCCAGTGATTACAGGCATATTGCTTTTGTGTTATGGTTTCTGGCACAAGTTTTGGTTGTTTGTTCTTACCAAAAGATTTAGAAAAATTGTCTGAAACATTTTGAATTTTGAGCAGAATAGACAATCCATTTTTTTCATCTCCAGCGGCAGAATCAGACAGGTGATGTTTTTGTTCAAACACAAGTTGTATTTTAAAGGCTTCAGGCATTCATGTGAGTGTCATAAATAAATGGATTTGTTAATACATTTTTAAAGTGACCTCAAAGTGAACTGTTGACACTGGGATTAAACTTCTCTCTGGAGAATCACCGGGGACAAGGTCTTTAAATAAGGTGGAACTGCAATCTGCTTCTAGTCTCTCGCTAATCCAATTTATGAAGGAAATATATTGCCTGAGATCATTTTATAAAGGTTGAAATTCAAGCTAGGTGCAATTTTCGTTAATGTCTTTTAAAAATTAAATGTGACTTTTTTTCTTTTTTCCTCTAAAAATTTTAACATTTAAAGGTCCTATATTACACAAAATTAACTCTTGTAAGCTTTAATATGTAATACTACAATCTAGGTAAAGCAACAACATCTCCATGAAGACAAGCAGTTATGTAGTGTACCATAAAAGGGCTCATGTTACACTATTTTCTGATCTATGTTATAATGTTGTTCCCTCATCAAAAACATACAGAGAATTGTGTTTTGTTTAATTCAGACATGTTCAACACTTTTCTGGTGGAGGGTCAACAACTTCCTTGCCTCCATGGAGATGTCATGAAATGTTTCACAGTGTGGCATTTGTATTAGTCTTTTATAACTTACCCCAGTGACATATCTAGGCCTGAACTGTATGGTCCCAAAAAGGCCCAGGATGACGACGATGATGTGGAGGAAGTTTGTGAGGATGGGAGCCCACTGATACCCCAGGAAATCAATCACCTGTCGCTCCAACACAGTAACCTATAGAAGAAGATACAGAGAAGATACACAGTTAGTACATGTGCATATGACATTCTCCAAAAGTCATCTACAGACTGAGCTCGGATTTGTCTAATACAGCGGACAGGTGCAGCAACAAAATGTCATGGCGCACTTTTTACGACCACAGTCTAAAGCCCTCAAGTGCTCTTCAAATCCTCTATTGAGTCATTTGAAGCACTGAGCATGGACTATTGCGTCGCGTTGTTAATTTGTCCCAGTCCACACACATTCAATAGACTGCACCAGCTCCGATGCTTCATTCTGAGTGAGAGGTAACTTTACTATTTGTATAAAGATTCATGTTACAGGCAGTGGATGTGGGGTGTACATTTCATGACGTACAATGAGCTACTGAACAGTGTAGAATTACCATCAATTACAAGACTGAATTACAAAGTAGGACACAACACAACACAAGTCAATTGATTTCTAAATTTGAGCTAAATATAAGAAACTAGGACAGGACTTGCGATTGTCAGTAGGGGTTATGTTTTGGCTGTTAATGGGAGCCCTGAAGGGACCTGCTTCTGTCAATGAAGAAATGCTTAGAAAATTGATTAAATTAAGATATTTTGATTAAAAAGTAACACAAAAATATGTTACAAATTATTTTAGTGCCTAGTTGGATTTATGACACTGTCTAATAGTTAATGAAACAAATGTTGCGTTGTAATATTCAAAATTGAAAACAATAAACTAAACATTAAAGTATTCTGAACGTAGCTGCTGGATAACATTACCTGAATAGATTTATCTTTCTACTGTTGCCACCTGTTCTGCAAGTTGAAACAAACACATTTTTCTATATTGCTATAAGATTTGTTAGACAATCCTATCCCCATAGGCTAACTGCAGCTGGAAACATAAATGCTTGAGAGAAGATTTAATACTGGCAATGCTGAAGATGTAACTACTACTTACTGCCACCACTATCTACAAGTACCACTACTTACAACTAACTACCTACTATTACTACAAACTACTATTACTACTACTATTACTGTGGAAGGTTCGCTGCCTGTTATTCCCCATGAAGTTATTATAGCTTTGGCTGGAATGTTCCGTAGAGGGGCATTAAACTTTTCTATCTTGCCTTAACTTTTTACTTGATAAACATTATATTCTTACTGGGAGTGAGCTTCTCCACAGATATATCTGTAACTTGGCCTGATGGAGTCATCTGTTTGTCTCCATGGAGATAGAAAAGTTTATTGCCATACTGTGGAACATTCCAGAAAAATAACATCCCCATGGAGACACGCAGGTGGTGATCTCTCTACCAGTAAAGTTACATATTGCAACTTTTAATTCCCAAAACCCAAGGGAAACATCTCCAACTAGTGCTAATTACAATTCCATTACAATATTTAGTAACAGTACAGTACACCACATGCGCCCCAAATATTATGCATTTCCTGAAGGGACTTAATTTATGAAGCAATTCCCGTGGGTTAACGCCAGAGTGAATGATTTTCCATTGTCTTTATAGGAGGTTGATTCCTGATTAGAATATAAATAATAGCTGGGACTTGCTAAATGACAAATGCGCTAACGGGATAGAGGGGTTAAGAGGATGTATTTTGAAATGAGCAGCTTTTATCATAATGAAGCAAAGTGTAATCAGTAATCTATGCGTGTGTGTGTGTGCTGTGTGTTTTGTGTGTGTGTGTGTGTGTGTGTGATGTGTGTGTTGGGTTATTATTATTCAGACAGTGTAACTTCATGCTGAGATAGTTAATGAAGTCAGCACAGCGTATGATATGGCACCGCTAAATATATTAACACATGCATCAGGGACAGACAGGGAAGAGACCTGAGACAGAGAGGAGGAAACAAAGAAGGAAATAAATAAACAGACGTCAGACTTTAATACGAGTATAAAGCAAATTTAAAGAGATTATTAGTGATCGGATGAGATATCAATTTTTGTCAGATACTACCTCCAACCACAAGAGGTCAGTAATGAAAGTTAACGTGTTTTGTTTTTTGGCATTCAGTGTTTTTTACTTTGACCAATTAGTTTTTTGATTGGTGGACATTACCTTACTGACCTCATTCAAGACGTTGCCACAGTTGTTGTACTATTTTGCATAGGGCTGTCAATTGACTTGGCTTGATTTTGAACACTGAACATTTTACACATATCAACCTGCTCTATATAATATTTAGGGTCAAGACTTGGTTCTCTATTAAATGAATAAGAATCCCACTTATCCTTAAACAAGTACCCCAAGGTAGTAAGGCTGGGATTTACAGGGTCCCTCATGATTCGGTACGATATTATGACAATATGGCAATACATGCAATAATTATCATATTGTACATGATATACTGCTGTTTTTTTTTTTTTTTTTTAAGAATTAAATACATTTTAGCAACACTATTTCATTGTTAAATCATTACTTGTGCAACGTCAATATGAAATACATCTATTTTAATCATTAAAACAAACAACAAAACTGTAATTATAGTGCAGTCACAAAAAATATGCTAAAAGATGCCAAAAAATTCTCTTGGTGATATATATCGATACAGCAGCCTATACTGTATCACCGAATTTACTATCGTGATATAGCAATGTTTCAATATTTTAGTAGTCTTTAAAGTAAAAGTGGGCAGAAAAAGGTGGATACAGCATCTTTGTTTTCATTTGGACACAGCGATTTGGGGTTCAGAAAATCACATTAATGGTCAGAAAGTTTATTACTGCACAACTGCAAAAAACAGTCTTAAAAATGTCATGTATCAAGCCAATTTAAACGCTGTATCTATAAACATTATGCTGCCACGGTAACACATAATCTGTCAAAAGTGTGCTTAGTGTCAAGTGTTTTATTACCACCTGCTTTTTTCACCAGAAATTACAGCACGCCCTTATTTATACAATAATGTGCTGTTTGTAATTTTCCTCAGCACCTTGATATGCTCAGAACACAACGTTCAAAAACAACTTACAAATTCACACAAAAACAAATCACAAGAACAAAAAGGGTGGACCCTCCAAACAAAAGCAACAATGGAAGACGCCCGGGATTGAATTTGATAAGACTTGGCCAAAAGAGGAGTGCATCCACGTTTTCCACACAATCGGTTTCGAGTGTTTAAACAGCAGCTCTATCACACCAGCCCTTATTTGCTCTTTCCCTCACTCACACACGCATATACAGACACACACACTCACTCTCACACACACACACATCCACACAGCGAGACACTTCTGGATGGCTGGCTTTAGAGGGCCCTAATGGGACACCATATGGCAACACCAATGACTTCTGCAGCCAAATAGCAGGTTAGGCAGCACGCAGAGAGGTAGAGAAGAGCAGGGACACAAACTGTAGCCCTTTACAGCTTGCTAATGTCCCTATTAAGCCTTAAATAAGAGATGCAGACATACAGTCCATAAGATATGCTACATAGCCTCATTGATGGTTTGGAGAGCTAACATAAGGGTACTTTTGTGTGGTGGGTACATAACAGTGGAGTTGCAAACATTTTTAAGATGACTGCTACATTTCAAAATCAGAAATATTATACTAATCCATGCATGAGAATGCTATAGGGAAAAGTCATTGGATTTTATAGCCTTCAAAAAAGTCAATAGTTTGCCAGGTTTGTTTCATTGCCCATACGGCTTTGTTTACAAGATACACCTTGGAGACTGGACATTTACAACTGCAAGGTATCTCTATACATACTTTAATACTTTAATCAAGTTTTATCCAAATATATAAATAACTGCATTTTTTTTTCTGGCTCAACAAACAATGTTCAGAATTTAAGTTTGTCCACTCTGCAACTATTTACCAACATGAGTGAACAAAACTTCCACTTCCTTCTCTATTAACAGTGGGTGAGTGGAGAGCACACTCACCTCACAGTAAGAAGGTCCCGGTTTCCTTCTGTGCGGGGTTTGCATGTTCTTTCTATGTCTGGGTGGGTTTCCCTCGGGGACTCTGGTTTCCCCCATCAACCCAAAACCTAAGGTAGTCCTGACTCAGCTTGGCTCCAGATCCAGATCCATTGTGGCACCCGCTGCAGGACACCCAACAGCATTGTAGGATGGGTCAAATGCAGAGGACACATTTCCTCACAGAGACAATAAAGTGTACTATAATCTTTTAATTTGTGTTCTCTGAGTAAGGTAATAGTAAAAACAGTCAATACCACCGTTGTTCCTATAGCTCTGTGACAAATGTTGGCCCATGTGTATTACTGTGTGTCGTACTGTGTGTAATACGTCTCCGTGCGGCGGTGAGTGGGCTGCACTTGACAGCACCTGCTGTTCTTGGTCACTCTGGGCTCAGCTGGCGGCCCCCTGTGTCCCGGGACAGTGTCTCTTTGTCCGCAGCAGTCTTTATGATTGGGACAGGCTTTCATCCATTCACATGCCTGCCCCTTGTGTATCACATTCATTTTATTATGTTAAAAGTGTGTCCTTCCTTTGACAATTATATAGCTGTTCCATTGTGTGCTCTTTACCAACACACACGCGCACACATAGGATTTTAATAGGAGTCAGAGAGGCCTCCTTGCACATTATGGAGAGTCCTTAGGGACCGGTCTTTCATCAGCAATAATATAAACAGTCTTCAGTCCAGCTGGGGGCCCCAGCATTACCCCAAACACACACACACACACAGAGGAGGTGTGCACATTGTAAAAGCATGTATTGATTTCTGTGGTCATTATAGCCACATCCTTAAGGGTCAGTCAGCGCGGGCTCATTCTTCTCACTGGTTTTATTGTTATAACTTGGGTTAATATGGGAGCCACTAAAGAGCAATATTCAAACCAGACCATCTGTTCCCATGCCGCTGTCTTTCTTCTGTTTTATGTGAAATTCCCATTATGTTCCTCAGCTGTGGCCCAGCTAACTCTGAACTGCCTGTCAGTACATCACTCTTTGTAATTAAGTCACTGAGTACCCCTGACAAAGGCAAGACAAAGTATGCATAGTGAAGTCAGATTCGAAGAGAAAAATAAAGTTAGGGTGCTGGGTAAAGCTGTTTGGGATCGTTTGAGAATGTGTTATCCTTTCACAGTTGATTACGGAGAAGCAGATGCTGTAACTGACATTATGTAAAATAAATGTGTTTAATTTAAGGGCAGCTCTGTCATTTCCTAAATGTTAGATTGTAGCTATAAGGCTGAAAATAGGCCTGTCACCATAGCCAATTTTGAAGAGCGATTCATTGCTGAAGAAAATATAGACAGTAAACGATAATATTGAAAGATCCTATTAAAGTACTAATGATACATAAATTATCTTTCCCTCCCATCATTTACTGAGGGATAAGTTGATGCAGTAATTATGACAGGCTTAGCTGAAGTCAGTTCTGTGTATGTCTAGTTTTTTAAAGTGACTATGACTCTGGAGGTGGAGAGTCAATACAAGATTCCACGGAAACAGAAAGTTAAAACCATACTTACGAACATTCTCTAATGAGATATATATGTTTTATGCCATACTGTGGAAGATTAAAGCCAAAGGAATTACATTTCCATGGAAACAAGCTGGAGGAGACTGCTCTAGGCCAAATAAGAGTCAGGCTTGTGGAAATGCAAGCCCGCCCACAGTGAGGACACTTGTTTTTCTGTGTTTTTCAGTGCAGTTAAAACATTCATAATGAAAAATATGCTTTTATATTAGTATTTCTTATTTTTTGCACTATGATTTTAAGTATCAATTTGTTATGGTTTTATTGTTGCATATTGTTACTCAATATGTACTTTTTACAAATTGAAATTTCGGCATCATGCAAAGATGCAATAAAATGTTTTCAAATTGTAAAAACAATGTATCTAGGATTTTGTTGCTCTTGTTCTTGCTTTTTGAGGGATATTGCTAAACAAACTCAAGCTTTTATACGAATCTTGTGATTGTAAAAAAGTAGTTCCTCACCTAAAGCATAGTTCATGAATTTCTACTGACATTTTTACCACATTTTGAATTAGCACTATTGCAGTGTCTTACTGTGAATTTCCCCCTCCTTATTTTCCTTGCATGTCAGATAACAGAGGCTATAGGCGAGGTGTGAAATGGGCCCGGGCCTTTCAGCGGTTCAGGCTCTGGGGAAGGACTGGTAGACAGGCAGAGGTGGAGGGAGCACGGGGCGAGCAGCAGCACCCACGTTCTGAGATGTGGCACTTGTGTGATGGGTGCGTTTGATGAAAGCGTCACCGGAGCAGGTGCAGCTCGGAGTGGGCTAGCCGGGTCCTACGGGATCTACCACGACACGCTTTGATGCTGCAGACAAGAGATGTTCATTTCAAGATATGAGGCAAGAGTCAAGCTCTGAAGATAAGGAGATGCCAACTAGGAAGATATAGTCTAAAATAGGATTGCATGGTTTAAAGAACTCTGTGGAAGATGTGGGTCATATATTGGCCATGAGATAATATCAAACTTGTTAAACTGAAAGTATGCAAAATTAGAATATCGGATATACTGTATATATATTAAAGTACTGTATATATATTAAAGTAAAAAGTACAAATAGTTACAGGGCATTCTTCCAAACAAGCATATATTATATTATAACACTTCTGTACACTGCAAATCCAATGCATTTCACTCACTCACTAGAATGTAGTTGAATAAAACACAGAAACAGTTAAATTGTCTGTAATTGATGTTTGTGTAATAATAACTTTTGAATCTTTTAGCTCTTCTCAAATCATCATGGATCAAAATGAAGCCAAAGTTCAAAAGATGTAATATTTTGTTTTTAATTATTTATCAGTATAGTAACCTAACTAACTTAGTCCTAACTTTTCATCATTCTGAAATGGATAGGCACATTGTACCAATCTGATAATCATTGTGGGCAGAGATGATACTGCCAAACCCTAACAGAATAATGTGGCTAGTTGCTGTTGTTTATTGGGTGTGCATTTTTGTTTGTTATTTGTAGCAAACTTGAATTTTACTCAAAGCTCTTCACACATGAGTCCAATATTCATTCATCATTGTGACACTCTGCTCATGGCAAGCTTCTTCAACCATAGCTGCCCCGGGGCAATCTGAGCTGGCAGTCACCATGCCAACAGCTGCTTCAAACACCAAACACACACACAGACACAGATATACACACACATCAGTGCAGGGGGACAAGAGGGGAGAAATGTCACACCCAAGGTCACTCCAACAGCAGGAAGCAAAACAGCAGGTAAACCACTGCAGGAGGTTTGGACAACAACATATTTTCACAGGATCAAGATTTTTTATAATATTATGTCAGATTGTATAATAAATGTGTTTATGGTGGAAAGATCCCATCAGCTCATCTACAGAAATATCATAACATTTCTAACTTGCATGTTTAATGCCATTCTGTGGAACATTTCAGGCAAAGCAATAGTATCTCCATGGAAACAAGCAGGTGGCAGACTCTCCACAAGAAAAGTTACATAGTGCACATTCACATTCGCGTTTATATTCACACTGCATGACAAACTGACTGTAAATAATTTTCATCAAAACCACATTTGTCAAAATCATCCAGTCTTAACAGAATATGATTCAAATATATGCAGTGCTTTGTTTCAGGTATTACACTGTGCATTCTTCCCTTTATAATATTATAACTCTTTTGATTCAATTACATTTCCTGTGTACTTTTCATCTGTTTTCTTTGGTGCTGCCACCTATATTTTGATACAACTTCTTCTGATGGTATTCTTATCTCATCTTAAATAGAATTCAATCCCCCTGTTCTTTCTTATGTTTATGCGCTTTCCACTTGAGAAACCGACCGCTATGGAACAAATATGGATTTATCCTTCTCCCATCCTCACCTGGCATAGTTTTGCATGTTCTGGTGCATATGAGCGTGTTGTGGAGAAAACAAGTTGATAAGCACCCGTCTGTCAGTCTGTTAATGCCAGCTCCGAATCCCTCTTGGGATCAAAAATGTTTATTCCACCTACTGCTTTGTGAGCTAGCATACTCACGCTCTTGTTAGAACCACTCTCTCCTATGTACTGTTTCGCAGAGTGCCTGAAACTTTGCATCTGTGCATCCATCACTGTCAGTCTACAATACAGTCCAGTCTTTGCATTTTCAGCCAAGCGCTGTGGAAATTTGGAAGGGAAAAATGAATGTAAAACCATATAAAGCTTTTAAAATTATAATGACTTGTTTTGCCTGGGCTAATTGAGGGGTTTCAAAATCAAATTGAGTATTTTGTTCTAAAAGATGGTTTACTTAAGTGCTTGGATATTTTCTACTGCTAAGTGAAAATCATTCCAGCTAAGATGAATGAATATAATTTAAGTCTTGGAGCTTTCTGTGCCTTTATTGATCAAACAATTAAGCCTACGAAGAGGAAATTTTGAATTCTTGGTTATGTTCTATTGTTATGTTTTTGTTTATTTAAACCTTGCAATATATGGCTAGAAGTGGTTCATGTGGTAAAGTAGAGTCTTATAACGGGAAGGTTGGAGGTTCAATTCCAGCTCTGTCCAGTCTTTGGGTCATCCACTTGCCTATGTATGGTAAGATATGAATGATTGGTAGTAGTTGGAGAGGCCACTGGCACAGATTTGCAGCCATGCCCCAGGGCAGCTGTTGCTAGAGGTGGGAACCATTGAAAGGTACCAGTACAATACCAAATAGAAAAGTGTGGGTACTGCCTGTGGCAAAAAAAAAAAAAGAACTGGAAGAGAAAACTGAAACTAAAAGAAGTTTTGATGCCAAAGGTCTCCTGGGAGAGCACTATAGTAGAACATTACAAGGCAGTGTCATCTTAAATGACAAATACAACTGCTTTCCCCAAACAAATACTATTTAATGGAATGTGTTCACTGTAGTTCTATTTTGTCAATCTACATGATTGATACAGGAATACCAAAAAAGTACTGTTCAAGAACCAGTACAGAAAAAGTGGAAAAGTTCAAGTATGCATACTTGAAAAAACTGAAGGGCCACTTTACTTTTTAAAAATTCTGTACTGACTATGAATTTATGACTGTATGCATTTTATGAACTACACTGATTGTACAAGTGACTGTAATACATTCATTTATATTTTTTATTCTGCTGTCAGTACTGTATCTGTCTATTTGTTATCTATACAACTTGTACTTTGTACCCAAGACAAATCCCCCCTGGTGAGACTAAATAATAGAGAATAAAGTTTATCTTATCTTATCTCCAGATGTCGTGTATGGATGTGTCCATGGTATAGGTTAGCTTATAATCGTTAAGTGTGAGAAGTTATTGTATTACTATTATACTTCAAATCCAATACATTTCACTCATTCAACAGAATTTAATTGAATGCAACCACAAAGAAGCTGTTACATTGTCTGTAATTAATTCTGGTGTAATTATACCGACCATTGAATCTTTTAGCTTCTCTCAAATGATCATGTGAGACAAAATGAAGGCAAAGGTGGTGTGAAAGTTGCCAACACAGAGAGCTAATTGAGGCACAGAGAGAGAGTTGGCTAACACAAAATACTAAAAGTGGAGTGAAGGCGCTAAAGAAGGCATAGAGACAAACCACTGTGCTGTGTGAGGGCTCACAGAGGCCTTTGTCTCCACTTGATAATAAGCGATAGAAGCATATCAAAGAATGATTATTGCTCCAGACAGAGGCAGCTGCACTGGGCCACTATTATGAGCCACCACAGAGCCGTAAAAGTCTCTTTTATCCTAAACATGAGAGGAGGAGGGAGAGGAGAGAGGAGAGGAGAGAGAAGAGGAAAAGGGAGAGGAGAGATGAGAGGAGAGAGAAGAAGAGGAGGGAGAGGAGAGGGGGAGAGAGGAGAGGAGACGAGATGAGAGAGGGAGGGAGAGGAATGAGAGACAAGGAGGGAGAGGATGAGGAAGAAAAAAGAGGACAGAGGAGGAAGAGAGGATGGAGAGAGCAGGAGGGAAAAAAGAGACAGAGAGTGGGAGAAAGAGCAGAGAGAGTAGGAGGACAGGAGGGAGAGAGGAGGACAGAAGATAGGATGAGGGACAGAAAAGAGAGAGGGGAGAGAGGAGGTTGGAAAGAGGAAGGAGGAGGGAGAGAGGAGAAGAAAGAGAGGAGGGACAGAGAAGAGACAAAGGAGAGGGGAGCGACAAGGGGGGAGAGAAGAGAGAGGATGAGGGAGAGAAAAGAGAGTAAGGAGAGAGAGGAGAGAAGAGAGGAGAGTGAGAGGACAGAGAGCGCTCCTGGTGAAGATGTGATGAAAAGATGGTGAGGTGATTAAGATCCCACAGTTAGAATGAGCGCTGCAGTAGCTCAGTCCAATGAGAGTGTCTCTGAATCCTCTGACACTCTGCTCTCCAGTGTCTGACTCTTCATTTCCCGTCTTTTTCTGCCTCTCTGTTACAGCACCACTCAGTCTTACATATTTAATACACACTCATCTACTGGTTCAGAGCTCATACAACAACTGGTCTCACTCAACACCTCGCCCACAGAGGAGACACAAGCATACTGGTGAGAGTCTGGTATGGGCACCATGTTGGAACGGTCAAATCATCAAGGTATTCACTGCTAGTTTTCAACACTGTACAGTTCAGCGTATGTATGTTTTATTATTGAGATGAAAAGACACCCACTCTCAATGCAGTTAAGTTATCCATACATTTATAACCATATTGTGTAAGATTTTGTAAAGAGATTGTGTAAAGAAAATCTGTTTGTGTTGATGACTAACTATAAATTCAATGAAGGGTCGACTAAAGCAAAGTGGTTGAAGGAGGAGTATAGCATTAAACTTTTCTGTATTGCAATGGATTAATAACACATATTTTATTGTCCTAAAATACCTTGAAAATAATTCTTACTGTGGAGATAGATAAAGTTTAATGTTGTACAGTGAAACTTTCAAGGCGATGCTGATAGAACCATAGTTTTCAAAGACAACTGCGAACTCAGTGGCAAAGATATACAGGCGTTAATTATCTAAATCTAATATTATTGTATTTGTTTTGCTACAGAGAATATTTCAACCTTGATGTACAAAAATGTTAAGGCTTTATCCATATAACACTATCCTGTAGCCTAACATGACAGCTAGAAGCTTGCATTTTTCATTATTGGCCTGGGAGAGATTTGCTGAAACCTTGAGCTGACTTTTGGCTAAATTGCGGTTCTATTGCTCACTGGTTAAACACAATATCCACTTTCTCATGCATCATCCTCGTAATCCCATCTTGACCCCCTCCCCTCCCCCCTCTCCCTCTGAGTGTCACAGTTGCATGGCCTGGTCCCATGGCTGTAGTTCTCCTCAGTCTACCGCCTCCTGATTTCCGACGCTTCATTCTCCATGGCCGGCTCCCCCGACGCTTCGGCTCAGAGTTTCGCTCGCTTGTGTGACCTTTAAGAAACTGCTGATCAAATTCTACTGCTCATCCCATTAAAGGAGATGTGGGGGGAGGAGGGAGGGGCGGGGTCAGCTGGGGGTAGCTCGTCGGGATATTGAAAGGAGAAAAGCACTTGGGGAAAGTGAAGTGATTTAGCGGTGTGAGGAAGAATGTACTTTTACTCAAGTAATACATTATGTAACTTTGTATCTGTGATTGTAGTGGTTGTAGTCAAGGTAACTGTTGCACTGACATTAGTAGAAGTACAAATTGCTGGAATGGTAGTAGTGGTAGGATTAGGAACTGTAGTTGTAGCAGGCCCTAGCAGGCAATAATAGTTGTAGTTGCAAAAGTAATAAAAGTATTTGCTCTGGTTGGGTATATTTTTGGACAAGTAATAATGTTAAGTGCAGGTGTAAAAACTATCTAGATCTCAGTGACTTTAAAATGGTTAAATAAACAAATCAGTATTATATAAATTAGAATTGTGACCCTGTGACACTCCGCTATCAGCAGGTATCATTTAACAGGATTTGGTTCTATTTAATGCTGCTCTGTGGTCTCACCGATGCACGCCAAATTCAATGAGGCTTGAACTCTCAGAAGACTGTTCGTTTTAATTACCTCTAACGGGAATATAAAGCTAAGTAAGAGTAGTGATAAAATCAAAAGTACTTCTACTTGACTAACAACATAAAAGCTTCCAACACAGCAAGTCTGAGATGGGCCTTTCCACCACCAGCTCCCTGCAGTATTTAAACATAAAGCACATTTTCTTTGGGTTATCATCATAAACTTTATTCTCCTAATAAAAGTGGGAAAGCCATCATGGTTTACTGTTAACTTAATTAAGGCCCGCCTGCCTACGCGCATTCCCGCTGTGTACTGCAAGAGCAATCTTCTATTGATTCACTTTCACGCGACGATCAATTCATCTCCATTGGAAGCTATTAGGGACCATTTGTGGCTACTTAGACCTGGGAGGAAGAAGCTGGAGAGGACTGACGCCTGAGTGCTGCACAAGATGAAAGGTGAAGCAAAGCAAATGGAGCTGGGATAAAAATGGGAAAAGACAATAATGATCCTAAGGTGAAAAACTCTCTATTAAATATCCAATTTCCTGCCTTCATTGTCATCGCTGCTTTTCCATCACGTGTGTAAGATCCGTAATGTCTTAGCCTATAGTAGACCCTGCTCCAACCAAGTCCCACTTAAATTAACATTACAAACTGGCCATTAGGCTAGTATTCTTAAGACTGTAACCATAAAACATACAGCAGTGCTTTAGTGGCAATAAGCGTTAACCATGACTCATTTCAGTTAGAGTGTTAGCGCGGCTTGAGTTCACTGAAGTTTCCGTGGAGAGCTGTGTTAAGCTTGAATAGTCTCCTCAGGTGGAGAAAAACAGCAATTTCCTGATCTACAAGCTCTCAGAGACCAAGGGAGATCTCTGATTAATTGCCCAGTCCAATATTTAGTTCCGTCTGCCTTTTTATCCACGGCTCAAATGCAGAAAGTACACCTGGGAGACACGACCACACATCAATATCACATTTGCCGATAATGCTCTCCAACAAGACATGTACTGCTTTATTAAACAGGAAAGACAAGAAGACAACCAATCTATTTTTAACAACTTATTTACAGAAAGCATTGAATTAAAACTTTGGGTTTGAGGTGCAATACTAAAACAAAAAAAAAAAAAACTAATCAAAATGTTTGAAATAGCAGAAAACAAACATGCATGTTTCCTATTAAACTACGGTGGCACAACAAAATTAGACTTTATTGCTCATTGCATTATCATACACTTATAATATAGACTGCACCTGTCAAAAATTACTTCTTGAAAATCAAATATAGATAGTACATTACATAATCTAATAAGATTAAATTATTAAAATAAAATTATTTTTGCCACCATAATCTTAACAAAATCTATGGGAAACACCAATGTACTGATGCAAAGTGCAGTCACCTTTTTACACATTTTTTTTTAAACATTTTTAATACTGCAACTGAATCCACTGATGCATTTTTAAACTGTTAGTCACTGAAAAACACATAGACCTTGCAACAAACTGACTTAAACCAGCCTTTAAGTTACAAAGGGCAATGTACTCTGCTTAGAAAGAAAACATTGTTATGATTATTATGAGAAGAAATCATGATTATTCTATTAAGCATCATGACCAAACTCTTGCTCTTACACTGTCCATTGCAATACTGGAATTTCCCCATTGTGGGACAAATAAAGGTTCTCTTATCTTATCTTATCTTAATTCAATATTATTCACATGGTTGTGAAACATCAATTTTGATGTAATAAGTTATAAGTTGCAATATTATCGTCTATATTTACTTGTCACACTTCAAATTTTGTTATTGTGACAGTGCTACATTCATTCGCTCTATGAATCAAACCTTCTGACTAATAAAGTTAAGTCCATCACATAAACAACCAAATACATCTGACATCTTTCCCACTGCACTGCCCTCCTCCATATCTTTTGACAGGTCAGATTGATGGACACAGGCAGCTGTACACAGGTGTCAGATCCCCTGCAGGCTACTGTTTGGTCCGGACCAGTGTTATGAAAAGTGCTCTCCTCACTGGACCCACAAAACAAAACACACTCCAAGGTTCAAAACAGGCTGTGTTCGATGGTAACACTGTCAAGACTCTTCATACAGACACCATATGAATTTTAAATCTCAATTCAAATTTTATATATGAATATCTGATTTTGCTTGCTAGTGTTTTCAAGCATTAGAATATAGTGTGCTAGGCTTACTTATTACTTATTGATCCAAGGAAAATCACAGGTCACGGCAATACAATAAAACTAATCTTAAAAACACTATTAAAAAGCAAAAGGAATTGTAATCAAATAATGGTGCTCTGAAATTTGTCCTTTTTAGAGGCAAAGTCATAAATCAAACCTCAAACTCCGTTTCGATATTAAGGAAAAGGCTCGACTGATACTTTGCGATGGCATCTTGCTGGGGGTGTTCTACATGTAGTTACCATGGAAACACAATGCACACATTAGCAAACACTGCCAAAACAGTTTGAGTCTGAACACTCAAGAAAAAAATTAAATATTTATTTAACAACACATTTTCAGGAGCTTGTGACCAATACATGTGTTCATGATCCTGTTTAGGTGTTTGATTTTCAACAAAAAGGTGAGAGTTACTCACTGGAAAACTTCAGCACTGAAGGAGAACTAGAGAAGCAGCTTGGATGAGCTGCAAAACATCTTCAATCAAAAACTTTTGTCCAGTTGACAGAACTGAATTTCTCTTTTGCTACTGTAACTCACCTGTTGTAGTTCCAACTAAATCAGTTCTCTCTGGTCAGATTGTGTTAAAATAAATATCAGAATAAAGATCAGCTTAAAGTCTAACTTGAGTCACAGAGCTTCAGAGTGAGTAATGCCTCCAGTTAGCATCACACCCCCAGGAAATGTTGTCATGTAGGATGACATCAGCTACAAAGTATCAATACTCAATATACATACAATGATAATACAAACTGTATTTTTGGCAAACAGAATGTAATTTTCAAAACAAAAACTACTCAAGAAATGTCCCATTTGTAGTTTCCTTTTCCTTAGCTACTTGTTAAAATGAGTAATTTCAGTAGTTTAATATCTATTAATATCTATTGGGACAATCCTAGTCCCAAAATATAAGACTATAAAACCTGCATAAAAATATATGATGAGATACATACTGGTCTGTGCCTCAGTTCTAGAAAGTGAAATGGAGTGCCTAAGTTAGTCCATTCTCAAAAATGACTACATAAAAAAACACATGTCAAATACGCATTATTAAACCTTTAAAGCAGCCACAACAGGTCACAAAATGAATAACAAGGAACATCTCACTATACTGCCGCCATTATCAAACCCAAACAATTTAAACCCCGCCAAGCTTCTGCCACCTCTCATAAACCTCCATTTAACATCCATGCATATGCTTCATTTGTTTAACTCCTCGGGTGCCCTGCCATCCATAGCTGTCAACAGATGGAACGAGCCAGTTAGTGACAAGTAGTAAGTCCCCTGATGCGCAGTACCATGGATAAAGATGGCATGGTGCTAATGAAACAGTGTGGAGAGGAGCACTTGGAGGTTGTCATTATGGTCACTCATCTCCATACTGGGGCTGCAGACAGGCTAGACTGCTAAGAGCTGCTACCGGCCCACAGGCGAAAACTGTCTAATTTGTAACAATCACCCTTAGCACCTGAACAAATTGGATCTTCAATTTAGATCCAACATATGCCGGCGATGTTTAAAAGAGATGTCTGTGAAAAAGACAGAGGTTACATTATGAGACGCACTTGTCGGATTGCATTTGCACCAGGCACATTGTGGTCCTCAAAATGCTAATGGGGAAGATGTGTGGTAATGAAGGTAAAACTACAGAAGCCAGCAGAGGTTAAAAGTGTTAACCCTGCAGTGGATACCCAAAATAATCACACATTTTTGTAATGAAGTGAATGGAGTGATAACCATATAACCACGATAAAATGCTGTACTTCATTTGTTATTATTCATACACATAACAAATAACAAGATGGAGGGCCCACAGACACACAGACAAATAGGTAAGAGTTTTTTGTGGAGGGCCTGTCATCAGTTTGTCTCCATAGAGATGTTATTGCTTTGCTTATCATTCAACAGTATGACACTGTTGAATGATAAGCAAAGCAATAACATAACTGCTTTGCTTACATAACTGTAACTGAGGGTGCGTTTACATTCACCTAATCACCACATCAAAACTGGGACTAAACCATGAACTAAATGTGAACTAGAACAGGACTAGAACAAGAGCAAGCCAAGTTTATATTTGGACTCAAATTGGGCTAAAACTAAAAAAAAAAAAAAAAAAGAAAGTGTGAATGCACCCTTAACTATGCATGAAGACAAGCAGCTGTCACCACCAGGTCAAATTACTTTAACTTCTTGGGTTCTTTTTAAAGACAATGCAGTAGGAGATGTATTTACCTTGTTGACATGTTTCGGCTGCTAGCTGCCATCTTCAGAAATGTCCTGACTAAAGATGGCTTGCAGCTAGGAGCCAAAACATGTCAGCAAGGTAAACATGCCTCCAACTGTATTGTCTTTAAAAAGAAGTTAATGTCAAAAAGGAGACAAAATGAATCTTTTTGGATTAGGCCAAGTTACTAGTCAAATCTACCCCGCTCATAGTAATGGCATTGTATTTTGAGCTATGAAAACACCTGAGAATGACTGTACATGTAGGCTAGATGATAGATGACAATGCTACACTGTAGATCATTCAAGGCAAAGCAATAACATCTTCATGGAGACTAGCAGGTGGCAAACTCCCACACCACAAAACTTACATAGTGCACTTTTAACAGAAATCTTTGTAAAGGCAGACAGCGAAACTATATAAAGACTCTCACCTTGTAGGAATGTCAAATACGGAGCACTTTGGGTCCGCTGTTCACTTAAAGACCAGCGTTAATGTGGAGTTATTGCCCTGCAAATCAAGGCTGAGGATCTTTTAAAAGGTAGGCAACACTTCACTTCACCTATCAAGGCAATGATCCGTGGCGTGTTTGGGCCATTGAGTTAACAGATAATGCCGCCAGCTGTGTTGTTTTACATTGAATGTGGTGTACTAAAAGTGTTGCCACTTCTTGGGAAAATCCTATTGACTCAAGTGCTGGTGTTGAGTGTTTGTTGCTGTTAAAATACTAGTATTTTCTTACATTAAAAAAAATACATATCTATTTTATTGAAGTACCACTTAAATGAATAAAAGTAAATTTTGACCTTAGTGCAAAGTAGGTGATAACAAAGTGTAGTTGCTTTGGGATTTCTTAAAAAGTTCAATAAAATAGTAGTATGCATAGAGCTACAGCTATAGTATTTTTGTAGCATTAGATAGAAGCAGCAGCAGCAGCAGTAGTAGTAGTAGTAGTATTAGTAGTAGTGGTAGTAGAGGTAGCAGTAGCGGTAGTAGTAGTAGTAGTAGTAGTAGTAGTAGTAGTAGTAGTAGTAGTAGTAGTAGTAGTAGTAAAAAATAGCAGTAATAACAAAGCTCTAGTTGTATTCGAAACTATACTAGTGGCAGTAGTAATAGATCGATGGTTTGCCCACGGACAAAGAAATGAACAGTGTATAATTTTAATGGTTCATTTAACATAAAAAAGAAGAATATCAAAAAGAAAATCCAGTAAATAACTTTAAAGAAAATATATAAACTGATTTGCATTTCATTGAGTGAAATAAGTATTTGAACCCTCTAGCAAAAAAAGACTAAAAACCCTTGTTTGGAAGCACAGAGGTCAGACGTTTCTTTAGCTGATGACCAGGTTTGCGCACATATCAGAAGGAATTTTGGTCCACTCTTCTTTACAGATCATCTCTAAATCATTAAGGTTTCGTGGCTGTCGCTTGGCAAATCAAAGCTTCAGCTCCATCCATAGGTTTTCTATAGATTTTCTATAGGGTTAAGGTCCGGAGACTGGCTGGGCCACTCCATGACCTTAATCTGCTTCTTCTTGAGCCACTCCTTTGTTGCCTTGGCTTTATGTTTTGGGTCAGTGTCATGTTGGAAGACCCATCCACGACCCATTTTCAGTTTCCTGGTGGAGAGAAGGAGGTTGTCACTCAGGATTTTAAAGGTACATGGCTCCATCCATCTTCCAACTGACGCGGTGAAGTTGTCCTGTGCCCCCAAGAGCATAATGTTTCCACGTTAATGGTGGGGATGGTGTTCTTGGGGTCATAGGCAGCATTTCTCTTCCTCCAAGCATGGCGAGTTGAGTTAATGCCAAAGAGCTCGATTTTGGTCTCATCTGACCACAGCACCTTCTCCCAGTCACTCTCTAAATCATTCAGGTGTTTATTGGCAAACTTCAGGCGGGCCTGCACATGTGCCTTCTTAAACAGGGGGACCTTGCGAGTGCTGCAGAATTTTAATCCACTGCGGTGTAAAGTGTTACCAATGGTTTTCTTAGTGACTGTGGTCCCAGCTGCCTTGAGATCATTGACCAGCTCCTCCTGTGTAGTTCTAGGGTGATTTCTCACTGTTCTCATCATCATTGAAACCCCACGAGGTGAGATCTTGTGTGGAGTCCCAGACCGAGGTCAAGTGATGGTCATTTTGTAATTTTTACATTTTTGAACAGTTGCACCAACAGTTGTCTCCTTAACACCAGCTTCTTGCTCATAGTTTTGTAGCCCATTTCAGCCTCGTGCAGGTCTACAGTCTTGTCCCTACATCCTTTGACAGCTCTTTGGTCTTTCCCATGTTGGAGAGTTTGGAGTCTGATTGACTGATTCTGTGGACAGGGGTCTTTTATACAGGTGACTAGTTAAAACAGGAGTCTTATTCAGATGATGAGTTGATTCGGAGTGTCTAACTGGTCTGTGGGAGCCAGAAAGAACTCTTAAAGGTTGGTAGGGGATCAAATATGTATTTCACACAATGAAATGCAAATCAATTAATATATTTTCTATAAAGTGATTTTCTGGATTTTCTTTTTGATATTCTCTCAAGGTTAAAATAAACCTACCATCATTTCTTTGTCAGTGGGCAAACCTACAAAATCAGCAAGGGATCAAATACTAATTTCCTCCACTGTAGATAGGAGTAGTAGGAGTAGTAGTAGCAGTAAACACCTAAATTAGACTTTTTTATTAAAGTATTTTCGAATTTTACATTTTTTTCTTCCTTTTACTTTATCAACAGTACTTTACTCGAGTACTTCTTAACTTAAATTATCTCTTCCATTCATGAGTACAAGTGATGTTTCAGCTTTAAAAATTACCTTCTCAACAGCGGTCTCTCAACTTAATTATGTCATCAATATACAGCTGCTGCTATGTAAATTGACTTTAATCTAATATGCTTTTGGTGGCTTTAATGAACACTTTTAAAACTGGAGCGTGGGGTGAATTCAGGTTATCAGGCAGTTTTCCTCAGGGTACAACTTGGAACTTACAATTGCCGCCTATCTGTAATATAAGTTAGCCTAAAGCGCTAGCACTTTTCATTTCGCTCCATTTAAACCCATTCAACACATGAATATGGGCAATTTGGAAATCATATGTCTCTAGTGTCTACAAGTCGTTTCTATTAAATTGTTACACAGCGTTTTGCCTGTCAGTTGCTCCCACCATGAGCACTTTGGATCATTGCCTTGTGAATTAACTCGAATGATTAATATTCGTGGGCAACATTTCTGTATGTAAACGTGGCATTTAAATGTCAGAACCATCAGCTAATCAGTTTGGTATTTTGTCCCTGCACTGTCTGGGCCTGTCCACTCCTCACTCACTTTATTTAGACCACTGTTTTTTCAGACATTTCTGCATTTTAAAAGTGCATTGTGTAACTTTTCTGGTGGAGGGTCCGTCAAATGCTTTTCTCCATGGAGATGTTATTGCTTCATCTGGAATGTTTCACAGTGTGGTATTGAACCTTTCTATCTTCATGGAGACCAAACCAGACCAAGTTACAGGTCAGATCAGTGGAGAGGCAACCCCACTCACAGTCAGAATGTCTGTTTTTCTAGGTATTTCGACCTTTAATTTAATAAATGTAAGATAAAGAAATAAGGTGATGGACTCCCAACCAAAATGTTACCTTTAACTTTTCAGAAGAAACTGTTTAATAAAGACACCACTTTATTTCTCAGGAAAACACCTCTATGCTGTGTGTGGTAAACACAGCTATCTGTGAAATAAAATGACATTCAAGGATATCACCCATGTTTATAAAAAGTATTTTGTTGGATGTGAACCGTATGGGTAAAACTGTCAGGGGTGTTTCAGGCATGTTGATGCATGAGAACCATGTGGAAAAAAGTACGTGTCATTATCCAAGGCTGTTTGTCTGCCGTGGTTTCACATTACTAAAGTGAATGAAGGAACTATGTGAACAGAACACAGGACTTTAAGAATATAGACTTAAATAGGAGCCAAGTTAAAATGACCTGTTACTGCTAATCTGATAGTTGGAAAAGTACATTAGTTTTCAAAACAAACCACATAGAGATCTAGAGATGTTACAGACAGATACTGAAGTTCAAAACAGGGAAATTAACTCAACTGACTTCTGGAACGCTTTGGCATCACATGAACACTAATGTTATGGTGTTCATAGTACTCTTATGAATAGTAAAATTAATCATTTTAAATGCCAAATTATTATTTTTTTTGTATTTACTACCAGAGCTTAAAAACTATTTTGGTATTTTGTAGGAAAAGGACAATTTTTCTGATTGAACGACCAGCAACAAAGACCAATCTGAATTTCATTATGAATAATAATGGATCTTGCATTTTGTTAAATTGGCTGAGACTGAATAAGGAAATGTGCACAGAACCTTGAGAAAGAGGCACAATTGATGGCATGTCCACTTCCCAAATATAAAGTGCTATTTATAGACATGGCTCTGAGTAGCATCCACACATACAAACACACACATGCATGCACACACATACACATACCCATACACACACACATTCATAGACACACACCCACACGCACATTTGATCAGAAACACACTCAAACCCAAAGCTGGAGGACAGTCTCTTGGCGAACCATCAATCACACATGATTAGCTGCTAATTTTGCGTGCGCGAGCTACGATGCTAACGAGTAGGCTGATAATGACCCTGATGTGTCATTATTAATAATTACAGGTTGCAGGAGACGCAGTTTTTTCCAGTTATTTACTGTGAACAACCGTGAGATTACGAACAACAAACTCCGCACCTGCCCTCCCCTCCTCATCCTCTTTCTGAAGTGTAATCTGGGTTAGCTTCATCAAACTGTGTAGCAGCAAACTGAATGGCTTTGATGGAAGGGCCTTGTCCATCTGCTTGTCCTCTCTGTGTTCTTTGAGAGCTCCATTCAAAACGTGTCTATCATATTCTGTGTCTGATCTTTCCGGACCAAAAGGAACAGTGAAAAAGGCAAAAGAGGTTGTTTGGATGTTTTTCAGTATCTCTTATCTGGGTCATTTTCTTTGATACATGAAATTGAATTTGTGTATATATTCAAAGGAGAAAGTTTTGTTCAATAGACATCAGTGTTTCTTTTTTATTTGAGTCATAGCCTTTAAAAAGATAAAAGATACACTCATCGCAATATGACTTAAAGTGCATTGTGTAAGTTTCCTGATAGGAGTACGCTGTATGATTATCTACATGTAATTGTTATTGCTTGCCTTGCCTGGAATATTTCACAGTATGGCATTAAAATGATCATTTTGTCAATTGCAAGTGTTTTTACTGCTACAAAATACACTGACATATGTACATTCTTACTGTGAGTAGTTATGCCTCCACAGATCTGACTTGACCTGGAGGTGCCATCAGCTTGTCTCCATGGAGAATAGATCTATTAGCTCAATAACATATTGTTTAACAAGCAGCAAAGCAATGACATCTCAATTGAAAGAAGCATGTAGCGGACCTCAACCATCATCTGTGTACTTTAGTTATAATTTATATACTTTAGATATACTTTATATACTTTTTACATAACTCACATTTTATACATTTTAAATATACTAAATACTTGACTGACTACAAACCAGCTCTGCCTATGTGTCCTTTGTCTCAGCCAAATAACTGCTATTGTACATGCTATATGTTTTGGCAGATTTCATTCTTGAAAAGACTCTGCTTTCCACTACCTGCTGTGAAAAGTAGTACATGCACAGTCTAAAATCAGAAATACATTTTGTTGCTAAATTCTGTATTTGAAACAGGGCCCTTCCAGCTGTTGCCTTCAGGGGAAGAAAGCGGATTACCTGATTTGTGAGTTTCTTTGTTTAGTAGCATCTTTTTAATTTAGGTTTGTGCTAAAAGGGAATGTTCTACTCCTCATTTTTGACTAGAGCCGAGGAACCTAGAGGTACAAGAAATTGAATGTTTTTGGAGTATACAGCCAGAAACTGTATTATAGGCTCAGTTAAGGTGCACTAAACAATCTGGTCTCCCACCTGCTTGTCTCTTGGGGAGTCTTTATGCTTTGCCTGCAAGTTCCACAGTAAACTTATCTCCATAGAGACAAGCAGGTGATGACACTGAGCCATATTAGAGATCAGCCCTGTGGAGAGGCAAGCCTGTAAAAATGTATGTTCAATTTATTTTTGAGCAGTAAAAATGAGATATGCAGATGGCGAACTAGATAGAACCACAAAAGTTCTATCTAGAGAACCTTTAAAAGTAATGTAAACACAATAAACCATTATCTCCAGTAAACCTTTTCAAATGAAATATACACTTTAGCTATAGTTGAGAGGAGTAATGTTGATATAATCCCAACTAGTACTTAAGCCTATTATCCAAACAGAAAGACTGGGGTCATTGCTTTCGGTTGCCAGATTTGTGTTTGACTCCTCATTTCTGAATTCATGGTAACTATTGGTATTCAGGTTCAGTGGTGGAATGTAACAAAGTAAAAGTACTTGAAAACATTTTAAAGTGGATACTTTACTTCACTACATCTGAGGCCATCTGTACTTTCTACTCCAGTACATTTTTGATTATTGTGCAAGACCTGCTGAAAAGGCCGAGCAAACAAAAATCTACAAATAAAAACAGCACCAAAAAAAAAAAAACAAAAAAAAAAACTATTGATTCCATTGTTTCTGCAAAACAACATTAAAATACAAATGTTTATCAAAATCTTTACATTTGAAGCTTTATTAGACCTCAAAATCTGCATGAAATACTTTTACTTTTTACTCTTTAAGTACATTTTTAAATACTTTAATACTTTTCCTTGAGTAGATTTTTCATTTGGTACTTTTACTTTTAGTAACTATTTAGTTTAGTAATTAAGTATTTTTTTGCTCCTGTATCTGTACTTTTACTTACGTAACAAATCAAGTACTTCTTCCGCCTCCGCCCAGGTTCCAGCTGTGATTATAGTAAAGTTTTAATCAGTTGGACAGCGTGTTATGTACTCAACCTTTAAGTTCTTGGTCCACACTGGTATATCAGAGTTTTTCCTCTTAGCCACTATCTCTTCTTCACTAATTCTCCTTAATTCCAATTCCCGTTTTAGCCTCAGACTTTCCTCTCGCTGTGTTTCCATTTGGCCTATCTCTGCTTACCTCACGTCCCTCCCTCTATTACCTGCACCCTGTGTAGCTCTTCACACACACACATCGCAGCATCCTCTTCCTCTGCGAGCTTGTAAATGAATTATCAGGCCCGCCAATGGCTTTCCGTTCTCTTATGGTATCTTAATGGCCGATCTATGCGGGCAGTGCTTTTATGAGGAGGGTGGGATTGCGTGTGGGCGCAGGGATGGGGGTGGGAGGGGGTATCGAATGCTGCATGACAAATAGGAGGTCTGAGGAAGGACCTAAATTGCACCCAAAGGCGTTCACTTGTGTGTTAAGTAAAGTCGTTGGTGCATTTTTGTACAAGTACAATATGTTACCATGACACAAAGTGCGATAATTTAGAGGTTCTGTGTGGATTGGAAATGCATTTTCCAATTAGATAAAAGATACTCCACATAATAGCAGGTGTAAAGTAAATATTGTAGTTAATGAAAACAACACATCTTCTCAAGAGTTCAAAGGTAACAGCTTAAAAGAAAAATGTACTAAAATAAATAGAAACTAATTACTTAGTTTGCCTTGTGGAGAGCATATTCCTTTAGAATTTTGGTATTGTCTATAACGAACACATTTTATTTTATACCACTTTTCCACTTTCAAGGCTCTCAAAGCACTCACAGCATCTGGGAAACACTCACCCATTTACACATTCATACACCAGAGTACGCAGACACTGTGGCAAGTTTACTGTCTTGCCCAAGGATATCCAAGGACGCAAAGGCATCTGTGGGAGCTGGAATCACGCCTCCAACCTGTGGGTCAGATCCACTGACCTCTCAACCAATGATATTTATGTCGAGAGAATCTACTCGGACCAGTAGGCAAACACTACCATCTAAGCTACTGCCACCTCTTTGCTATTCTCTTTTACATTTCAGATTGTATCCAAACCTTTATGACAATGCATCTTTTATGAGTTGGCCCACTATTTTCCATGAGCGGATAAAGTAGTTTGTTGGTGAGATATGAGAGGAAGTGACACCAGACAAAGCCACAGATGGACACACAGCGGGTTGACCACATTACAATCGCACACACAAACACTGCACTACCACACAAACATGCGTGCGCGCACACACACATACACAAATTGATGAAGCTTTAAAGAAACTCAAGGGAGACTGCAACAAAGCAAATCATTTTATATATGTACACGGTTCTCCATCCACGCGCACAAAGGCACAATGGGAGCTCCACCGCTGCATAATGGACGTATTAGAAAAAATAAATTATACATGTGGGAGTAAATGGAGTAAATGGAAGACCAAACTTAGCTAATAGAATTGACAAAATGAGAGGAAATGACACCACTGGTCAATTATTTAAGGTGGTAAAAATAGAAAATGAGTCAAACCAAGGACTTTAACTAGTGTTTGGCTCACACAGCAGCAACTACACAAAAAGAGTATTAGTTTATTAAATATAATGTTAAAGGCACTGTCCCTGATTTTTACTTAAACGCAAAAACTGGACAAAATTTGCTGTGGTCCAAAGTTTGCCTTACCATAGAGCGTGAAAAACCTCTTTCCAAACAACAACAGCTGCTAATTTGTAGCAGGTGTCTCTCAAATGCACGAGACATCTACTTTTGAAAATTCTCATAACATTCACAACAAAATATATAATTTATTCTACCTGATTTAAGTAATAGTTTGGTGCTTGTTGATTCAGAGAAAATCCCTGCTGTTTCTGAGTCCTTCATGGTGTTATTTACCCCTTTTTAACGTTTAAGCAGCCAAACGGAGAATGCATCTCTCTGGTTGGTTAATCCACCTGTCAATCACACCCTCTGAAATCGTCCTTGTAAAGTTTTGTCAAACGTCTGGCTGGCCATGTAAGTCCAAAGTTATTCCTCTTACTTCTTAGCATCCTAATTATTCACCACAGTGACTTTATATGCTTTTCAGAACTTTCAGAGCAGTGTTTTGCCATCACGGTAAAGCTAAGAACAACTAGCTAATGCGCACATCCTGATTATGGGCCAATGAAATGCTTAATAATTATATGCAGACAGCACATAGCGGACATAAACCTCAAGAGCTACAATATACTGTACTGTCTAGGGAATACAATCATCTAGACCCAAATCAACAGCATGTCCCCACAGGGCTTCCAGCCTAGTTTGCATGCTCTAATAAGAGAAGTTTAGGGGTGTGAAATTGCAACTGGCAGTTTTACATAGTGTGATAAAAGCTGAATGATAGGCAATACACTTTCGTTTATGCAAAGAACAACATTGTCATCATTCTCAGTAGCTATGGCACCGTAATGTTGTCCATGATTGGATACATCTGTGGTTCAAAAACTATGGTACAGGGGCCACTTTTGGTACACAGGTAACTACTTCTACTTTAGTTGATGAAACTAAAATTAAACTTGATTTCGATATTGCATATGGCACAAGAATACTAAGACAAGGGTCAATATTGAAAATCAAACTTGAAACCACAATGATAGAAAAAACACTCCTTTTTGGCAACTGATTGTAATTTTCAACATAAAGTGATAGTAGTTTTCTTAGTATTAACCCTGTGGTCTATATCGATCATTATACAACATACTTTATCAGATGTATTCCTCAGTATCAATACTTGTTTCTTTCTTCAGAACCCCAATATGTAGCTAAATTTCAGGCTTGGTTTTGCCCGATACTTGGAAGCTAGATATTCTTGTGTCGAATTCAAACCAATTCCCAATCCTACAGTACCAAATTATACCAAAACTTGAATGTAAAATGCAACAGTTCTGTTTTAAACCATGTCTCCCTAAATGTATGCACATAGAAAGTAGCCATTGTTATTCTTGTCAGACCCACATACGGACGGACCTGACTCTAAAAAGCCACTAAACAGAAGCCGTCAACTTTCTAAATACCCTCCGCTCTGCCTCCTCTCCTGGTGTATTTCAGGAGACAATAGAATTAGTTCAGGTTTACTGTGTCTGGGTTTGGGGCCAAGACTAAATTATCTTTGTGTCTCGGGCTTGAATGGGGGACATGAAAAGAACCTGTGGTGTCCCGGTTGACAATGTGGGCGCTGCCAAACTTTGTCACCTTATTTAAATGGGCTTCATTGTGCTCAAAGTGCTCATAGCGTCAATGGGAGCCAGACGGTTTACTTCGCTCCTGTTCACTGCAGTTATGAGCCAGAGAATGGGGCTGTATTTCCATAATATTACTCCTAGTGCTGTGGATGCCATTGGCCGCAGTGAACCACATCGGGCCTTTGCCTCTGGTACTTGTGTTTACAGTGCAGAAACGCCTACAAGCAGATTGCACTTAAGCCATTTATGAAGCTATAAATCTATGAGAGGCTGTGCAGTGGCTGTGTTACTATGGGACAAAAACACACAGACTAAAGCAGTTTTTTGCAGTCTTCTTTCATTAAGTAGATCTATGAACCATTTGTGTATTTGTTATAATGTTGTTACTTCATCAAAAACATACCCAAAGTTGTGTTTTGTTTCATTCACACATGCTTGAATATCTCCAAAGCTCAAAATGCTCTGTTCCACCTTGTGATGTCATGAAGCGGTAGTTTTCAAGTTAACAGCTACCATTTATCCTTTATTCTGTAGAGATTGACAATTCCAAGGCTGAAATCATCCAAATTCTAGTGAAGGTGTCTGATGTTTAAAAACACAGTGGAGCACTTCCTGTATTACCACATGACATCACAAGGTGGAAAAGAGTGTTTTCAGTTTGAGAGAAAAACATGAAATAAAATACAACTCCAGGTCTGTTTGTAGACAACATTGTAACATATCCGAAAATAGTGAAATATTGGCCCTTTAAAGAGTACACGGCATTGGCCAAAGATTAAGGCCAAATTGGGAGCAGATGATTTTTGCCAACAATCCTTTAGAACTTGGTTTCCTGCCACCTCAAATCAAAAGCTGGTATTGGCAACAAAATTAAACAAATTACTTCATATCAAGCAATGAGTAGGTAAGTTTCCACATCAAATTATTTATATGAGTGAGTAAGGCTGAATTCAGTAGCTCTTTTAAAGCATTAATTAGATTAGTCATGAAAAAAATAAATGAACATTTTGATTAAATATGCACGATAATTTGCTCAAATGGTGAACAAACACAAACAGTACCCACACACAGAACACAGCAATAGATGAAATATTTGGATGGATATTCTCTAGTGGTGGGCAAATATAATTGAAAATTGTGAACTGACAATGAGCAACATGGTGGCTGAGTGATGAGTATTTTCACCTCACAGCAAGAAGGTCCCCTAGGCTTTATAATCAAAGTTTGCGTGTATCTCCTTGTGTCTGGGTAGTCTGGTTTGCTCTAGAGATGCACCAATATCAATACTGGTATCGGATATCAGCACCGATACAGGAAATTTTGCTGGATCGGATATTGGTTAAGCCGAAATCTTTTAATCTTATGTAATAAGACTATTTACTGGCTGATGTAGGTCTAGGACATCTCATAATGGTTGAACTTACACACAAAGCTGTTCAGTTAGTTGCAGGATAAATAACAATTACATAACACAACTGGATCAAATACCAATCTCAGTCCCTACACTGGTATCACTTAATATCATCAGATACGTGAAGCTTAAAGTATTGATATCAGAAAAGCAGGATCGGTGCATCCCCACTTTCCTCCATCAAAACATGCACCCAAAACATGTGCAGGAGGATAGGTAAAATGCAAAAGACAAATTGGAGAAAATAAAAAAAAAAAACCTATCTTACATTTCCCCATCATCAATTACGTCATGGCAAAAGAACCTACAAGAAAATCATAATATGAGCCTTTGCCATATCACTCACCCTATACTGTCCTCTCTCTGGCTTGTATTTATCAAGTAAAATGCATTGTCTTTCTAGTTGCATTGCGTAGATGTATCTAGCTTTCTAAAAATACCATCTGTTTGAAGTATAGCGCTAGCCCCAAGCTAACAGCATCCTCCAAAAAGCCTTATCAATAACCATTTTAAGAGACATTGCGTGCCCGTATGTGCGCACTTAAGCCAGTCTAATAATACCGCTCGTGTGTGTGGCCGCTCTAAATGCTCGGAGTGTAATGTGATTTACCAGTCACTTCAATCCATCAGTTATACATATGAGTCCATCCTTCTACAAAGCCAACAAGCCACTCCTTGAGATATGTGCCGTCTTAAGCCTGGGGAAACAAGAATCTGACTGCTGCAGCTTTGAGTCACTGTAACAAACAAAAGATTTACCAAGCAGTTTTCAGATTCCCATCTCATGCAGAGAGAGGCACGCTACAGTGTAAGTGTGTGTGTGTGTGTGTGTGTGTGTGTGTGTGTGTGTGTGTGTGTGATGGGGTGCACTGTGCTTCCTACAGTACGTGCTTGTTTTTCATTAACCTAATGGCATGACAGGGGAGTCAGCACTCGAGTTTAGTGGCCATTTGGGAAAGAATGTGAAGCTAATGCAGTGAAAAATGTGTAGAAATTACTTAATCATCATTTTTACAATGTCTCTCCAAAGTGTTTACCTCTTTTAGCATTACTTTTTTTCAAGGAAGCTCAGAGCTACTTATCGTAGCGCTGCAGTTCAGATATACCACCATATTGTTAAGTATATGCTCCTCATTGCAATTAGGGATAGTACTAATGGATTTTTTTAGCCTGTACATACCCAATATTTGTCTTGTTGTTGTATAATGTTTGCTCATGTCAGTATATCAATACTGTCAGTACAATCTACATCAAGGTCTTAATCATAATTCAATCGCGTAAAGATTCACTTTTCACATTTTGGTTTTGGTTTCACAGAGACATACAGTAGTTCCTTGTATTTTTATAATGATTGTGTAACCATATGGCCACCTCTTCAGCTCCATTCCCATTTTCAACACCCATCTTTCATGACAAGTGTTGAAAATTAGCACTTGTGCTATAATGCTATAAACACTTTTATATCTGGTCTAACCCAGTGTAATTGCTATGTCCATATAAAAAAAAGGCATATCTGATGGACTGCAAACTAGGGCTGCTTAGAGAATAAACTGGTGCTAAATTACAACATTCTATTGTCACATATATTGATATTAGCATCATTTGATGTCCATCCCTAATTACAATGTAAATTCAGACTAACCTTATCCAAATGGGTTATCTAAACATGACAGACAGGACTTATTATATGCATCCATATAATGCTGAATTTATGATTCCACTGGCAGCAAAACGTCATCCGAATGCCTTTCAATTTATATTCAAGAAGGGTTTGACAAGAAAACAACAAAGAATTGGCTGGTGACTCCACATCACAATACATCATTATGTTGTGTATATATAGTCACTGGGAAAAAGGGGAAAATGTATACTATAATTACTATATATGGCCTTTTTTAAAATAGAGGAATAACAACAAATGCAGAGGACACGTCTCCCTACAGAGATAACAAAGTGTACCTTACCCTAACATAAATGTGATCTTTCGTTTAATTAAATATGCACCAAGTACGATCCAGACATTTCAGATCTATGGGGCAGAATACTGATAGCCCATGTTTTGCTACAGTTTGATTTAAGGCTTTGAATAAGGAATAAGTTTAAAGCACAATATACTGATACAGAGATATACCTCTATAAACGATAATACTGAAACTACTACATGCCACTGACACAATAACAACAATGCAAGATAATCCTAGTCAACCATTTTTAAATAGACAGTATAATTAAATTGCCTGAGCTATAACAAATAAATAGCAGAATAAACAAATAATTACCCATAAAGGTTAGTTATTCAACCCCCTACAGCTCAAATCTTATTGTATTACAACAAAAATACCCCAAATCTCCCCACTTTGACAAAGAAAATGTACAGACGATAAATAATGAGCCAAATTTTTTTTTTCCAGCTTTCATATACTGAATGATAAGTTGCTATAGTAATTAAATGTGAGGACAGGCCTGCTTTGACAACTATTTATTTTTTCATAAATAGTTGTCCATTCAAAGTAGGCCTGTAGATTACCAGTCTAGCCTAACCTCAACAATATAGCCACACATGTAGCGGCGTCTGACATAGATAATTAGGTACAAATTGTCCAGCCCTTGCCCCAGCCCGGCTCTAATCTCCCTCATTGATTTTGTCTTCCATACAGAGGATATGACCTTACAGGTTGCACTGGGCTCCACAGAGGAGATCCAGATGGCTTACACACCTGCGCGCTCGGACCTGGGGAGCTCTACAGCACACACACACCGGTTAAGTGGCATTGCCCCTCGCCCGCTGTGTCCTCCACTCCACTCAAACACCATCACACTGCTTTCTATTAGCCGCCAGTGAGTCCTATTATTCTGCACACACCTGGACACCGCTGCAGAGCCTAGCAGCTAGCTCCTATCATCACTGGCTAATGTTCTCCAGTCGTTTTGATGAGGCATGAATCACTTCCTGTCATCACCTCCAGTAGGAATTATGCTTCATTTGCTCCACAATCTTTCACAATGTGTAAATAATCTTTCTTAATGTGTAAATAAATTGCCCTAAGGTGTTAATGGCAAGAGAAGTTAACAGTGATACTTTGACCGCCATGGTAATAAGACACTGAACAAAATGGCCCTGGTGAATGAAAATAACCAAATGCATACAAAATTCTGGGCCCTGAGTACAAATCATCTTGGTAATTACATATTCTACATAAAAAATTGCAAATTACAGATTTTGTGAAGAGCCCCTCCCTGCTCTAGGCCCTGGGTTAAGGGCCCTTTAACCCCCAATCCAATCAAAAACTAGTATTGAAACTACATACTCATTTGAACAAGTATCTATAGAAAAACAATCATAAACCTGAATAGCTTTAGAATGAGCTTGAGCTGTATCAGAAGTATAAAATCACATAAATCTGGATGACTGAGGGATTATACACATATAAGACCACCTGGTAATATAAAAGAAATTACTATTATTTAATGTTGAAAATGTCATTCTACTGTCTAAATAAAGAGTGTTTTTTATTATCATTGTGTTGGAATCGAGTCTATTCCTTAAAGGTTGTATAGAGGATTTTCCAAGGAAGGAGAAATCCAGTTTGTCCTTTTTCAAATGTTGTGCATGTGTGAAACCACCCCCCTCCCCACAGCTCCATAAGTAGAAACGCCTCCTTCCGCCTCCTCCTTACGCTTACGCTGCTTGTTTATAGACGGTGCCATATAGCCGAATCACTATTACTGCTGTGACTATACTGTGCTTTTTCAAATGATAAGCAGTTTCCTGTCCAGAAGTAATTTAGCGACCAACGTGTCAGTCTTTAGACCCTCTGCTTCAGTGCACGCCATCGCTGGAAGGAATCTTCAAGAATCACCTTAGTTTAGCTTTGCTCCTTTTCCCATTCTCTTCTTCTTTCAGAGACCTCAAAAACGGACTTTCTTTTGCAGCTAACTGGTAGTGGATTCTTCTTTGCCATCACAACAAACTTTGTGCTAACAGCGAGGAAGCTACAGTTGGAAAAAGCCGCTAAGAACCGCTGCGTTGGTTGAGTAAACAGCGTCTTGCGTCTGTGGAATGCATGAGAGGCGAACATAAACCACGTAATCCCAGCATGCCGGGACAGATAACAAGGTAGCCTCGTTATCTATTGGCTAATGTTTATCTATCCCCACCATGTCCACAGTTGATGGATTTTCATTCTTTTTTTTTTTTTTTGGTCATCATAATTACAAGGTTGCTGCATCTCTATAATGCCATCATTGACAATTTGAAACAAAAAATCCTCCATACAACCTTTAATATTGAAATCAAGTTTGAAATTTAGTATTGTGACTGACAACTAAAGGACTACAGCCTTATTGATCAGACCTTTTTTAATTAAATATTCATATTAAGTTCAGATGAGTGTCTCTTCCAATTAATAAAGATATACAATGTGTAGGGCAGTTAAAATATGTGATCTGTTGCACTAAAATAAAATAAAGTAATTGATGTGAGCTATTATCAGTAAGAAAACACAACAGAGTCTATCTGGTTACTCTCATATGTTCTCTATGGCAATAAATCGCTATCTTTTCAGAAGCTACAGGATGATTTACTTGAGGCGCTGTATTTCTCTGATGTGTCTGATGGCACATCTCACAATTCTCACATACTGCTGCTGTGGAGGGGAGCTGCCATTGATTTGCTTCTGGTCTGTGAATCACAATCAGACGTAGCATCAGGTCGCTAGCCTAGCCTGATGCTGTCCTGGCTTAACCTGCTGTTTAGAGAGTAGATTGTATTTAAAAAGATTAAATGTGCACTTTTTTCTTGAGCACCATGCACCAGATCAGGCAGGTACCACAGGATTGCAATTAATAATCAAGTAGACAGTGACTTATTTATTTATTTAATTAACTACTCAAACTATTTCAAATTTTTGGTGAAGGCTTCTTGATATAGAATATTTTTGAATAAAATGTATAAGAAAAGCCAAGTTGTTTGATGCATTGTTTTAATAATGCTGCTGTCTTTGATATAAAAGCTCTTTTGGCATGTGTTTTATTAGTCTGTATTGCCCAGCTAACTATTATCAAATTAATATTATGTTAATAGTTCACTAGCTTTACCATAGTACTTTATTTTGTCCATTCTATAACAAATGTTCATAAACCTTAGCCAAAAGAAATACCCTATCTCGCAGTTGGACAGTTATGGTATATGAAATATGTACTCAAAAATCACCTTCGGAATTGACAACTTCCTAAAAGTTTTATAATGGTACAACTTAATAAAAAAGCAAATTGTAGTTCTAGGCCTGCCGCTAGACATCGCCCCTCTGCTCACTGAATCCCCCTAATCCCTCTCCACCTGGTGTAATAACTATGATTGAGATAATAGCCCGTCCAGAAAAGTTGCACGACCTTACCGCCAACTTTCCCCCTTGAGCGAAGTAATGGCAAAACAAGCTGACAGCTCCGGACGGGACCCAGACATCATTCTGCTCGGTCAAGCCCAAAGATCGCAACTGAAAATCTCACATTGGCGTAGAAAAGAGGTGCGTGTGTAAAACATGTCCGACAGCTCACCTCTACACTTCCCTCTGGCACTCGTCACATGTGCGCCTCTGTCTATCTCATGCTAACAGTTTTCCCAGGTCAGTCTATAGTCAAAGATATATGTTCACACTATGTCCTCTCCTTCATAACACCTTGTATCTGCGTCCCCTCGGTCCATCCATCCTCGTCTCCTTCTGATGCTTCCTTGAACCTTGTCTGCTTATTTTATTTGTCTTTTCTTTTCTTTCTGTATTGCTTTATACATGGGTTTCGGCTTCCTGTTTTTAGGCGACATTTTGAGGACTACTGACTATTCGAAAGATATCATATTTTGTGTTGAATTGTTCATTGCTATGGTAATGGTAGTATGGTACACATATTCTGGGTCTGGAACACATGGATACATTATGAACTCCTTGATGGTTTTGTTTACTGTGAAAACCCAAACTCTTAGGGGCTTCAATACTGTATATGTGGTGAACTGCCTGACTTCTACTCATGCGGGTAAATGGCTATCCACAATCTTTGATACATATTTTTCTTTCTCTTTATACATGAAAGAGAGAGGCAACCCCGCTCACAGTCAGAATGCATGTTTTTCTGCTTATTTTTGAGCTATAAAACCACCTGTAATTGAATAAATGTGAGGCAGAGCTGTTTAATGTCTGCGAAACATTCCAGGCAGAGCAATGACAAATCCATAGAAACAACCGGATGACGAACCCCTAACCATACATACTTACATAATGCACCTTTAAACATTAAAATGCAATAGGAATATTACAAAGAAAAATAGTGTTTGTCCAAAGCTATCTGAGCAACAGAGTAGGAAGTAGTTCTAAACCCACTTCAAGGGCACATAATCAGTAAGTATCGTAACTCCACTTTACCTCGTAATTGTCTGACAGGTGTAGCATGGGTAAAAGCAGTAAAAATGGACAAATGCTATTCTCTCTGTTAAATGGAGGCGGAAGGCTGTCCCTGTAATCAAGCCGTACCATGCGCGCTCACAGACCAGCGCCCTCCTCTTGTTCTCTGTGACACTGCGGAGATGTAATCACGCTGAGTGCTGAGAGCCGCGGAGGTGTGCCACTTCCAAACTACCGCTCCGATCCCACATCAATCATAAAATCCTTTCTGCCGATTGGACAGCTGACAGTGTGGGCATTACGCATCGTCTCCCTTTATTTCAATCAATCATGTACCAGCGACAGTGGGAAGAAAGAATGGTCGACCAATTGCCAAATGATATTGGCTGGCTTTCATTGGACTTAGTGAGTGATTATGTTGGATTCACACTAGAGTTTTAAAAGTTGGAGAGGGTGCTGTGAGAAACTTTGGATTGTAAATGGTGCTGGAAGATGGCCATTGCACACTCATAACCTGTGGATGGCTATGTGTGAATGTGCACTATATAGTCAGGGCTGCGCAGGTTTGATAAAATAATTCATTGCAATATTTCAAAAAGGTATTGCTGTTGGATTTGCATTTTATCTTTTAAATTTTAGATCTTGTTCAGAGTGCGCACTGTCAAAGAGCTTTAAATGTGAAAATAAATGTGAACTGCTACTGGCTACTCTCATGCATTCAGTTAATTATATAAAAAAGGTCTCAACTACAATGTTACTGGGTTTTGTGCATAAAAAGGCCGCATGGAGACAAGATATTTTAGTGTGTGGGAAGAGTATTACATCGCCAGAATCATTGTAGCCTTTGCACCTTTGCACTTAACCTTTTTACAACCCTTGAAATAGAAAGTTTGATTTAATTGTGAATGATCTCGCAGCTCTACTGTGAACCACCAGCTACATTATTCTTTATTCAGACAACCCTATACCCCACTGACCAATTACTACATGCACAGCTGGTTTCTCCCATAACTACGACCATGACTGTTCTGGATGTGGCAGGTGTCCTTTTAACAAAGCTGTTCTAATTATCTTTTAGAAGTGAGAAGCTCTTATATGCATGTAACACTTCTGACCTTACAGAACTGTGTTATATTGGTCATAACATTTTAATCATGTTGCTGTCCATTAAGTTGCATGTTATTAAAGGTACACTTTTGTAGATGCTTCTGCATGCTTGAAATGTTTCACAGTATGGCATGAAACATATCTATTTATGTAACATTTATTTAATTACAAAAATACCTTGAAAAACATACATTCTTGCAGTGAGTAGAGTTGTCTTTCCACAGAGCTGACCTGTCTACCCAGGTGGCATCACCTGTATGTATCCATGGAAGTAGATAAGGTCACTGTTGTTACTGTGGAACACCCCAGGGAAAGCAAAAACTCCTCTATGGAGATAAGTAAGGCTGTAGACCCTTCATCTGAAAAGTTATAGTGCCCCTTTAATATTGTGGTTACACATATTTCTTTCTCAATCAGTCCCTCCAGGATTTCGCAGGCATTTTTATGAATGTCTGATATCACTTTTCTAAAAGTTGCAAAGAAAATTGTCATTTTCTCTCTTTAAACAATAATGTATTTTCAATTAAATAACACTTTCTGTGGTTTCTGGGTTGTATAAAAGAAAGTAGTCAAGGCTTTTTCTTTTAAATGTATTATTATTCAAAAAAAGAAGTTTCAATTCAATGCATATTTCAAGCCTACAACATCAGCTGTCACTCTGGACAGGAAGGCTTTTGTGTTTTGTGCAGAATTGGTGCAATCTTATTATTTTTTTTACTTTTTCACAACAAGGCTGTTTCAGTGGCTCAGCAATGAAGAGGGTTTTATTCTGATATAAGCAGAGTTTTGACATGCGCTGGAGCAACTTTTGGTTTTGGGCTAATGGTAAATAAAGACATGAGTTGATGACATTTTTCAACACACAATGAAACAAAGCAGAAAGAAGCAACAGTCAGGAAAGATCAGCAGCACACAGCCCCTCGCGCATCTCCACTGTCTGACATCAAACAAGCCCCGACAACAGCCCACAGAGACTCAGGGCCAACCAGGAACTCTCCCGTGTGTCCCAATAACAGCTCTGCTAGCCACGTTAACTGTGTCAGACTCAGGTAACCCCACCCACTTTCACTTCTTCTTTCTGTTTGCAGACATAACTGTGTGTGGCCTAAAACATGAGTACAAATCTGACAAATACAAAGTCTAAAATTGCTCAGAAACGGTCAATAAGCCTGATTAGCTGCCAAAAATTTACAACAATTACAGAAAGTTGCAGAGGAGCGCGATTTCACAGAATTTTGTTGATTGTTGATTTCGCGTTAACCACGTAATCCTGGAGGGACTGTTCAATACAGCCAACTCTTCATGACTCCAGAACGTCATTGCAATACAAACTAAGAATGCAAATACTGCCACAAACATTCCTTGTTGTTTCCCTGCAGGTTTCTCCTCTGGCTATAACACAAACCACAGTGTTTGTACCAAGGCCCTGGCAGCAGCAGAGGCACGTCTTCATCTGCTAGTAACACAGCAAGCTTCTGTTTTGGTGCGTTGCGTCTACAGTTTGGCTGATCGGGGCTGATAGTGAACCGGGACTGAAAGCTGAGAGCGCATTCATATCTTCCCTTAGCTGCCGTATTCAAAAATACAAGAGATTGCCAGATCTGATTACACTGTGTATGAATGTGTGTGTGGAGAGAATGGCGGGCCTAAGTGTCTATGTGAGGGGAGATAAGAGCAAGCAGAGGGCAGGTGTGGGACGTAATGAGACTAAATCAATTCATACGGAGCAGGAGAAGGAGAAGCAGGCATTAGGGATCATAAAAGAAAAGCTAAAAGGTTCAGATGAAAGTGTAATAGCTAACACTTTGCATACAGTTGTGTAGAAACATTACAAATAAAATATCACTCTATTCCATACTTACATAATCTTTTTTTGAGGCAACCTTTCAAGACTGAGTCACCATCTTTTCTGATGGGGGGGTTCTGCTGCTTGTCTCCATGGAGTGGGTTGTCTGACATTTTCCATGGTATATAGCGTTAAACTTACTTTTTGCAAGATACTGTGGGCATTCCAGGCAAAAAACCCAGACTAGTTGAAACTTACTGCATTATTATAATCTAATAATGCATTAGTTTTTAGATACTTTACAATTTCTTCTACAATTTACAAGTTACTCCTGAAGTCACAGCTGTCTTGGGGTAGACTGATAAAATTGAGTCTGCCAATTTGCACCAACGACCCATCCAACCACCACTTTCTTATACCACATTCATAGGCATGGTGACGTGCCTTGCCCAAGGACACAACAGCAGTATGCATTAGCATAGACAGTGAATGCTCTGAGCACTAAGCCTCTGCTGATTCTGAACATCTGTCTTAATGCTTCCAGTTGCAAATAAAGTCACACCAACTTGTCTTGTACCTAATATTGTATCCGGTGAGTATAGTTTTTCTCTATAAGGCATTTAACGCTGAACCAAAACAGTCTTTAGCGCCTTTACAAGATTATCAGTATCCATATTTCAAGATGTGAGCAAGAAAATGCACCATTGAACATATATGGCTGCCAGTGTGTGGAGAAAGTACTGCTTTAGTTGCCAAATGTGTTCAGTTATATGCGCGAGAACAAACAGACCAATAATATATTTATAGATCAAAATAATGGCACTTTCTGAACACTGCGACAGTAGACCTTGGCAGGCTGCTCTGAAATCAGATCACAGATGAGGGGGCTCCTGTCAAAACACATTTATGTGCTTTTATTTGCTTATGACTCATGACAATCGCTGCAAGGCTAATGAAGATTGGGTGTAAAATAAGCGCTGGTGGAGAGAGGATCTGATATGAGAAAAGACTGCAGGCTGCGGTGCACATTGGTCACACTTGTATTGATTGGTTTTGCATGAGAAATTTAAGCTACACTAGCCCAAAATGTCCCTCTCTCTTTTTGCTCTTAATATTTCAACCAAATAATTAAAGTGCTTCAGGCTCAATTTTTTTTTTTATTACAAAATAGTAGATAATTAAAAAAAAAAACTTACCTGGAAAAACTGAACAAAATAATATTGATATATAAAAAAGTATAAGACATTTTCCTCTGTATTATCAGCCAAGTGTAAAGTCTAGAGTCTTTGGACTAACCAGACAGTACTAGATCAACACAAACATGTGTGCTTTTTTTTGCTTTAAAGATTTATTTATTTAAAATCTTTGAAAAAAATCATTGAGTTTTTCTGTTTTAACAAGTTTAACTTCATCTCAGTAATTAGTAAGGTGTTTACATGCTACTGATTTAATTTAGAGCAATATTTATTTATTATTTAATTTGTTTTCATGACCGATGCCGATACCAATAGCTTAGACTCTAGAGAAAGCAATGGTCGGTATGTATGGCTGATTATGATTATTTTAGGCAAATAATGTAATTTTAATGTACGCCAAACTCTACCACAGCATTTTTTAACATAAATAAAAGAGATGTGGTGCCTTCTCTCTCATCTCTGGAAGTCCTGACGAGTTTTTGAACCAGATACTCACTTTCATGTTAAGTTGTCTTTTTATAGATCACAAACTTTCATAATGTTGTTGCCTCATCACAAACATACCTGGAGTTGTGATTTATTTTATTCACATGTTTAACGCACAAACCTTGCATATTTAGGCTGAGTGCTTCTCTCAAACAGAAAACACTCCACCTTGTGATGTCGTGTGTTATTACAGGAAGTCCTCCATACACTTTCACTAAAATTATTTAGATGATTTCAGCACTGGAATAGCCAATCTCTACTAAATAAAAGATAAAAGGTAGTTGTTAACTTGAAAACTACTAATAAAGAGTTACTCAAACATGTGTGAATGAAACAAAACACAACTCCAGGTATGTTTTTGATGAGATAACATGACCTCACAAGAGTCAATTTTGTGTAATATAGGACCTTTAACATGGGAAGTCACATACACACACTTTATAAATGAGACCACTGCATAGGTACAGCCCTCACACATTACCCTGTGAATCAGTGACTTTGAATCGCAGATAATAATAATGAATGGGAATGTCTCTAAGTCTTAACGGCCCATTATCCCGGATGCACCCTGCTTGGACTGAGCCCTTCTAGACCAGCCTCACTCTGCACCAGGACACTAGCCGCAGATCCTTTAAGTCCAGTTAGCTTATCAGGTTGACTCCCTAGGGCTGGTCCAGCTCCTGACAGAGATGCAGAGTTGCCAGTTTAGCTCTCGTCCTTGTTTGCACTACTCTGAGCTGTGAGAAGGGTAGACCTGAAACAGCACACCACATACCACCAACATGACCCTGTGAAAGTCAATGGAACTTTTGGGAAGGCCAGACACACTAAAACAACACAAGCTAAGCTAAATTATTTTTTTTACTATAGGTAGATATTTGTAACAGATAGGTGAGATTATTTCCATGGTGTTCTCAATATAGCACTGAATACTATTACTGTTACTGCAATGGTAAAAAATGGTGTAACATTCTAAATTAATTCTGTTCTGAGTAAATTTATGGTCGCTCGCATTTCCCCTCAAAACCTCTAGCAAACACACATCTAATATAAAGCAGCTTGTAAAACTACAAGCACAAAACACAACTAATAAATGATAAAGTTTCTGGCTGTACATGAAAAATAGTTTCAAATAATCATATCTATATTAAGCAAAATTGACTCTTGTGAGCTTTAAGCCATGTTATAATGTTGTTACCTCATCTGGAGTTGTGATTTGTTTCATTCACACGTTTGAGTGACACTTTATTATTTGTTTGTCTACATTTCCGAAGCTCAGAATGCTGCAGTACTTTTCAAGTTAACTGCTACCTGCTGTTTTTAGTTAAGTAGAGACTGGCAATTTCAGAGCTCAGATGAAGGTGTATGGAGTTTAAAAACACAGTGGAGCACTTCCTGTATTACCACATGACATCACAAGGTGGAACAAAATGTCTTCCACTTGAGAGCAAAGCTCAGCCTAAATATGCAGGGTTTGTGTGTTGAACATTTCTGAGTGAAACAAAACACAACTGTGGATATGTTTTTGATGAGAAAATAACATTATAACAAAGATCAGAAAATAGCGCAATATGGGCTCTTTAAATAATACAATCATTTCAGGCAAATCAAATCAGCTTTGAATTAAACTGAATCAATGAAATATAGCTGACAATACCCTAGGGAGAAACCAGGCATTTTTCCTGCTTCTGACACATCTAAATCGAACTATTAAAATATATTATTTCGTGCCATGGCAACAAGATATATCTAGCAATGTATATATCTAGCATAGCAATGTGGTACATATGTGAGGCTAATATTATGCAGAAGCAACTCATAATTTGGCATGTCAAAATGTTCTTTTTGATATGAAGAATTACACTCTGGTCAATCCATGCTTGCTGGTTGGTTTCCCAAAATAAAATTATTCAAACGTCAAAATAAATGTGATTTTGAAGAGATAAATTCTAAAAACAATTTGGCTGTTGAGAAGATCTGTCTGTAGTCTGGTCCAACAATTTTAGATAAACAGATGTGATTGGCCTGGTAAAGCCATATTTAAAACAACTTAATAGAAACGGCCCATTGACTTTAAATAAGCAACATTTATTCTTTACACTATACGTCTTCAAGGCACGTTACTGTATCACGTTACTGGCCCTGTCTCTATAAGAAGTGGCTATATATGAAACATTTATTAAAGGGCCTATATTATACCGTTTTTCTGATCTATGTTATAATGTTGTTTCCTCATCACAAACATACCTGGAGTTGTTTTGAGCTTTGGAGATGTAGACAGTCTAATAATAATTGATTACTCAAACGTGTGGATGAAACAAAACTCTACTGCAGGTATGTTTTTGATGAGGTAACAACATTATAACATGGCTAAAAGCTCACAAGAGTCATTTATTTATTTAAAAGTGTTTAATGTGTGTTTGAGCTAAACTTCAAAGCTTTAACACCAAAACTGATTTCTAAAGAAAGTTCTACAACAATAAACAAATCAGTCATGTGTGAAATATTCCTGTGAGTTGGTGCCAGAGGTCTAAAAGCGTTTGGAAAGCGACTGGGCTCAGCACTTTATAATTCATCTCCAGTGTCACTGCGGGGTCTTTATGGCCTAATTATGACAAGTTCACTAGGATACCCACTACTGCTGCTGCTCTCAGGCCAAACCTATTGAGACTACAGGCTCTGGTTTCAAAGGCTTCTATAAAGTGCTGTCAAACACAAAAACCTCTTTGGCTCGAAAATGTTGGACGATTGAAAAGTTCACCTCCTATTTCTGCCAAAGAGATCACATTTGCATGACACTAGTTGGTTTGTAAGTGTGTAGGACTGTAGGGAGATTTGGGATTTTTAGTAGATTGTTCCAATCTTGTATATATGGGTAAAATGTAAGTATCTCATATAGAGTAATGGCTAGAGACAGACCGATATATCAGGCAAATATTTGCCATTTTTAGCGTATTGGCTATCGGTCATACATCTCCTGCAGAGCCTGATATTTTGTTGGGCCCAACCAGCTGTCTAAATTTGCATGAAAAATATATGCATAAAGCTTTGTTTGAGCACTCAAAAGGGTACTGCAAAAATGTGACTACTGGACTGTACAAAATTTCAATTTGATAATTCGGGAAAAATGACCTAAATCTACATACCGGCTCAAAAATCTGCAGAGGTCATAGTACATCAGTTCCTCTAGATTATAAACAACCGGTATCAGCATTGGCCATAACAAAATGCATATCAGTTGATCTCTAAATAATGGCATTAAGTTTAACAAAATATCTAATCAAAATAAAATAAGCTTGCCGTGTTAAAAGGCCAGTAAATTCTAAATCCACAGACCACCTTCAGACTGAAAATGACTTCCTGATGGCAGTCGAAATGTCAAATGTCAAAACATTGTACAGATCAAATCTTTTCTACCAAGGACCACTTTTGGACAATGGGTTTGGATGAGGAATTACACTGATTAATTCGCACTAGTATCTTGGGGAAATGGGGAATATTCCTGCTATTGATTTAGACAACTTAGACTTAGACAAACTTTATTGATCCACAAGGGAAATTATTGTGGTCAATTATACAACTGAATCCCTTCTAGTTTGAAACTTGAACCTCAACAAAGACATTTATAGGATGGGCTGGGTGATATGAAAATAAGCAATATGTAAAAAAAAAACAAAAAAAAAAACAGGCCGATCATTGACAATTAGGAACACTTGATTAAATTTACCAGACAGCCCTATATTTACAGATACATTTTAATACATTTCTGATGATTTGCAAAGATCAGTGAAAAAAACACTACGTACAGAAAAGAAAGACATATTTAATACAATACAATAATAAAAAACATGTAAACTCTATGAAACGAGAATATTTTTGGTATCACATGGTTTTAATATACCTTCTTTTTTCTCATATCCTGCAGGTGAGATTCACACAAAAAAAGTCCATTTCAAAACAGCAATTTGGAGCATGAAAAATGACAGAGTTAAAGGTGCCAAATCTGTTGCATCATTATATCCTGCGACATTATTTCTTTGTGATTGAATCCGAAACATGACACACCATCTGCTGTATTTTCATCAACTTCATTTGTGACCGAAAAATAATTCTAACAGATGTGTACAAAGAAACACCAATAGTCATAGAAACATCTGTAAAAGATCATTTTATAGGCAAAATTACTTTGGAAATAAAGAGAGCGCGTTGCCCGTGACAACCACCTTTCCGTGTCATCTAGCACTCATTAATCCATTGGTAGCGGAGAAAGTAATAAGACTTGTTCCTTCATGAAATTCTTAATACTTAATTTGCACCAGAACAGAACATGGTGCGTTGGAAAGGGAAGGCACAAATGGAATAATTCACAGTGAAGCTCTGAGCTGTGAGTTTGCCAGTCCCTACAAGAACAGAGAAGAGAGCATGGAGCAGGTAGGGGGTAGAGAGGGTTAAAATGATTCTTTTGGCCACAAAGAGAAGCGGGAGCAAAGACTATTGACCCGAGGACGGTAAATATTTAGCAGATAAATCAATAAAGGTCGCCTGGACAACAGGGAGATAGTAACCTCTGCTCCTGTCACGGCTGTTTTACTTTTAGAGCGGACTGTGAGAAGGGCTCCATATAGTGGTACAGTATATTACAATTGAATCGAAATTGCAATTTGAGTTGGTGTAAATATCAAATCTCAAAGACTGCATAATTCGGTAAAAGAATATCCAGTGTAAACAACAAAAGGAGCAAGCAAACCCTTTAGTTTTTAGACCACTACTAACATGTCCTGAAATGCATCCGATTATTGTATTTAATTCAGATTTCAGTCCTCTCTCAAATGGAAATACTCCTGAATGTGTTTGAAATGAGCAATCCTACTTTTTAATACATAAATCACATATCTAATATCAATCACAATACATTTATTTCTAAAATCTTGCTCAAGATTATTCACTTAATCAATTACTGTGATAATTTAGGTCACAATGTAATCGTAAAACTTAAAATTAGGGATGCAAAATTTGCTAGATCAGATATCAGCTTCCAAATATCAGTTTAGCTGATATCCTGGTTGGACATATGACTTGATTGGACATATGACTTGATATTTCCAGGTCATAGTTGGCCCACAGAGTGTCAGAATGTTTGATCTTTTTTATACAACTACATATAGCTGGATCAGTGCGTCCCTACTTAAAACATCTTCACAATTTCAGACCAATGTAGGCATCTGAACCTAAATGTGTTTTTGTATTGTTTTGTCATGGTGTCAATAATTGTGAATAATAATTAAATAGTGAATGTGGTATTTATTCTCTCACAAAATATGATAACTGTGACATTCCTAGTTCCAATTAATATAATTTTAGTTTCGTGCAAAGGTGCACAGTTACATGAAAAACAAACATTATTCACCTTTTTTTTTTTTTTTTAGTTATATTGAACAAGTTTAAGTGCCAACTCTACTTTCTCAGCTCATTTGCACAATATGATGAAGCCAAAACGGGACTTTTAAATGGGAAAAAAACAATAACACTTGTGTTGGCAATGTTTTTACAGTCTGAGTAGTGCAGGATTTGATCAAAATGGACAGAGCTGTTTGCGTAAAAGGAAAAGACTTAAGTTAAACTGCCTTCTAGCCTGGCCTGACCACAGAGCCTTTTAGCCTGCAGCATCAGTCATTTCCAGCTTAATATTTGTGTTTTTTTTCCATTATCCATCTCTTTTATTCAAAATCTTATAAAAGAAATGTTTTTGAAAAGCACAAGTCATTTTCCAGTATTCCTATCTCCATAATGAAATGAACAAAGCAGAAACTGAAAGTAACCAATTATAGATCAAAACAGGTCAGCTGAGGTTTCTATGGATACAGTGATTTACATGAAAATGACCAAATAACTATTTTATAAATAAGATTCATAATGCTAACACCTAGGCCAGTCATGAAGAAAACAGAATAAAAATGTACCTGTGAACCACAATAACAAGCTGTCAGTGTATTAGGCCAGACACACTTCTTGTGGCATACAGACTAGTGTTGTCACGATACTAAAATTTCAAACTCAATTTCAATTCTAAGGAATAAACTGCTTATAAAAAACACTTTTTACTTAGACAGTAGAATGTGATTTTCAACATTAAAACATAGTACTTTCTTTTACTATATCTTATATCTCTGCAATCGCTCAGTCGTCCAGGTTTATGTGGTCTTATAAGCTATTCAGGTTAATTTCTATCTTTTGATGTGACTTTTTAGTATCAAAACTTGTTCACTAGTTTTGATACTAGTTTTAGCATCAATTAGTATTTGATTTTCGATACATTTGACAGCCATAATACAGACACCTCTTTAGTTATAGCATTAATTATTACAACATTTTATCCACATTTTTGCTCTTAAGTGATTTCTGAATTGAAAAAAAATTGTAGTGGTGTATTCCCATTCATGACCTGGTTTGGACCCGATCTTTCCCCCCGATCTTGGCTCTAGTGCAAGTGTGGGGCGTGGAGCTCTAAACAAGAGGTGTGCCATGCCTGAATATCAGGTATATCCCTTCACCCGCTTCCTGTATTGGCTTAACACTGCTCTACAGTTTGGTTCGATCTGGATCTGTACAAAAGCTGCTCATTCACATGAGGCCGTTTACAGCAATGTCCTAAAGTGTGTTTTCTTACCCTGTCTGCGGTCCTACTGCTGTGATTTCCTCACATCCTCGTACCCTTTCTGTCATGAGCTCCATTTAATTTCATGACTAAATTATTCCCATTATGCCGCTTTATAAAGTTAGTCGCCAGTAGGTAGGCTACTATCAGAACCGTAGATAACTGCACAGAGCATGGAGCGGCAGGACTCTGACAGAGATCAGCCTGCGCATTCAGTGACAGCTCAGGGCTGTGACAGTGGAGTAGAGCAGACACACGTCACATATGTGCTGCTCTTTTGGCAGCAAAGGTCAGTAGAGCTTTGTACAGTGGCTCAAGAGACATATAATGCACATGAGCACTGCTCTGTACAGACACCTGCACATCCTGCTCATGGTGCATATCAGTCACTTGTGCAGGGCAAATGCAGGTCGTGCAGTGACCCTCCCCGTGTGTTAATGGTTTAATCCATGTCTGTGCGCAAAGCGGTAACATCAGAAACATTTATATGACAATAAACATATTCCATAATCCGCGAGACATTCACCTGTGTGGGACCAAAGGCAGTGGACATCTGTGAGACGAGAATGTGAGCGGTCAGCAGTAGCAGTGGTACACACTCGTACCTCAGGTGAGACGCAGAAGTGGACTGCCGGGACAGGCGGGAGCGGGTGCGACAAAGGGGAGAGCAGCGCACAGCAGGTCTGCTGTGGGATGGGGAGAGCATGAGATAGACACTGGTCTGCTGCGTAATAGGAGGCAAATGAAATGAGAAATGCAGGGAAAACTAAAAAGGGTGACATGTGTGCATGCACAGGCTTACAGGGGTGTGCGTGCGTGAGAGGGGCGCACGCGCATGCGTAGTGTTCAGAACACAAACTCAGCCAGTTGTGTCATGGCCCATCCAAAATTCTATATTCCTGGCGCCTCTACTGGTGCGTACTTGCATCGTGGGGCTCCGGAACAGTTTTATTGTACCCATATATAATTTTTCCCCACACCAAAGTTTGCTGGCTGGTAATAAGGCAAAGTTTGCAGACATTACCCATACCGGCAGTGCTTTTAAATGCTACAGCGGTCACAGATTAGTTCAGATGCCATCACCATATACACTATATTGCCAAAAGTATTCACTCACCCTTCCAAATAATCAAAATCAGATGTTCCAGTCACTTCCATGGCCACAGGTGTATAAAATCAAGCACCTTGGTCTGCAGACTGTTTCTACAAACATTTGTGAAAGAATGGGTCGCAGGAGCTCAGTGAATTCCAGTGTGGTACTGTGATATGATGCCACCTGTGCAACAAGTCCAGTCGTGAAATTTCCTTGCTCCTAAATATTCCACAGTCAACTGTCAGTGGGATTATAACAAAGTGGAAGCGATTGGGAACGACAGCAACTCAGCCACAAAGTGGTAGGTCATGTAAACTGACGGGCGGGGTCAGCGGATGCTGAGGCACATAGTGCGCAGAGGTCGCCAACTTTCTGCAGAGTCAGATGCTACAGACCTCCAAACTTCATGTGGCCTTCAGATTAGTTCGAGAACAGTGTGTAGAGAGCTTCATGGAATGGGTTTCCATGGCTGAGCAGCTGCATCCAAGCCGTACATCACCAAGTGCAATGCAAAGTACCGGACGCAGTGGTGTAAAGCACGCCGCCACTGGACTCTAGAGCAGTGGAGACACGTTCTTTGGAGTGATGAAACGCGCTTCTCCATCTGGCAATCTGATGGACGAGTCTACGTTTGGTGGTTGCCAGGAGAACGGTATTTGTCTGACTGCACTGTGCCAAGTTTGGTGGAGGGGGGATTATGGTGTGGGGTTGTTTTTCAGGAGCTGGGCTTGGCCCCTTAGTTCCAGTGAAAGGAACTCTGAATGCTTCAACATACCAAGAGATTTTGGACAATTTCAAGCTCCCAACTTTATGGGAACAGTTTGGAGATGTCCCCTTCCTCTTCCAACATGACTGTGCACCAATGAACAAAGCAAGGTCCATAAAGACATGGATGAGAGAGTTTGGTGTGGATGAACTTGACTGGCCTGCACAAAGTCCTGACCTCAACCTGATAGAACACCTTTGGGATGAGTTAGAGCGGAGACAGCTTCAGAAGAGTTGAAGCTGTTATAGCTGCAAAGGGTGGACCGACGTCATATTAAACCCTATGGATTAAGAATGGGATGTGACTTAAGTTCATATGCAAGTCAAGGCAGGTGAGCAAATACTTTTGGCAGTATAGTGTATGTACTTGTACCGTCCCACTCCAGTCTCCAGCAGCAAAGTACAGCCCAACCTGGACCTTGTTAACGCTAGCGCTAGTGCTAAGATTGGGGACAAGATCGGGCCCTATAAGTTAACGTAACAGTCTTGTAATAGACCTGGTTTAGATCTGATAGTGCTCGGAAAGCTTTTTTTTTTTTTTGTGGTACTTAACATTTATGAGTCAGTGGATTAGTCTTTGAATGAAACTGTATTTCTGAGGAAAAGACAAAACTGTAGGATTTTAGAAAACGCGACAATGTGTCATTCAGCCTAACCCAACTTGGCACCAATCATTTATCTGCTCTCATAATTTCTATAAAAAGTTTTCAGTGGCTCGAGTCCATCTCCTAGCAACTGTTGACATCATTAGGGGTCCAATGAATGCGTCAATTCACAGACAGTGTCACATCCACTCACAAAGCACTAGATTCACCATAACTGAAATTATAATGTACCTCTAGGCCAGCCATGATAACAAATTTTGAAGTGAATATTGTTGAAGTAAATATAGACAATAAACAATAATATTGCAACTAACTTATATCACATGGAGAATTTTGTAAAAAAAAATCATGAGCTGCAATAAACAGCAGAATGAAACTCTTTAGTACACTTTGCATCTGTAATGGGTCATAGAAGAGATTTATTCAACCTTTTACAGCTTAAATTTTATCATATACTCTGCTCCAAATTTTGCCTGGCAGAACAAGCCCCCATATTGTGAGTTTAATTGTTAAAAGATTATATTATGTGATAATTAGAGATGCATGGTGCAACTTTTCTGTTTGATGCTTTTAAATATATAGCATTTATTTCATTGTTGTTGATTTTATTGCTCAAAAATACCACAAAAAAGAGATCAAATTAATGCCATACTGTGGAACATACAATAGGAAAAGTAATAACATCTATGGATAGAAACAGGTGGCAGACCATCCACCAGAAAAGTTACAGTTGTAATTGATTGGAGCAATAATTGTAATAACATTTACAAAATAAAAAAGTTCAAAAGTTCAGGTTGTTGGTATTGAGATGGCATGCTACAATTAGGGATGTACTGATACAATACTGGTATCAGATATCGGCACCAATATTGAAAATGTTGATAGATATCAGTTCCAATTTAGATTATTTTATAGATTATAGATTTTATTTAGATTTATCAATTTTGAAGATATCCATTCAGTCGATATAATGACCAATGTTAGCCCAAAACACCTAGTATTATTGATTTCAAAGCTGTTCTGAACAGTTACAAAACATATTGAGGTAATATTTTGACCATACACCATGAGCGCCCTAGTACTGGCAGATATCAGGTATTGGCAGATACTTAAAACCAAAGTATCGATATCAGTATGGCAACAGACAAAGCTGGATCGGTGGACCCAGCTTTACATATATCCTTCTCAATATTTTTATAATTTACAAGTTGGACATGTTGGCATAAAATCCTTGGTCTGGAGTCAAAAGTGATTCCTTCAGATTTCCATTTGCCTGCCTGTGAGTTACTGCCCATCATATTTGTCTGCCATTTCTAGTCATTACACAAACCTCAGCTGTGTTAAACAACTGATTCACCCATTAATCATGTGTCCCACTATTCATCTCACTCTCTCTCCATCATCGACCGCTCCCCTCTCGTTATCCTCCAGCCCTCCCCCTGCTCCTGTCTGCTTTTCCAAATCTCCAATCTTCCTTTCTCATATCGATCCAAACATCTACCCTAAATGTATCTAAACCATATTCTTTCTTCTCTTTCCCCAGCCAGTTAAAATGCTCTGCTCCCTCCTCTGTGCCCACACAACAGCAATCCCCACAGGATAGAGAATCAAAGCTCCCCAAACGCTACAAATGACAGGGGAGAGATGGAGCAGAGCTGGGCAGGCTGTGGCAGGGGAAGAGAGGGAAATGTTAGTGATTCAAATAACAATGATACACGAAAATAAAATGGCAACATACAGTTCAGTGAAAAGTGACAAAGAAGAAAATACACCAGAATGGAATCACTTTTAAATTGCCTCTTTATAATAACTACAGCTTAATTAGCCTTAATAAAGCATGAACAACAACCACAGTCAAAATGGACAAATAGTTTAGTGAACTCCAGTGAGCTGTATATGGGTTGTATCTTGCCTCCGGTTGGTCTTTGCGCAAGGGCAAGCGTGTGGTGTGGAGCTCTAAACAAGAGCTGAATATCAGGTGGAGTGGAGCAGACTGAGGGCGTGGTGTGGTGCGTTAAGTGAATAAAAATAAACATCAGGCTAATCCACTGAAAAACATTACGTGTAACATATTCAAGGCATAAAAAGCCTACTTTTATTTTTAAATATCTGATAAATGCATAACATTCACATGTTCGTGCACCGACTGGATGCCTTCCCGCAGCAGAGCACAGCCCTGCGCACACGCCTTGTATGGGCTCAGCAATGCTCTACAGTTTGGTTTCATCTCGATCTATACAAAAGCTGTTCATTCACATGAGGCCGTTTACAGCACTACCCTAAAGTGGTTTCTTACCCTGTCCATATACATATGGCTATATATAGCCATCACCAAGTGGCCAAGTACAGCCTGACCTGGCCATGTCCTGTCGTTAACACTTATGCTCATGCAAAGACTGGTGGCAAGATAGGGCTCTAAATCACCAAAGCTCAAAATGGTCTGTTCCACCTTGTGATGTCATGAAGCAGTAGTTTTCAAGTTAACAGATATATTTTACCTTTAGTTCAGTAGAGATTGGCAATTCCAGAGTTGAAATTATCCAAATGTTTCTAGTGACGGTGTATGGAGTTCAAAAACACAACAGAGCACTTCCTGTACTATCACATGACATCACAAGGTGGAACAGAGTGTTTTCTGTTTGAGAGAAGAACTCAGCCTAAATATAGCAGGGTTTGTGTGTTAAACATGTGTGAATGAAACAAAACACAACTCCAGGTATGCTTTTGATGAGGAAACAACTTATAACATAGATCAGAAAATAGTGTAATATGGGCCCTTTAAGCTCAGGGTTAGTAAATAATTAATTACCCAGTTTTTTCCCAAGCATTTGAGCAAATTCTGTCATGCCCCAGTAGATATATTGTATAAGCAGCTCTTGAAGTCAAAGTAACTGTGGGGTCTCTGTCTGTCTGCATCTAATTAGAAAGCATTTTATTGTCTGATAATCAGGAAGTGCACATTAGCATGTAAGTGTTGTTAGCTTTATCTTCATGGGAAAACACCACACTGGTCTTTGAGAGCTGTGAAAAGCATTTATAAACAAATTGTGGTGAATAATAGTAAAAGGTAAGTCAGCAAAACATTTACAATGAACTAGTTCTGTTGTAAAAATCAGGTACAGCGCCTTTAAGAAATTAGGGTTAAGACTAGAGTTAGGTATTAAGTAGTTACTAAGCCTGAATCATTCTTATTTCAGTCTATGTTCATACTCTTTCGAGGCTATAAAAGCATTGTTATTATACAGTCTTACCCATTACTGTTATCCTGCGCCTAGAAACAGTACAGAATCATTTTCAGGAACACATCGATATCACTTCAGGTTTGTGTCTGGTGTAATGCATGTTAGTGGTTTTAAAATGTGTTTCGTACGTACGGGAAGAAGTTGCTGGCATGATATCACTGTCTTGCCTTCATCAATTTGAAGAGAATAATTTCCAATAATGCTATGGCCACTCAGAAAAAAATATATATATATTTTTTTTAAGTAGAGATTTGTCAAAATAAAACAACAAAGGCCCACTACACTAAAGGAATAAGACACACCAAAATAAACACAATGGAGTACTTCCTGTTTTACCACATGAAATTACAAGGTGGAACAGTGTTTTCCATTTAAGAGAAGAAATTAGCCTAAACATGCATGGTTTGTGTGCTAAACATGTGTGAATGGAACAAAACATAACTTTAGGTATGTTTTTGATAAGGAAACATAACATAGATCAGAAAATAGCGCGATATGGGCCCTTTAAGTGGGACAAGATATTATATTCAAATTGAAACTGTAAGAAATCAGATTAAACACAAGAGTTCTGCTACCATGACTTTATTGAAGCTTGGGTGGATTCGAAGAGGTCTGAACTAATTGGTATTCCATGGATTTAAAAATAACTGTAGAAAGTCACATTATGTTACACAAAAAAGATCACACAGAAGTGCAAAAAACATACAATTTTATACCTAAAACTGTAAATGACTAACTAGCGAACTCATTCAACTCTCACTATAGAGCAGCTTGTGAAAAGGATTACACACAAAACTTCTAATTGCCGCACACATTCTCTTTTTTTTAATCTCCATTTCTATCTACCTTCCACACCTGATCTCTTATTAGCTAATATCTATTACACCCAATCTAAGCCTCATTACCAAATAGTGCTTCACAAACGCATCCAAAGTCACATCTCGCTCTTATAATGATCTGAAATGACGCTACGGGCGACGCTTACCAGACCCGTGCAGTGATAATTTGAGCTCCTCTTTGATGTAATAAGATCAAAACCAGTGCGCAGGCGGCGTGATCAGGATCCAAGTGCACAAACAACAATAGCAACACGCGCATAAACAGGAAGTCACTCTCCCAGAACAATGGAGGAGAGCTGCAGCTTCAGGGGTAAATAACAACGCGAGGAGGAGAGGACGAAGAAAGCCAGAGTCTGAGAAATGTGGAGATGTGTCTGTAGTCTATGGAGGAAGCTTCCATGGGACAAATATATGGCTCAGAATTGACCACCATCATTCAATATTACAATGTTTTTTCAATCAGACAGAATACAACAGTCTGGAGCAATTTCATGACTATTATTGGCAGTTTATAGACCGAGAGAGTTGGTGCCTTATTCACAGCAAATAATTCTGTTCAGAATCATTGCAGTAGCATGTGACTTAAAGGTGTATAGTGTAACTTTCTGGTTAGGGGACAGTCACCTGCTTGATTCTATGGATATGTCATTGCTCTGCCTGAAATGTTCCACAGCTTTACCTTACATTTATTAAATTACAGGTTGTTTTAGTGCTCAAAAATACCTAGAAAAACAGACATTCTGACAGTGGGTGGGACTGCCTCTCCACAGATCTGAAGAGAACGAGACAAGATGAGATTTTGACATTTATAATAAATACATTGTGCAATCCAGTTCGCAATTTTGGGCTCAGCATTCTTGATCTACTATATTTAATAGTTCTGCTGTCATTGGGGACTGCTTTTTGCGAATACAGCTTCTCAAAAAATGTAGCTTGTCAGTGCTTAACTCTATCTTTTATCCAATCCAAATGTAAAAACAAAGCAGTAAGTAACACGTGTTTCTCTGATTTGTTAGTTTTGGTCTTTCAGACTATATTTTTGATTGTAGAACAAGGAGATATGGCGAAAGAGCAATAAAAATTGAATTGTGATCTGATCCCTATGACGATAATCTATTTTATTGATATCATGTGATTCTGTGCTTTAATGCAGCTTGACTCCTCATAGTGAGTAACAGGTGGATTTAAACTATCCCAGATGTGTGAACAGGAGATACCTCTTAATGGTATAGATAAAGATACAGCTCATACTGAACCAGGATCACCACTCGCTAAACACATCACCTGTCATTTCTTCATTCTACTTTTGACAGATATTCACCACTACAGACTCCGCAACAGTTGTAGTTTCTTAGATCCTTTGACCTGTGTAGGCTCTTGCCAAACCTGTTCAAATCCTTACATGTGTCAATTCTTCTGACATCAACTGAAGACAGAATATCCACCGCCATCTATAACTATGAACTATGGTGCAGGGCTGGGCGATGATTCAATTGAATTTATAATCGTGATTGGAAAATGCTGTAATTGAAAATGTAATTAACATATATTCAGAATTATATGCACTATTTCAATCAAAACATGTCTAATCTACAGTGGCTTTAAAAATGTATCTTTTCAGTTGGGGGTCCGTCGCCTTCTTGTTACTATGGAGATGTCATTGCTCTGCTTCGAATGTTCCACAGTATGACATTAAACAGCTCTACATTACATGTATTCAATAACAGGCAGTTTTATTGCTCTAAAATACTTAGAAAAACAGGCATTCTAACTGTGAGCAGGGTTGCCTCTCCACTGATCTGACCAGTAACTTGGCCTGGTTTGGTCTCCATGATGATAGAAAGGTTTAATACCATACTGTGAAACATTCCAGACAAAGCATTGACATCCTCATGGAGAAGAGCATGGACTCTCCACTAGAAAAGTGACACAATGCACCTGTGCGACAAAACATTTACAGGTTAAAAATTTACCTAATACAAGTTTGGTGTAAGGGTCTTCTTGAAAATCAATTATTTTTATTCAGGGCATCTGGCATGTATTTCTAATGAGGAGGCGCAGCCCTGATACTTACTAAGACTGCAGGATTTGGCTCAAACATTTCACCACATCTGTCAGCAGGACCAAGGTCGTCCTGGGAGAGCTCGATACACATCTCAGACACTGCGCCAAATCTGGCCCAAATCCTCCCACTGACCTTTCCCTCCAACAGCTCCCCCTGCTGGCTCATCCTGCGGGAGGGGAGGCACAAACCAGCAGACATGGTGAAGATGGTGTTAGGACTCAGGGAACATGTGGGCATCAGCAATGTTAGAAACAAGTTTAAAAAGACAAACTATTTTACCAAAGACAGGATATTTTACTGACATAAGAAGTCACTGTGCAGCTGCCAAGCCCAAATAAATAGACTCAAACATAGGTATATTTTTGAGGCAATGACATTATAACATGGCATAAAGCTCACAAAAGTCACTTCTGTTTAAAATAGGACCTTTAATCCACTTCACGCTACTAAAATGTGTATATGGTGTTTTAATAGCATTATATACTATTCCAGTAATTTCTGGCCATTTCAGTGCCTCCAGTGGCCATTGCAATTTCAAGTACTATGTGACATCATACATGACTGCCATGATTACAGCCAGGTGCTTGTGATGAAAAACAACTCTCACTGTTCCTTATATGTCCAGAACGTTCCCCTCAAGTCACACTGCCCTTTAGTCCTCCAGGTACTGATCAGTTTAGTTTAGCTGTTTAGTCCCTTTTTAAAATAAATGCATCAGATGAAGAAACGTTTCTCATGGAGTTTTCCGCAGATTATTTTTGCTTTGCCTGAATTGTTCCACACTAGCATCAAAAATATTTAGCTTTTGTGTTTATACTGTCAAAAATACCTTGGAAAAATATCCATTCTTACTGTGCTTGTGCTTGCCTTTCCATAGATCTGAGTTTGGAAATAACTTGGTCCAACTTGGTTTGCTCAAGCTCAATATACTCTGTAATGTTATAGGCAAAGTAATGATATATCGATGGGGACAGGCAGGTGACTTGCCCCCAATGGAAAGGTTACACATTGCACCTTTAACTGCATTACACAGTAAACCCACTGAGCCCATTGACGGTGAAGTTTGTGTTTAGCCACAAGCTGCTGTCGGAAACAGTTGGGAAAAGTAGTGATTATCTTGTAAGGTACAGATTAGAAGCACTAATCCAAATACCCTGGAGAATTTAAACAGAAACTTGTAATTTTGCGTAGATAAATATCTGTAAGAAGTGACTAAGGTGGGCTATTTGGTTAAAGCATATCACTGAAAAGCCAGATCTGAGACTAGGCTAGCCATCATTATCTTGTCATTCAAACTAAGTGAGGTGCCCAGTGAATCTCCATAAAGACTCTTGTGTTCTATAATAATTATAGAGAGTGGGTAACGCTCACGTATTTCAAAACAAAACCGTACGAAATGGCTGTAGCTCATCTTCTTGAACACATGATAAAAATAGCCCACACATTTTCACAGCAAAGTGTTATAAATAAAACTCCACAGTTGGATCTAACTTATTATGACACGTAAGTAAATAATAATATAATAATATAATAAATAATAATTATTATTATTATTATTATTATGACAGGTAAGTAAATGACTATAATGGTCTATAATGTATGTCCTGTCATGGTAACAAATTTTAAAGTATGATATATTGATTAAGAAAATACAGACCATAAATGATCATTTTGATGTATTGATATTGATAGTAGGGGTGTGCAAAAATATTGAAATATCAATATATCGTATAGCTTAATGTGATGATATAGTATCGATATCGTGGGCTGCTGTATCGATATATCACCAAGAGTATTTTTTTGGTATATTTTACTAAATTATTTTGTTACAGTTCTACAGTTTTGTTGCTTGTTCAGAGGAAGGAAACTTGTTTATGCAACACATTTGGCATTTTCACTGTTTTGATGATTAAAATGGGTGTGTTTCATATTAACTTTGCACAAGATGTGGTTTAAGAAAAACTTTTAGTATCACAGTCATGATTTAGCCTTTATTTTTTATTGAACTGTATTGAGTCGAAAGCTCATTGTATTGAGCTATGTATTGTATCGTGGCGTATGTATCAAGGTATTGATAGCTGCAATAAATAAATTAAATACTTAAAGGGCCCATATTATGCTGTTTTTATATGTGTTAAAATGTTGTTTTCTCATCAAAAACATACTTGGAGTTGTGTTGGTTCATTCACTCATGTTTAACACACAAATCCTGCATATGTAGGCTCAGTTCTTCTCTCAAACAAAACAATCTGCTCCAACTTGTGATATCATACAGGAAGAGTTCCAGTGTATTTTTAAACTCCTACAGCTTCCTGACCTCACAAGGTGGAACAGATTTTTTGAGACATTTGAGCTTTGGAGATGTAGACAGACTAATAATAAAGGATTACTCAAACATGTGTGAATGAAACAAAGCACAACTTCAGGTATGTTTTTGAGGAGGTAACAGCATTATAACATGGCTTTAAGCTCACAAGAGTCAATTTATAGGACCTTTAATGAGTCATTTATTCACCACTCTACAACTCAAATCTCATCATAGTACAGAAAAATAACAAAAAGTTCCCCACTAGTACCAAGAAAAAGTACCCAGATAAATACTGACCCCCAAAAATAACCTATTGTGTATTGAACAGCAAGTCGATGTAGTAATTAGTAAGGCCTATAGTGTCACAACGAACATAGCCTACATAAACTAGCATATATATAATTCTGCAGTGGGGGAAAATGGTCTGAGTCTTGAAATTATTCATGTTCATGACTGTTCAAATTATGTAAGAGCAAAATAATACAGTCAGAGTAGCTTTTTCAGCAGGGAAAATATGTGGGATAAAAATGATGGCTTGAAAATGACCCTAAATGTTACAGGTTATGTGAGATTCTTGGTGCGATTAAACTCAGAATGACTTGGTTCTGGTATTTGATCATGACCCTTTTGCAAAACGGTGGAACATTTCTTAGAAATGCTGTAAATGAAGATTACTGTGGAAGGCTTAGAATGTCTAATGTATTTAAAGTGATAGAAATCTGTTTATTTGGTAAATACTAGCATTTGTGAAGAAAAGCTCTCGAAATGTAAGGTATCTGGAATTTCTATTTAACATTCTGTCCATAATTTCATGTTTAAGATGCGCCAGAGATCTTCCAAACGACAGCACATCTGGAGGAGCAGTCTTGAAGAGGCCTGGGTTCAAAAGCCAGTCTGGGTCATTTGCCTCTCTCCCATCTGCTGTTTGTCGACAGAGTGCGTCCGAATTACAGGCAAAACTTTCAAATTTGTCTAAGCATTTGGCCAAGGAGGGCTATGATTTCACCAAAAATGAGGGTTGCAGGATATCTCAAAATCAAATAAAAATTGCAATTTTAAGGATTGCAATAAGCAAACATAATTTCATTTGCAAACAGTCAAATAGCCCTATAATGTTTACAACTAGTGTTAACCCTGTAGTTTAGTTACCTATAGCCAAAACCCTAAGCTTTTACAATACTTTACAAAGACATTAGGGTCTGGAACCACATCCTGTCTGGCGGCTTACGAGTAAATATGTAAGAAAAAAATAACGGAGGAGTGAGAAACAGCAGAATCTGCAGAATCAACAAGTGAAGCACTAAACTCTGCAAATCTGAGGTAACAGAAATTAGATATTTTCAAATAATTATACAAGAATATAGAGGTGCGCGATATATCGATTAAATCGATTAATTCGAATTTACAGTTCAGAACGATGTGTTTTTATGAAAATCGATTTTTTTTATTATTAGTATTATTTTTTACACGCGAGCGTCGAAAGCGGAACTAATGCGCTGCAGCGCTCTACACGGGTAAGTTAGCGGAGCGGAGGAGGTGTCGTATTTTTCTACTACGACTGACCTGTGGTCCAGCCGAACGATGCAGCCCTACTTGAGTTTAACGGTACATTTTGTTAATAGTAGCTGGGCGATGCGAAGCGTTTGTCTGCAAACAGTGTATTTTCCCGAGGATCACAAGGGGGGATTAATCGTGCAAGGATTGAAAGATGCTTTCACTTCGTGGAAACTTGCAGAAGACAGACTCATCTGCATGACAACAGACAGCGGCAGCAATATGATCAAAACTTTCTAAAAGTGTTTACAATGGCCTGGTCTGCCATTTCACTTACAAGTATGTTTTTTGCTTGTCAGATTGCACTTTAACCCTAAATTTAAAAAAAAGAATAAAGTTAAAACTTGTTTTGAGCCATTTATTTGTCATCTGTTATTTGTTTTTGAGTAGGGCAGAGAAAAATCGATTAAAATCGGAAATCGGATTTTTTGTAAAAAAATCTGAGATTTTATTTTTAGGCCATATCGCCCAACTCTACAAGAATATTCAGAGGAGATGACTTTTGACCTTATTTGAGAGACACGTGCCACAAATTAGCTGTGGCTGTCACGTTAGGATGGTTGTTTGAGGTGCCTTATCTAGTTTCAGACTCATTTGAACTGAAAGTAGGAGGGAATGACTCTCCAGGCAGCAATTTAGACCTCTCTAAACACGTTCTGAAATGCACGTAGGGTCTACATCTAAGCTGTTGTCCCGAATCCCAAATCCAGCCCTAAATGTCCCGAAAATTACACTCAAGCAGAATACTGAGTAGTTATTTTTGACTGCAGTCGACTGCATGCAGCCCTGACTGCTGCTGATAGGCTGCATGTAGCCCTTGACGGCTTCTAAGTGGCTGCGTGCAGCCCCGGCTACAATCGATCTATTTTGTTTATTTTTTAACGTTCTACAATTAGGCGCGTATATGCACTGACGATAAGCAAATTTTCATTCATTTGACATGGCTGGTGTACCAGAACCCCAACACGTCACTAAAAAGCAAAAGCATCAATGTAGGTACCGGGAGGAGTGGGTGGGGAAGTACCTGCGGATTGCCAAAGCACTAAGTGATGAAATAAACGCATTCTGTAAAGTGTGTAGAAAAGAGTTTGGTGTTTCTCACGGAGGGGAGGCAGATGTGAAAATTCGTCCCGAATTTCAGCCAATCTCATCTGGTCACTCTAAATGCATGGTATTGCGTTTATTAAGCAATTCACTATATTTGTCAAATGTTATTGCCCTAGTTGTTGTGTTTCAGTGAGAATTTTGAACAGGTTCCTTCTATTAAATCAATTAACTAATCAGAACTGCAGTGATTAAATATTTCAGATTTTATTGTTTTTTTTATTGTTCAGTCCTAGTAGAAATTGTAGTAAAAACTTAATTCAGCAAAATTAAGTGCAAGATTCACAAGTTTGACAACATACAAACTTTTATGCACCAATAAGCCGATTTAAATTTAATTCTAAGCTTAGATCACAAACTCTTTCTTTAGTATTAAAGACACATCGGCTTCTTCTAAAGTTTAATGTTTATGAGTGACATCTAATAAAATTAATCCACAGGTAAGCTTTAGACATTATGTTTTCAGACAAACTTGACACCAGACAAACTTGACAACAATTCTCAAGTCAAACAGTCCCGCTTCAAGTTAGTAGACAATGTTGTAGGACCTGGCCTCATCAATAATTACAATTGACTGGCATTATAAGACTGAAAAATGTCTTAAACAGTGTTGGGCACGTTACTTTAGTTATAGTTACTAGTTACTTCTCCCAAAAAGGAAGTGAGTTACTCCACTATAAAACTAACTAGTTACCAGGGAAAGTAACTATGGAGTTACTTTTTTTTTTTTTTTTAAGTTTAAAAATGTCACGTAGCTCACGTTAACAGCATCTGGCCTGCTATCATCATTAGCGGTGTCAACGGAGTTCGTGGCCATTAGTTTAGTAGAAGCGTGTGCAGTCGAGAGGTGCATCATTAAATTAGAGTTGCTTATACCGGACGTGGACAAACTCTTTGCTCTGGGACATAATGTACATTCAACATATACATTTTTACCTTTTACCTTGATGAGGTTAAAGTAGTGCCGGTATATCCACCTGTCTTTCCCTGTGACTCCGAACTCGTCATCTCTGACAGTTTTGTGTGTGTGTGCTGCTATGTGCTGGGTTTGTGTGTAAACACCTGCCCGCCTGATGTCTCTGGTTGGTTTAACATGAAATCATAAGGGCGCACTCACACTAGGACTTTAGAACCGTGCCGTGCTCAAGCACGATTGTGTAGGGTTCTATGTCCCGCCCTCACACCTGCACAACCAAACCGGGCCACGGCCCAATGACGTCATCACACGACGCTGTTTGTTTACATGTCGCAGAGCACTGCTAACACTTTTAACGGAGAAAATAAGTCCAGTGGCATGAAATATCTATTAAATCGTGAGGCAGATATGAGTCCTACTGCGATACATGCTTCGCCGTGAGTTTATGTATATAAACAGCGCGGGGGAGTGAAGACAGCCGGAGACAAGGCTGCAAAATTTCTGTTGCTGTCCACAGTCCTTATTAAAGGTAAGCGCGGATTCACAGTGTGTTTTAGAGCAGACTTTATTCACTGTTTTTATCATGAGTGACATCAGCGCACCTGACAGGGACCGTATAGTAAAGGAGCTGTTTAATCGAGATCGTAAAAGTGGAGCAGAGTTACACTTTGACTATATTAGATTAAATGGAAATGAGTAAAAGTCATGTTTATGTTCATGAAATAAAAATTTAAAGCAATAGTTAAAGCCCAATTTTTGTGCTTATAAGAAGCAATTAAATTACATGGGAAAATCCAAAAAGTTTGATCAATCAAAGGATTCATATTGTGATTGCAAGTGGAAGCACAGCTAATGGAAGTCAAAATAAAAAATCTGGTGTACTTAATTTGCCATATCACCAAGCTCTGCAACATATTAATTCAACTTGAATCAACTTGATGTTTTGAAATATACTTATTAAAGGGCCCATATTACAGTATTTTCTTATTTATTTTATAATGTTTTTTCCTCAACACAAAACTGCCTGGAGTTGTGTTTTCTTTCAACCCAGCATATTTAGGCTGAGTTCTTCTCTTAATTAAAAAACATTTTGTTCCACCTTGTGATGTCATGTGGTAATGCAGGAAGTGCCCCACTGTGTTTTCAAACTCCATACGCCTTCAGCAGAATCATTTGGATAATTTCAGCCATAGAACCACAGACTGTATAAAAAAGTGGACTAGGCAAGTGTGATGCCACTCACAGCGTTCAGCTCCAGTCAAATGAAGCTGCTGATGCTAACGGTTACAGGAACGAATTTGGAGACAGGCTCCACATTGGAAATTTGACCGTGAGTATCATAGCAACCACATGAGCCAATCATGATTGAGGTCATTAAATGTGCCCGCCCTTCTCACTGGAAAGGGGGAAGGGGGCTTACTTAGCAACGAAACGCACAAGCTGTCAATCAAACCTGTTGCTAACACTAGCGGGAGCGACCCCACGAATGGAGGTGTCTGATTGGTCTGTTATTTATGTTCATATCTTTTTATTTAAAAAAAGATATTTTTTATTTAGATTTAGGAACAAAATTGTGAAATGAAAATTTCAGGATAGTGTAGAGCGGGTTAATACGAACATTTTAAGACCAAAATGACGAGACTCACTGCAGCAGTTACAGAGAGAGGAGCGATAGGATCCCAATGTAAGTCAATTGAAGCCAGAGTCAGAAAGAGTGGGAAGAGCCCCCTGGCGCACTTCCTGTTTGGAACGCGTCAGCTAGTGCGTTAGCTATGTCCATTCATATGGTCTATGCTTGGAACAGACAATCTCTACTGAACTGAAGGTAAAACGGTTGCCGTTAACTTGAAAACTACCACTACATGACATCACAAGGTAGAACAGAGCATTTTGAACTTTGAAGATTCTGACAGACTAATAATGTGTGTGAATGAAACAAAACACAACTCCAGGTATGTTTTTGAGAAGGTAACAGCATTATAACATGACTTAAAGCTCACAAGAGATAATTTTGCGTAATATTAGACCTTTAATTATTGTGCATACATTTCCACAACTTAGGTTGAACTAAACAAATAAAAACAGGTTATACGACTGACAATGTTACCCACCAACAGCCATTATGTGCCTCTACTGCACTTAACAAAGCGCCTCTGGTCGTACACTAGTGCATTGAAAGGGTGCCACAGTAGTACAGGCAGTGGATGCGATTTCACAGTATAGGTGTCAGAATCACTGAGACTTTAGAACAAATAATCCGACTGTGTAAGAGTTCAATTTAAAGCCTCCACTGAGCTGTGCAGGAATATAGATTGAGTCAGCTTTTCCTGCCTACAGAAAGAATACGTTTTTTAACCTCCCCGTTCCACTCCTCTCGCACTTCCAGACACTGTTTTTGTGATGACAGCGTATTTTGATTCTGTATCACGGATTTACTCCCTGTATATGAATGTCGGAGCGCTTTTACAAGACTAGGCAGGATCTTTGCTGCATGGGGAAAAGAGAAGCCGTGTAGTTTTGTTACAATAAAAACAAGCCTTGTGGAAAATTGTGGTTTATAGGAAAGCTTTCCAAAGTAAGGAACCGAGACAGGGTTGGTGCAATGAGCAGAGCGTCAATATAATATACACATGGAAGGCGTCACGAAAGGTCAGCCTCTATAGAGCATTTTACAGGCTGTGCCACCAGCAACAAAAGCAGTGATAATTCAAATTTACAGGCACAACGCTAAAGACATTAAATTAGACTCTTCGAAAGGGTTCAGTTTACTTTTATTGTACGGACTGGCTGCGTTGTGTTGAAAATGGTGATAAAATTGCTAAGATCCATCAAGCCTTGCGTCAACATACCAGCAGAATACCTTTTATAATGCCGGTAGAGACATTTAGTTTGTATAACGTTGAGCAACAGACTATTCAGGTAAGTGTACTGTAGGGGTTACCTGAAAAGACAAGACACATGATTTTTACTGTATGTTATAATAAATAAATAGTTCAATTCAGTTCACAAATTTGGCCTTGTTGAATTTATTTTGCCTTTTATAAATAAACTCACTAGCTTCTGCTTTCTGCTCTTATAATGACTATGACTCCATCGACTGAGGACTACAGCCCTAAATACATCACCAGTCCATAACTCTCTTTTTTTTTGGTTAAATGTAAACACAAGGACAAACAATAAATAAATTTCCTCATGTGTGCACAAGCTTATGACAGTTTTATCTTGCAAAAGTCAAATTCAGTCTTTCCCATAGATTTTGTTAAGACTTTTATTTGAATAATTTAATCGAAATTCGAATTTTGTTTTGCCAATATATAGTTCATTTTATTTTAGACTATGGGGGGCCACCATAGTCTTTTGTATTAAAGGGAAATACTGCAAATTTCTACTTGTAACTTCTCCATGAAATATGCTGAATTATTTATTCATGAATAAAGTATTAGTATTATGAATCCCCACCTACATTGTGCCTTTATGTAAGTAATAGATGATAACCCCCACATTTAACTTGATTACAGATAAACAGACTTGTTTTCTACCTATTCACTGACAGCACAGCAGGTCAATTACAATTTCCCAAAAATCAACTTGTTTATGCGTATCCCATTCCGACATTCAGAGAGGCCTTTGCCCTTTTCGAAAATATATAGCACACGGCTTATCTTCTGTTAGCATAATACACACCCCGCTAATGTTATTCGCAATATGGGCTGTTTATGTAACCGCTGATTGGGTGTATTTACGTCTTTGGTTCATTTTGAGAAGAAGAATCCAGACTGATTTAGTGCGGAAGACAGGTTAACTGGGAAAACAAGTTGCAATTTCTTCCCCTCTTCATAAAATACCAGGGCTTTAAAAGATCAATACGCTGAGGATCATGGGAAGATGTGAGCCTGCCACCTCCTGTAGCTCAGTGACGCACCACGACCGTCAGTCTGCCAGATTCAAACAGCTTTCCTCTCACCCTCTGGACACATTCCAACATTTAAAAAAAAACATGTTCCCAACCATTTTCCATTTCACCGCTTGGGTCCATTCCAAGCCCTAATGTATTGACTGCGCTGTGCAAAATTATGTACTTTATGCTGACACTTTTGGACTTGGCATCCCTGGCGTTCACGAGCAGCCAGCACCACATTTACCAGCATAATAAACCAGTTTTTTTGCGCTATAGTAAGGACTTGCGTATAGTGATTTGTGCGTGGTCTAGCAGATGTTCCCAGTGTAAAATTGGTTATCTCTGACAGCTTCAAATCAAATTAGACGCAACACAGGAACATCTGGAGGGTGCTTGTAAATAATGTTGGGAGATTTCATTAGTGATTCTATTTAGATGTGAAATTCGCAAGCACTTTTCATCAGACTGGGATTTCGGGTGACTCTGGGGATAATGGTTTGCCATGTCAACAAACCAGCAGATACTGAGGCGTTCAGCTCATGTTAAAAGCAGGGGAAAGCTGTTTGGACATGCATCGGTGTTGGCAATTTTCAGAGTGGGTTTCGTCACTAGTCCCCTTCAGATATTGCATTTCAATCAGTCTAAAAGCAATATGGTCACTTGCAGAATTCCAGAGCTATAATTTAAACCTATCCACATTTACTTTTACTCATCAAAATTTGTAAAACCATAAAAACACTGAGGTAATAAAAAATAATAATAATTTGAAGACATTTTGAAGCTTTTTGAAATTTTGAAGAAAACTCAAAATGGTACAAGTCTGTTTCTGTTTTTGTCATGAGAATAAAATTTCAATACTAAGGAAAAGACTCAGTAATTGTTACTGATTTTGACACTACAATGAAAATTAAAAGACTTTTCAACACAAAATAACTCTTAATTTGTTGTTCCTTGAAGACTCATGCTGTTAGTAGTTTCAAAACTGTTCAGGAAAGGTAAATTTATGTTTTTTTTTTTTATTTTATTAACTTATTTTCAGAAATCAATACATGAGCATCCATTTTCTGTAATAGCTTTAATGATGTTTAGAATTTGGTTGTCAGTTTTTAGGATAACATCAGTCTATTTCATCTCTTTATCAAGATAAAAGCAACAACGTAACTGTATTGGGCTTACGAGAATAATTGTACTAAAAAAATAATACTACACCTCTGACTTACTTTAAAGTGGCAGGACTTGATTGAATCTTTTTAGTGTGACAATAAGCTGATGTATAAATCCAGTGTGGAGTTTAGGAGCTTGAGTAAGAAAGACCAGGTAATAAAACAGTGAAACATTTTCTCTGAGATCATCTGAGTCCAAAACACTTCATTATTAATCACATATTATCACACGCTGGTTCGCTGTGGCTCTTCTATTAATAAATATTGAGTACGACTTGGCTGAGTCTGGGCTTACTGAAAACTCAAAGTAGACTTATTAACATTATGACCAGAGCCTATCTATTTTATAGCTATGACAAAGTGCAGTGTAGAAGGCAGCTGAGCCCACAGCTAAAGTGAAGCTAACTAAAGTGTTCAGTTGACTGTCAATAACACAGTAATTGCGGTGGGAGAGGCTCACAAACCTTACCTACCGCTGATATTACTTCTGCAGAACTGCTCACAATCCTCTTTGTCTTCACTGAATGTCCCTCAGTATATTTCAGCTATTTTGGGAAAATAGAAGTAAAACAGACCTGCAATGTGGTCTTTCAAACAGAGGCATGAAGTGTTCTTCCTGTAACCTTGCCAGCAAGATGAATGCTGATGATATTTGTGAGTTCACAAACTCACAAGAATCCATGAGGTCAGGCTTTTGCTGGTGCGATCAGGGGTTCAGACCAATCACAGGGCAGTGTTGTGGTTTGGGCAGAAGTCAAAGGGTAAGCACCCAAACTAACCAAAGAAAACATGGCAACGCTAACAGACAAACTCAGACCAATTTTAGCGAAAATACAGTTTTTGTATTCATAAAAATGTGCAGAGGGAAGTGCTTTGTGCATTTGTGGACTGCATTTAACTATTTAAGTTATTTAAAGTTCCTATATTACACAAAATTGATTCTTGTGAGCTTTAAGCCATGTTAGAATGTTGTTACCTCATCAAAAACATACCTGGAGTTTCATTCACACATGTCTGAGTAATCCTTTATTATTAGTCTGTCTAGATCTCCAAAGCTCAAAATGCTTTGTTCCACCTTGTGATGTCATGAAGTGGTAGGTTTCACGTTAACAACTATATCTTTTACCTTTTGTTCAGTAGATTGGCAATTGAAATTATCCAAATGATTCTAGTGAAGTTGTATGGAGTTTAAAAACACACTTCCTGTATTTCTACATGACATCACAAGGTGGAACAGAGTGTTTTTTGTTTGACAGAAGAATTCAGTCTAAATATGCAGGATTTGTGTGTTAAACGTGCGAATGAAACAAAACAAAACTCCAGGTATGTTTCTGATGAGGAAACAACATTATAATAGATCAGAAAATAGAGTAATATGGCGTATTTTTAACAAAATTTTGATTTCTTTGCTTGTTTTTGACAATACCAACCACCCCGATTTCAGAGTTGAATTTACTATGCAAGTAGTAATCCAATTCCATGACTTAAGTTATTGATCCAGTTATAAAGCTATTCCAGTTTTGAACCTGCAATAATCTGAGACTGAAATGAACTCCTTTCTATGGTGTAACACTTACGGTACTTTTACAGCAGCTTGGAGCACACTGTCCGATTCACCTGTGCGACCGCTGCGCCGTGCACTGACCCCAGCATTGATGTCTGCAACTTTAAAAGACTTGGCCTCAATGGGACGAACTTAAGAGGGCCCCGGGCTAAAACCTTATTGCGTGTGCCTATTTCATATTGGTGTCACCGCCAAAGGCCAAGGTGCGATGATGGCTTTGGAGATGGGAGAGAAAAAAGGATAGAGAGAAAAGAGGTCAGATATAAGTGTAGGCATACATAAAGAGACCTGGAATCCTGCTTTACGACAGAAAATCTATAGGCCATGAAGTGAGATGGTGTGGAGTCCAGTGAATAGAGGAACACAGAGGAACTATTTTTATCAATGTGCCAACTTGTGCTTCTTTGAATTCAGTGGATTTCAAATAAAAAAAACAGCATACACTGAAGAGTTAGGTGCTTATGGAGGCGGTAGCACAGTCAGAGCTCTAATAATACAAAATTGAGATGAACTGGACTGGACGCTGACTGAGCAGAAGTATGTTTATTTCTACATGAACAATTTATCTCTATTTAGCAAGCAATTTCCCTCACCGCATTTGGAATAATTGAATGGCCCGGAAATGGGGGTTCTATCGGAAGTAAAGGAAATCTATTTTTGCATAATTGTAGTGGAGATAAGTGTGAAAAATAAAAAATGTGCAACGCTCTAATGATCTTTGTTTAAATATAAGAAATGGAAAAGCTGGAGCAACACAGCAATCATACGTCACCTTTTAGAAACTTTCTTATTTGTAATTAGTTTACTTTTTTTAAAGGGCCCATATTACGCTGTTTTCTGGTCTATGTTATAATGTTGTTTCCTCATCAAAAACATATCTAACTTCAAAACGCTGCATGGTTAGAATGAGTTCTTCTCTCAAACAGAAAACACTGTTCCATCTTGTGATATCATGTGGCAATACAGGAAGTAATTTTTATGGTAGAGCCGCCTGCCCGTCTCCATGGAGATGTTACTGCTTTCTTTGAAATGCTGCACAGTAAAGAATGAGACAAGATGCCAACAACCGAGTTATATGTCAGATCTGCATGTTTTTTTTTTTTGTTTTTTTCATTTCTATTTCCTTGATGAAAAAATTGCAAGATGTCATATTGTGGAACATTCCATGGAGACAAGTAGGTGGCATGGAAAGGTTACTTAGCGTAGCTTTAACTATGGGCAAACTGACATCCATCACTTGGAGAACAAACCACTCACAATGTATATAAAAGGAGGACAAATCCTAACCCTCCAAAAACTGTTATGGCTTGACTTTGCCTATCCTCCACATGCATATTTTAAAAGATGAAATATAATATATGGAAAAGTGTAAACTCAAACTCAACATTGTACCTGTGGGTTACGCACAAAGCCGAGGCGTAGTGACAACAACGCTCTGTATTCACGTTGGATCTTCCAGGTGGTAAATTATTCATTTTGTCTTTCGGTGGTGGAAATGTCACCATAATGGACTACCACAGACAAACACTATATCACATCTCCTATAGCCAGCTGTACAACAAGCCTTACTGTCCAAAATCTACTCTTCTCCATGTTGTTATTTACAGGGGAAGACTGTATAGATTACCCACAGTCTGTATCATTGTTGACAGCCTCCCCAACGCATCAGCCCGTAAATCACTATCCTATTGTAATTGTACACTATGCCTGATTGCAAAAGCTATAATTCCCATCACTCCATTCAATTACACACACCGCCAACACAATTAAGGGTCTATCAACACAAACACCCACCAATCACCAAAAACACGCTCCAACGGATCGGCCAATCACGCGAGGGCGGTGGCAGCATTCCCGAAACCTATCACGCCATTGGCCGATTTAGTCATCATGTATGTGACAGCAGCTGGTGGGTGGCCTGGACAGATATAGTAACAATGAGAGCATCCTACAGTGAGTCACCAGTAACATATGTGCCCCCGTGTGCATGAGTGTGCAGGCTCCCGGTAAACATGATGGCATGTGTTGTTCTAGCCTCTTCACAATTTCTACTTTTTTGCACTTTATTCATATTAGGGTTACACAATATATCCAAATCAAACTGAAATCGCAATCTGAGTTGGCACAGTTATGAAATCATGAAGGCTGTAATAGAAAGTCCTTTGCAAAGAACAAGAAAAAAATACAAAATGGATTTTAAAACCACATTTTCAGGAGCCTGTGATCAATAGGAGAGTTCATGGTCCTGTTTAGGCGTTTGATTTTCAACAAAAAGGTGAGAATGACAAACTGAAAAACTGTTGGCTAATGCAAGCTAGCCTGTGACTGTAATTTTATGTGTGATAGACTTTTAACAGTACGTTTAACAGTACAAATCAGCTCACCTGTTGTAGTTCCAGCTAAAATCGGTTCTTTCTGGTCAGATTGTGATAAAATGAAAAACAGTTTAAACACTAATAAAGCCTCAGACAGAGCAGAGCCTGCGGTTAGCATCACACCCTCGGGAGATGTTGATGATTGCTGCAAAGTATCAATATTGCGAATCTAATCCCGATTTTCAAAAACTGTGTAGCCCTATTCATATTTCATTTTCTCCAGACACAGCTCCTGTATGTATGATCTCTGAAAACTTTAGAAAAATTGGACCTAAAGGCCACTTTGTCTTCTAAAGGTCACCCGCCTTGTTAAGACAAGATAAAATGTGAAACTATGTATAACTAGCATAACCTCGTTTCACAGATGAAAATTGTGCCATGACAGGAAATAATAATTACTAGACGAAACTGTAATTGCATGTCACAACAACTTAGCTTTTTAAAAATGTACTTAAAGGTCCTATATTATGCAAAATTGACTCTTGTGAGTTTTAAGGTCATGTTAAAATGTTGTTATCTCCTCAAAAACATACCTGGAGTTGTGTTTTGTTTTATTTACACGTTTGAGTATTTATTAGTCTGTCTACATCTCCAAATCTCAAAATGTTCTTGTCCACTTGTGATGTCATGAAGCAGTAGTTTTCAAGTTAACAGCTACATTTTATTTTTTGTTCATTATTCAATGTGTGGGGTTTAAAAACACAGTGGAGCACTTCTTGTATTACCACATGAAATTACAAAGTAGAGTGGAGTGTTTTCCATTTGGGAGCAGAACCCAGCCTAAATATGTATGATTTGTGTGTTAAAAATGTGTGAATGAAACAAAACTCCAGGTATGTTTTTATATATATATTATATATATTATAACATTAGAAAATAGTGTAATATGGGCCCTTTAACTAGAGAGACTAGATATGTTCAGTTAAAACTACAAATTAAATTCAGGACAATTCTTATGCCACAATGCCACCTCATATTATTATTTTGCACAAAAATATGAGTTTATTATTCGGTTGTTGTTGTTTTTTTTCCTTTTCATTACTGAGCCACAAAGCAGAAGTGATAAGGAGCAGCCACTCTTCCAGAAACATCCCATTGTTGAATGTTTATATGACAAATTACTTATTACAACTTTTGGAAAAATAGCAAAAATCCCACCACAGAGTATGACACTGGCCCTTTGCCCAACCCAAGCCTGGATAAATGAAATATGTTGTTGTGGAAGGGCATCTGGAGTGGCATACCAAATTATCTTTAAAGGTCCCATATTAGGCTAAACTGACTCTTGTGCGCTTTAAATCATGTCAGACTGTGAATGTGCATGAAACAAAACACAACTCCAGGTATATTTTTGATGAGGAAATAACATATATCAGAAAATAGTGTAAAACAAAAGAACAAATAAATATGTTGGTAAAGCCTTGCAGACCTCAGCTCTATATTGATTTGTTCAAACGTTTTATCCTCAAACCTGTTTTGAAGGAGACAGTTTGGAACCTCTCGCTTGTCTTTTTCGGCTAACTTTTATCTTCTTTACTTCAAACTTTTTCAACAGCACTACACGGAGAAAGGCAGAGTGGAAGACTGAAATACTTGTACTTGCAATAGTCTGAGTTTTAATAATGGCTTTGGGAGTAGAAGTCTAATGGCACGTGCAGTTCTGTTTGATTACACATCAGAGAGGAAAGGGAAAGATTTGTTAAATTTGACACATATTTTTGAAACCTTCACATTGTCTATGATATAACTCTTTTGTGACAGGAAGGTCCGCTTGTAACTTTTCTGCTTGATATGTTATTGCTTTGCCACTAATGTTTCTCAGTATGGCATTACACCTATTTATTTCTATGGAAACAAGCAGGTGACAAAACCAGCCCATAGATATTAAATGTTTTAGAGGTGAAATAATAATTAGCTTGAATGAATAATAATATAATACTATAATAATTATCTCTGCGTATATACTCCTAGTTGAAGAAAATAGAAAAGCACTATGCTTTCCTTTTTCCTTTTTCCGGAGTTGTGTTAAAAAAACAAACCCTGCATATTTAGGCTGAGTTCTTCTTTCAGACTGAAAACACTCTGTTCCACCTTGTGATATCATAATACAGGAAGTGCTCCACTGTGTTTTTAACTCCATACACCTTCACGAGCAGTTAACTTGAAACTATATCGCTTCATGACATCACAAGGTGGAACATTTTGAGTAGACTAATAATAAAGGGTAAATGAATGGCTTAAAGCTCACAAGAATCAATTTTGCGTAATATAGGACCTTTAAAATGTATCGTGCTGAACAAAAGGACCCCTCTGTCATGTAATACGGCTACAGCTGGCATTTTTCTCCCTATAACATAAAGACGTAAATGTTTTTGTGAGCACAATTTATTCTCTAAACTGGCATGATGCATCGACCTCTTACCATTTTAATGCTGTATCTACTGTAAATCTTAACTCCGTGCTGACAGAACGCCTCTAGTGTGACTGATGCTGATCCATGTCTCCACAGTTCAGCTCCAAAGATGTCAAAACTGCAAAACGTGCCATTGCTTTTCCACTCATCTGTAGTAAGGCGACTTCTCTTACTAATTACCGTGCTAATGAAGAAACTGTCATTAGCAATTCAACAAAGACATCCGTTCCAGCACATAAAGCACACTTCGCCCTACACTGTTTTTATTTGCCCGCGAGGTCAAGTATTAAGTAGATGCAAACATAACCAAAAGCAATTACCCCTCGATGGGGCGAAATGAAGAGTGGAAATGGGGTTGTCTTTTAATTTGTGGTCAATTAGCTCACTTAAACAAAAGGGGCTGTTTGCAGTGTGGTTGTAGCCGTGGGTAACCGCAGTCCTGACACAAACTGCTAGATTATTAAAAAAAAAAAATCCACTTCTGCGCATGAACAAACATGGATTTTACTGTCAGAATGCTTTTGTTCTAGAGCTAACTAAGCATGGCCGAACTTGGGAGTTTGCAGAGTTTGAGTTTGAGGTTGGTGATGGTATCTGCTTGTGGTATTAACAGTGAAATATATGGCAACACAATATATCTCTAGACCTAAGGGAAATGTTCTGTCTATAAATTACAAAGCCTATGTATGCTGAGGAATATGAGAATGTGCTGTATTCTGACCCACTAAAACGAATGTATGTTACATTTAAAAAGACGTGGTAAGAAATAGTGCCACATAACATACTAACCTATACCACCTAACCTATTCTACTGTGTAGGAATGCATGGATCCAGCTTTTTCAGTTTCAATACAGTGCAAAATAACATGTATTTCCTTAAAACAAAAACTAGAATAAGATAGAATTGATCCAAATGTGTTATGTAGCTGTTATTTATCTCTCATGTGACAAATGAGCAGCTTTGCATAAATAAAAATGCAAACATTATGAGATGTTCTGGGCCAATGATCAGAATAGTCTTAATACATCAGTTTATATGTCCAACCAGAATGTCAGCTGAACCGATATTTGGAAGCCGATATCCGATCCGGCAAAATTTTCAGTATTGACGCCGATATCCGATACCAGTATCAGATTGGTACATCCCTACCACGATGGATCTTGTGGCACACCATCTTGCAAAATAAAACAGCCACAACATATTCTCTGAGATCACCCCTAAAAGCACATACAACTAGGCCTGTCACGATAACAAATTTTGAAGCACGATATATTGCTACAGATACAGAGATATTATACAGATAAAGATTGAGCCCTAAGATATATTGTTACCCCTTTCATATACTGAAAGATAAGTCAATATAGTAATTATCAGGAAAACATACAACTACTTTAAAACAAAATTCATTTCTCGTCAACGAAACATTTTACAGTCAGACTACTTTTGTTCAACATGCACAAGTTCCTGGACAGACTCGTAAGTTTTGGAAGAGTGGAGTTTTGGGAACTTCCTGCGCTGCTTGTAGTACTATCAGCTGGCATCCCTATTACAACGGTTAACAGAGCAAAACATGTTGTTGACTATGGCATAGCATTAGTTCCAGCGCATTAGAGACAATGACTATCACTGTGACAGCATCTCCACTCTCTCTCCCTCACCTCCGACAGACACAGCTCTCATTTGTCCCACAATGCAACGCTTCACTGTCTTCTATATGCCAGCCGTCATTCCTCTTTTGATACGAGCGTGTACTACAATAGATCATTCACAGCAAGGCCACAAACAAGGGTCATGTGCGTTAATATGGCGTAGAAAATTACATTCTTTTATGCACTTGATGTGTCAACACAAACAGCTCAATGCTAACAGCTAGCGTAACAATAGGACTTTAGTTACACATTCTCACTGTACAAGATCGGCTGAGGAATCCGTGAGACAAGCGTTTGCTATCTCATGTTTAATGCATAAAGGCATGTGCGAGTGAACAATACAATGTTGTACAGTAGATCACAAAAGATTCCGTACATGACATATGTGCTGAAATGGAAAAACAGTACTTACACCATGGGAGGACTAAATATATTTCTCGAGCTGATAAAGACATCCCGTTATATTACTGCTGATAAAGAAAAAAACATTGACTACTGGCTTTGACTTCTTCAGCGATCCAGAGATTTCAGATTTGTTTTATAAAAATGAACAAAATGTTTCCCATCACAGTAACAGAGAGAAAGGTTTAATTAAAATGCTAGAAGAACTTGGGCATAGCAAATTTTACAAAAGCCTTGACTCTTGTAACAACATCAGCTAATTGTTAAATGTTCCATTTTTCTCAGCTTTTAGGTTAGGCTATGGTCCCTGTAGACATAGGGAAATTTGCCCTGTAAATTTGACACATCCGTCAATGTCGCTGAGATCTTGAGCTTGGTTTAAAGGTCCCATATTACACTTATTTTTTATCTATGTTATCATATTGTATCTTCATCATAACATACCTGGAGCTCAACTGTGTTTTTAAACTTCATACACCTTCACTCAAATCATTTGGATGATTTCGGCTCAGGAATTGCCAATCTCTACTGAACTAAAGAAAAAAAGGCTTACAGCTCACGAGAGTCAATTTTGTGTAATATAGGACCTTTAAAGTCACGAGTATCTAGCTGGAGGATTAGCCTTTTGTGAACAATTTCGGCGGATGGAGGGAACCGGATGAAATCCACCCAGACACAGGGAGAACATGCAAACCCACAGAAATCTCCAATCTGGGAATCTTTAATCAAATTTGAGCCCTTCTTGCTGTGAGGCAGAAATACTAATCTAATACTGACTGTGCCTTATCTGAAAATGGTAAAGAATGCACTAAAACTAATCGCTGTTCTAATAGACACCTTGTGGCCAAAGCTGTTTTTTCCTTATCTCACAATAGAACGCAATCTTTTACATGATGCTAGTCCAAAACTAATTTTATTCAAAGAGACAATACTACAGTTATAATTACTCTCCATCTTATTTTTTGCACATTTTAACCTAAAACATACACTTTCTTCTAAAACAAAAAACAACATGAATATCTTGACAGCGCACCGTCTTTGCCAGTTAATTACTACATAGCCAATGAAGGCAAATGTCAAATGATGTTTAGTGCACGCTATATTAAACCAACAAAATATTCCGCTGACTTTTATTTTTAATCTTCACAAACCACTTTAAAAGAAGGAATCTCTGTCATTGTTCAAAATGTCAGCACTGTGTAAACAAAGTCAAATCCATAAAGCCCACACTGCCCATTAAGACTATACTCTGGGGACAACATTAGGATCATTCAGTGGATCCGAACAGTAGAATACATTATCTTTAGTACTGAGCCAGAGCAAAAACATGCGCATACAGCCAAAGCATACAAAGCTGACCATTATACAGCAGGGGCCAATCTATAATTACAGATCATGATACAAATAGGTCCTTAATGTGCGGACACTAATCCAATCACATCCTTGAAGAAGTGAACATGGAGCAGAGATTCTCAATGCTGATTGGCTGTCTGGACAAAGCCTCACTCATGCCGTCGATTTGGGTCAGGACGGAATTTCTTTGAAGATACTAGAACAAATGCAACTTTTAAAGACTAGTATAGACCAAATAGAGATCAAATGTCTTTTTTTGAATCTGATGAAATGATGGCATACAGGATGAAAGTCTTTGGACAATCTGAGAAAATAAAAAAGTAAGTAAAAAGTAGAAAGTTAAGTAAATAAAACTAATTGACATTTGAATGACCTTTTAATGTCTATATATATATATATCTTTAAATTAAGTCTAGTTGTTGTATTAGTTCCATCAGTGGAAGTTAGAAAGAGAGGTAACCATTAAACAGCCTGGTTGACCTTCACTAAAAACTACTCTGAAATATCTACAAATAAATTGGATTATTGAAGCCAGACAGAGAGCTGAGGCAATTTTGCACTGTGACTAAGAAAGCAAATACAGTGACTTTCTCTCTCAAATGCAGTAGATAACCCTGATATTCTGCTTCGAATCTGAGAGCAAATGACCATCACAATTCCATCCTTAAAGTCCATTCAGGCAATGTTAAAATAAAGATGAGAAACAAGCCATGACTGGAACAGAATTGACTTTTTGAACTGAAGCCACTGTCCTTATCCCTTTCCCTGTAACTACAATAAACTTGAATGCAATTTGAGGGCAGTAGCGATAGGGGCCTTTGAAGAAAAAAAAAATAAAAATCAGTATAAGACCTGATTGTTTTGCGATACTGGTACCTGAACAGTGACAGTGCAGTAGTGGACTAACGAACTATTAGGGATGTAACAATATCGAAATCTCTGATCTTTGTGATTTTTTTTATGAAGGCTAACACATTGTGAATATGCTACTTTATTCTTTTACAATGCCTTGACAAGCCTTTGGTTCTGTCCAAAGCATTTAAATTTAAAAGTGCTTAATAACAATTATATCTTCAAGTAGTTGAAACGGCCCATAAGATCATGTTCTATGTAGTTTCCTCTGTTTTTTTAGTTACTGCTGCACCTTAAGAATGAATTTAAGCAGAGATATATAAATAGATATATTGTGATATTTCGGTTAGTGTTAGATCCCTATTAACTACGCCAGACATGCCTTGTGCATCAATTTCAACTATAAGGGGGTATGCAAAAATTATATACAAAGAAGTACTAGTAAACATCATCGTGATCAAACGATGATGACGACTGAACGCATGATTCACTCCCAAAACTCCAGATAACTCACTCCATGCCTTCTCCTTTCTGCTCCATAAAATCCTTACAATACCAGTAAAATAAGTTGACAGTAAATATTTGATCAGCGAAGACACTATTCCCTTTTGCTCAAAAGCTCATCAAAATCATCATCTGAACAATGACACAGAAAAACAGCATCATACAAACCAAGACAATTCTTTTAACAAAATATCTTTATCATTTATTCATGCAGATACTTCATAGCAACTTTCCGTAGCACTATTCAACCTTACAAACGAGTGAAATGATAAGCAGACATGAGCAGAGCCACCCTGTTGTCTGGCCTGGCACTGGTTTGCATTGACACAGATGGTGATGAAGGGAAGAGACATACAAAGGCAGACTGGGAGGGGAGTGGCTCCGGGAGTTTTCTGTCAAATCGGCGTCTCGTCTGCCTTCTCGTATCTCCATAAATCACATGATGTACCTGTGCCGTCCCTTCATCCATCTGCCCCAGGTTGTCCTCTGCTCCTTCCATCAATCCTCTGAACCAGTTTCGCGGCTACAGTCTCCAGCCAATAGCTATACATCACTAAAACCACATCAGACCTTGTTTCATGACCTTTTACGCATCTGTTAACTTCTAATACAAGACCTAAAGACAATTCATCTTCTCTTATCCGGAAAACTATCAATCTACTTTTGTTCCAAGTCATGTAACCGAGAATAACAAGATTTTAATCACTCAAGAGCCCATGCTTCAGATCTGATTTACCATGATAACTTCCTTTCATTTTGAGAGCAAAAAGTGAGCAATTTGACATTTTTGATCATTTTTTTTCCCAGCGTGATTGATCTTGCACTTACCAGCTGCATTCCACAGATGAAGGCGAGAGTACACCTGCCACTACAGCACCCCATGGCGTCCGCCTCCTTCTCCCCAGTGGTTCAGGCGCAGTCAAAACTAACTCTCCGATCTCCAGCTGGACCCTTGAATCCCAAAAAAGATAGGCAGGAAAAAAAAACAAAACAAAGAGAGGCACCCCCCAAAGGGAAGTCTGGTTGGCTGTCAGCCCAGTGAGGGGGACTTGGAGCACAAATACAGAAGACACAGCACTGCTCCTGTCTAGAGAAAAACTCCTCCAAATTCAAGGGACTGTGACAGGTAAAACGCTTGGTAGGTGGACACCTGCTGTCCCGCTGGCTAAAAGTCGCAGGTCAATAATGGACTAAGGGGATGATTGTGGTCCAAAATCAGACTTGGGTGGCTTTCCAGGCAATCCAATTTGATCAAGTGGCGTGCATTTTGATTAACTCTGCAACACACAAAAGCAGGACCTGCACTCTGGAGCAAAAATGCCACCTCTGTCACGTTACGTGTCTACAAAGCTTTAATTGTCACTTAAGAAGTCTAGGAAGTCCACTTCATGTCTACTTGCATCCTTGACAGCACGTTCCGAAACGCGTAACTTAAAACGCAGAGGAGTTTGCCCACTAACTTAAATGACGTTATAAATGTTATTCACCAGCTATTTTAAAGAGACTAATCTTTAAATAAAAACGAAACAAAGAGAGTAAGTGTTGCTTCGTTCTTTCATAAGCTGACTCCACTCGCCTCCTCTTCTTCCTCTTCTCTCAGGGGAAGTCACAGTGGCATCCTTTTGGGGTACATCCACGACAATATTTCAATGACAAAAAGCGCTGTTTTTAGCTACACTTAAAGTTGCATTTCAGTCATTGCATGTTGCGTTTCTCCACGTGTAATATCGCGCGTAAAATTGTTTGAACGCAGTTTTGATATGTCAACAGCCTCCGGAGAAAAACTGGCACACTGTTCCCCTCTGAAGTCCTTTTCAGCTCATCCCTCTTAAATTAGCTCCACAACATACGCCCGCCTTCGGTCAGCTTCCCAGCCGCATCCACTACCTCCTTTCCCGGGTAAAACCTCCACCACAGCCGGGGGTAAACACTCGGAGGCTTGGTCCACGCTCCGGGATGGAGGAGACGGGGTCAGGGTGAAAATAGAACTCAAAGTAAATGTCCGGAAAAGCGAGATGAGAGGGAAAACAGAGGTGAAGCTGACTGAGTGCTCCCCGTGGTGTGTCTTCAAGGGAGTGGAGAAGGAGAGACGAGGAGAGACAATGGGAACCGGGATGGACCAACGGACCGAGAGAGACAGCCGAGAGGAGCGTCTCCCGCCCGCCAGCTGTCAAGTCAAACGGCACAATGCGCAGCGCCTTTTCCGGGTGGCCTTTTCAATATAAAAGTCAGGTGGAAATGTCGCGTTTATGAAGCTTGATTGGAAAGTCACAGAGGGCTAGTAATGGGAGCTTGTGTACTAATAAAAAATATGCACAGAGATGGGAAAGCTGTTGGGGTCTTTTTTTTTTTTTTTTTTTTTCTTTTTTTTGCTAGTTTGTGATTTCACTTTTTTCTTTTTGTCTTTTGAAACACTGGGTCTTTCATCATACAATAGTCTAGAACATTTTATCATCTGAATTTGACTGCGCTGTCCTAAAATAACATTGCCCTTGGAGATAATCAGAAACAGAGTTGGTGCTTTCCAGATGAGCCCTGAGATGGAGGACAAGTAACAAATGTTGTTAATTAATAACTGATAATGTATCTGTCATTACGTATATATCCATAACAGACATAACTTGTTGCAATGGCGCATCCTCATCCGCATGTAAAATCACTGGAGATGCAATGTTGACACGATTTACGTTCGCATTTATTTGATTGTGCGGCTCTTATTTTGAAAATACCCCGCTGGCCTCTTCGGGTCCGTCGTCGCTGCGTGCGTGCGCCTTGACGTCGCTGGTGCGGCGCTCGGCAGGGGAGCGGCGAGGCTCTTTTCACCGAGAGCGGCGCACAAACAGCGGCAGAAGGTCGATGTGCGGCAGCTGCTCCAGACCGTGGCCTTTAACCATCGGTAATCATCAGTGTCACTCTCTCCGCTCTGTTCTGCCGTCTCCTCTCTCACCCTCCATTCACAGCGGGGAGCCTGTCTGACTTGTCAAGATAATCATTATATTCCATTGATTAATTAAAAGCTGCGGGCTCGCTATTAAGTCAGAGTAATTTGAAAGTGGACAGAGTGCGTTTAAAAAATCATGTAGCGTTTTAAACATTTTTCTCAACTATCCGTCAATTACGCGACAGAATAAAAAAAAAAAAAAGTCCCGTAGTCAAACGCTTCAGAGGTGATTGGCCCCTTTTATGAGTGACACGTAATTTAGCTGCACTCTGTTGATTCCACTGTGACAGGGGCTGGGCTCAGGCAAATTAGTTCACCACAATGTTTCCGACCAATTAAAACCACTTTAGGGCGACACAATATTAGACAATACAGCAGAACAAAACATGGAAAATTATCTACTTGATTGAAAATACTTGGATGTCTCGAACCTTCATTGCTTTAAGCCAGATAAAATGTCTATTGTATTCACTAAACAAGCAGGCCTAAAGGTAGAAGTTAAAAGATAAAGTTAATGGGAATTTATTAAGAAAAAAAAACATTGTCACTCAAAACAAATGTGGTTAGGCTTTCTGTTTATTCATTCATGGATTTCAGCTTACTGTCGTGTGCAACATTTTGAGGTCTTTGTTACATGATTGCCGCCATAGCCTGTATGTATGAATGGATATACACTATACTGCCAAAAGTATTCACTCACCCTTCCAAATAATCAAAATCAGATGTTCCAATCACTTCCATGGCCACAGGTGTATAAAATCAAGCACCTAGGCCTGCAGACTGTTTCTACAAACATTTGTGAGAGAATGGGTCGCTCTCAGGAGCTCAGTGAATTCCAGTGTGGTACTGTGATATGATGCCACCTGTGCAACAAGTCCAGTCGTGAAATTTCCTTGCTCCATCCAAGCCATACATCACCAAGTGCAATGCAAAGTGTCAGATGCAGTGGTGTAAAGCACGCTGCAAGGTCCATAAAGACATGGATGAGAGAGTTTGGTGTGGATGAACTTGACTGGCCTGCACAAAGTCCTGACCTCAACCCGATAGAACAGCTTTGGGCTGAATTAGAGTGGAGACTGAGAGCCAGGCCTTCTCGTCCAACATCAGTGTTTGACCTCACAAATGTGCTTCTGGAAGAGTGGTCAAAAATTCCCATAAACACTCACACTGCTGTCGGGCTTGTCATTTTGGTCTTAAAACGCTCGTATTAATCCGCTCTACATGATCCTAGTGTTTTTATTTCACCATTTTGTTCATAATAAATTCCTATTCCTAATAGAACTAGCCTCTTGAGGTTCATTTGACTGGAGCCGAACGCTATGGGTGACGTCATACTCTTTTAGTCCACTTCTTAATATAATCTATGATTCCCACAGAAATTTAAGTTGACTCTAATTTCATTTAGATTTATTATTTTCTTATTTAGATTTTTCTGGCCAAATAAGGGCATACTAATATTTCTTTCTGCTATAGGCTACAGGATGTTGGGGGTCCATGCTGCCACGCCTATGAAATGGCCAGTACTTTGAAGAGGTGTGCAGGCTATCAGTGCTTTGGCTCTACCCCATAATGGCCCGCTTTCTCTTCTGCATCAATCTCTGTCACCATGGACCCCTCCCACACGCACACACACAAAAACAACACATCTACATGCACAAAAAGACACAGGACACAACAGGAGTTTAATTATGCCGCTAATCTTGACTGACAGAAGCAAGTATAATGGTAGACTCCCATGGGCTACGTGTCAATGCATCCGCCCATCTCTCCTAGACCTTCTCCTATCGCAATATCATCCTCATATTCCTCTATTTTCTATTGTCCTCTTGGCGGTTTCCCCCCCTCTTCATTGTTTTGCTGTCATCCATCACATGCTTTTTAATAAGAGTTATTGACCAGTGTCCAGAGGGCTCGGACCAAGCAGGCATGGAAATGGTTCTCCTCAGGCAGAGCTCCCCGGTGGACACGAGCAGTCATCAGTGAAAATGATGCTTGGATGATTTGATATATGTCGGTTAAAGCATTGGATCTACAGTGTGGGGGTCTTTGTTGAGGAAAATGCCTAAAATAATACTGTGATAAGAATATGTTTTTGAAAGATCTAAAGACATTGTCAATGTTATTTATTTATTTATTTATTTATTTTTAGATTTAATAGGCCTTCATGCAAATTTGACAACATAGGAAGATAAGAGCATTTGCTGGTTCAGTTGTTATCTACACAAAAAATCAAAATTGATGATTGACACATGACTGTTACCACCCATCTTTGCCAGGTTAGGGGAAGTAATGCAAACCAAGATGTTAAACGGTAAAATAAAGAAGTAATTTAATTAACAGGAATGTAAAAGGTAAATTAAACAAAAGGGATGTAAAATATGTGCACAAATGTATAAACAAAACCTACACTAAGAAAACAAAATAGCATGTTTTGGTGTCTCAAAAACTAGTTACGTAGGCCTATTAAAAATGAGTGACAACAGAATACAAAACCAAACCACTAGTGTCCCAAAATGAACACGAGTCACATAAGCTTACAAAAAGAGAGAAAGAACTGAGTGACAAAATAACAAGAGACACAAAAACTAAACTAGTGTCTCAAACACACAAAGTTAGACTAACAAACTAAAGGAGGCACAGAGACAAAATGGCTTGCAGTTCGGAATAGCAGGGGAGCAGTCCTTAAATACAGGAGGTGGCTGCAGCAGTGGGAGCTGACTGGCCAGGGCTTACGGTGCTGCACCAATCACGGACAGGGAAGCAGCAGGAATCCTCGGCCAATCAGGAGCTGTGTCTGAAAGCAGTCCACCAATCAAGCGTGAGGGTCCCCACAGCAGATTTACACGTGTGGAGAAAACACAGGTTACACACACACCACAGGGATATGTCAGGGATATAAAGGTGATAAAAACAACAGAAACACACACTATGCTCAAATTATATGTTTTAGGTGATCTTGAGCTTTCAGTTACTGTAATAACCAGCTCTGCCAGTTATAAGTCTGTGAAACACTAAGGAGAAGTTGTTTGATAGCTCCAGTATAGAGCTGACTGCTCTGACTGACTTTAATAGCAAGCTATCTAACTCTTTACAACTCAATATGGTACACGATTGTTGGTTGTGAACAAAGTTTGTGTTTAAAATGTTTTCTGATTATTCACTGGATTTATAAATGAGGTCAGAGTGAGTCAAGGATATGATAAAACAAAAATATGTATAAAGTTTAGTTGAAGTAAACATCAGATTTTAGACCAAGCCATAATAATTAGCTACACAAAAACTGTGGTAACCTGTCAGGATCAGAGAGCAACCAGAGTGCAGTGCCCGGGGCTGGGGAACAGCTTCAGATCTGGAGCTTGGATCTTGCTGAGAAATAGCTGGAGGATTAGCCAACTGTGCATGTATTTGTCTCATAAGGGTAGCCTATATCAGAAAAAACCCACGCATATATAAAATGTCTTCTGATAAACACTATTACAAGTGACTTTTTATTATGCTAGTCTGACACACACCAGTTACACCTTGTCCCTTTTTGCTATAGTCTTTAGTTCAGTCCTGAAATTGCTCTGTGCCTTTGCAGGTGAATATAGGGAATTGAACAAAAGTGACATTGATGGATACAAAGATCAAGGCTTGTCCAATAGGCCTGACTGGTACAATAAGTGTAGACCTGAGGGTGACTGTGCCATTGATTGTTTGTCTCTCAGCATCGTCTAGGGCTCCAAAAGTGGAAGATATGAGACAGATACAGAAGAAGTTTCCTACAAATACATACATACCTGTTTATTATGTGCAATTTATAGAAACATTGTCATTGGTTAGAGTTCACCACAAAAACTACCCACGTTGCCTTTGTCACCCACTCACACCACAGGCTAATCAACCGTATGTTACATGAGAATGTGTGGGATATAGCAATGAATAAAATCTATGCATATTCTTAAAATGTTTGGTTGATTGAATGACTATAAGACAGTTGTAGCAGCCTACTCAGTGCAAGCCAACGTGATTGCCACTCTGTTATAGAACTTGCTCAAGAAGTTCATTGTGGATGTGAAACCAACCATGTTTAATTAATTGTGAAATAAATCAAACGTTATAGTAACCAATTCTGTCTTTCAGCCAAATGAACTTCTGTTTGCCTCAGTGTGGGGTATTTTTAACTTTTTAGGTTCTTTTTAAAGACAATACAGTAGGTCTAAAAGTAAAAAGGTAGGAGTAAAGTAGTACTAAAAAGAAAACCCAAGAAGTTAATGTGCATAAGAAGACAAAATGAATGTACTTTTAGTTTCCTGGGGTTTCCTGGGATGACGGTGCACTTCATTTTGTTAAAAATTATTTCAAATTGTATGATTTGCTTTATACCTGCCCTCACCTGGTTACACATAAGGAACTGGCATCTTTCAGACTATATATCAGTCACTATATATTTCTATGGGGCCACACATGTTAAATCTGTAATTACAAGTACTAAAGATGGGGTGAATGAATAATGCAATGTACACTTTATAATAGTTCTATATAAATCAAGTGCATTATTTTCAAACAAACCAAAATCGCCATGTGCATTAAAAATATTCAGCCACAGCAGAAAAAAAAACATACAAATCAGACATTACTACGCTGTCAGTAATATCAGTAACATCCATGCTCTCTGTTACAGCCTGTATGCTTTCCCCGCTCGTACCAATGGACTGCCTCTTTCCGCTCATCCACAACGTGCTTAAGGATCAATAGGGCCCATTTGAATGCGATTTTGACAGGAGCTGAAGTGACAGACGCACAGCCACAGAGATAGGCCCAGGCTCGGCAGCAGCGGCACCTTCAGATATGGAGATAGTAGGTGAGTATGACTTTATCTGTCTGTAGCAGATGTCAGCGCCGTCTGCCCACTCACACACACACACACACACACACACACACATACACACACATCCGAGCGCATACACAAAAAACATATGCTATGACAACACAGTGACACCTCCCACACCACGGCCTATCTCACCATCATCTTAAGAGCACGCAAGAAAATATAGAGCATAAATGTGGAATATGGGTCCTATAGTGGCGAAGGCGGTGAAGGAAATGGAGACGGGCAGAGTTTTGATTTAAAAGGACGTTAGGGCTAAGAAAAAAGTATCGTCTACCTAAACGAATAGAAAAGAGTAATAAAACTGAAAGTAATAATTATAACATTGCTAATATGGATGGTCTGAAATAGATTTTTATTTGTCTTGCTGTTGTAGTCGATACCCAATATTTGACATTGATATTATTGTGTTAAAATCTATACAGCAAGTTCCACAAATTGTAAAAAGTTCACAAACTAACTTTTACAACATTTAAAGATCCTATATTACACAAAATTGACTCCCGTGAGCTTTAAGTCATATTATAATGCTGTTACCTCATCAAAAACATACCTGGAGTTGTGTTTTCTTTCATTCGCACATGTTTGAGTAATCCTGCATTATTAATCTATCTGCATCTCAAAAGCTCAAAATGCTCCGTTCCATCTGTCTGTCAAGTAGCTGTAGTTTTCAAGTTAACAGCTACATTTTACCCTTTGTTTAGTAAAAAATGGCCATTCCAGGGCTGAAATGATCCAAATGATTCTAGTGAAGGTGTATGGAGTTTAAAAACACAGTGGAGCACTTTCTGTATTACCACATGACATCACAAGGTGGAACAGAGTGTCTTCTGTTTGACAGAACTCAGTCTAAATATGCAGGGTTTGTGAATGAAACAAAACACAACTCCAGGCATGTTTTTGAGGAGGAAGCATTATAACATAGATCAGAAAACAATGAAATATGGGAAATAATATAATTTGTTGTATGTTTATGATTGTGTAAACATGTAGCTAGCTCTTTAATTTCTTCTTTTAGTAGTAGCAGTAGCACCAGTAGCATTCTTACAAGTCTATTCAAGTGAAGCAATAAGTCTTGAAGAGATAGTTCCTGAAAATATGAAACATTTCCAAACCTCTTAAAGTTGTATCCACTGTTTACACCTTGAGATATTGAGATAGGCAGAATTCCGATTTATTTTGACATTGGGGGCAAGATGGAGGAGAGGCAAAGACAGGAGCCAGATGGCAGAACAAAAAGACAGAGTTAAATTGGGATCAAATAAGTGAAACCTAAAAAAGGTTTGATATGAGTGGTAGTTATAAAATGAGTGCAAATTAAACCATGAACAAGGAAAGCCAAATTAACTAAAGTGTCGGCAGAAGTACCTCCGTCACGCTGAAATTAAGTTAGCTGGAAATAGAGCAACAGCTTGGAGAAGTGAACCTGATTTCCTGTGCACATCTTGACAGACTTTTACAGTGAATTCGTATAAATAGAAATGTATTTTGACACGCACAGGAAGTTTGCACACATGGGTGGATGCACTTGTTAGCCTGCAAGAAAGACTCAGCTCTGAAATAGTGTCTTTATTTGTCATGCTCAGTCATCAGTAACTTCAAGGAAATGGAATGAAAACTCCATCTGAAGGCGGCCGCTGATCACAAAGTTCACCACTGAGAATTAAGACTTGTGAATAAGATTACAGATACGTTTTTTGTCAAGTTTGGCATGCAACCACCAGTGATTTTAACAATGATTTGACCAATTATTAGTATTAGAGAAGAATATTCACTGTAACACGGCAAAAAGCAATATGAAGGTAGGTTAAAATGACCTAAATTGAGAACATTATTTGAGTAGATTCAACTTGACAAGTAAAATAATCTACTAATGGGATCAGTGTGTTTTTCTTAATTCAAGCAACATTAGACTTTGTTTCATATTTTAAGCGCAAGATGTATTTTCATATTTCAAGTACAAAAGGTCGTATTCCATTGGTAGATAATTTTATTTGTCAAGTGAAATGATAAAACTTTTTTAATTCAATTTTAATTTGGCTAGATTTTAGTTTTTGCAGTGAACATATTATAAAAATGCAAGTAGTCTGAACGTGGCTAATTGAACATCATCTAAGCAACAACTGAAATATTTATAGCTATTCTGGATCACACAACTGACAAACTTGTGTACTTAAAGGTAAATTGTGTAACTTTTCTGGTGCAGGGACACTCCTTTGTCTGGAATGTTTGACAGTATGATATTAAACCTTTCTCTCTTCATGGAGACCAAACCAGGGCTGATTAATGTCATACTGTGGAACATTCCTGGCAGAGAAATGACATATCTATAGAAACAAGCAGGTGACGGACCCCCAACCCAAAAGTTACATAGTGCATCTTTAACCACCATTGCCTATGTTATTAGCAAATAAACAGGTATAGTATAGTGTCTAGGGAAAAGTCTAGTTGGAAAAACCCCCAAACCTTCTTAAAAAACAATAATCTCTTAATCGGAATCATTACAGTGAATGTCACACCAAGAATTACAAGTATTCACATATATAAACTTGTTTATGTGAATTGGGAGATTATGGCTCCTATTAGTGTGTCATTTAGTGGAATAAACAACTCAAGCAAATCTGGAGAATCGTTTGGCCCATGGCACTGAACTAAAACTTTATATGGTTCAAATACTAGTGTGTATTCATTTATATTTTCCAGCTTTTCTCATACACACTTTTAGCCTTTTTATGGAATCTTAACAAACTCTCCCATTCAATGTAAGCGTCTATACTAACTTGTGATGGACTTAAAGGTGCACGGCATAACTTTTGAGGTTGGGGGTCCGCCACCATTGAGATGCTATTCCTTTGCCTGTAATGTTCCATAATATGGTATTAAACTTGTATAAGATGCATTTATTATATTATGTATGTGTTTTTATTGCTCAAAATACCTTTAAAAACATGCATTCTTACTGTGAGTGGGGTCGCCTCTTCACAGATCTCTCCTGTATATAAGCCTGGTGGCATCTCCTGCTTGTCTCTATGGAGACTGAAAAGTTTAATGCCATACTTTGGAATATTGGAGGTAAAGCAATAACATCTTCATGGAGATAAGTACCTGACAGCCCCTGTACCAGGAAAGTTACAGAGTGCGCTTTTGCAACACAATAACAACAGAAAGGATTTTATCATTAAATGTATATGTGAATGTATTTTGAACACACATTTAAACATAATAAAAAAACAGCTCAGGTGTAACATGTGAGGACTGTACTGGTATTTCCCTTGTGTTCATTTAGCTGTTGGACTTAATCATGGTTGTATTGGGGTGCCAGTGGCGCACAGAGGCACAGGTCCAGTTTTAACAAGGCTGAGGATAACATCTCATAATCTGTGATGTGCTCCAGCGCTTTTCAAGGTAACACGTTTTATCCAATCACACACCAGATCTCTTACACACTGAAGACGGACCTTGGCTCTGGTACTGGAATATGAACGCACTTGTAATGAAAAACTGCTGTTGATTACATATATTGTACAAGGCACTGACATAGTATGCACTGCTTGGTCTGGCATATTGGACCTACTTCATTTCTGAATGTATTGTAAAGTTTCTGAGTTTTATCATTGCATACCATAATACATGGCATAGTTTGAGGAGGCTGAGCTCTTGTCTCAAACAGAAAGCACCTTGCGTGGTCATGTGGTAATATAGGAAGTACTAGTCCACTGTGTTTTAAAACTCCATACACTTTCACTGGAATCATTTGAATAATTTCAGCCCTGGAATAGCTCATCTCTACTGAACTAAAGGTAAAAGGAGGCTGTTAACTCGAAAACTACCGTTATATGACATAACAAGGTGGAACAGAGCAGTAGACATTTTGAGATGTAGACAGAGCAGTAATAAAGGGTTACTCAAACATGTGTGAATGAAACAAAACACAGCTCCAGGTATGTTTTTGAGGAGGTAACAGCAGTTTAAAATGGCTTAAAGCTCACAAGTTTCAATTTTGCATAACATTCAGAGCAAAAACATCTTCATGGAGATAAGAGAAAAAGTTTCACCTTTCAAGTATGTATATTTTTATTTAGTTTTGGGAATATGGACAAGCAGAAAAGTAGTGTGACACAGGTAGGATCAGCTTGGTATGGTCAAGTGCAGTAAACCATTACAGTGTAATATGTGTGTGCACTGTTTGCCTATCAGTCTCATTTGTTCTAGTTTGAGTCAACTTCACAAGGACAAAACTTTAGTCTGTGGCTTTCTGAAAACACAATAACACTCTTAATGAGTGGATAATCTTGGATAATCATTGTGGATAAAACATACAAACCTTAGTTGCAAATCTCAAGGCCTTTTTTTTGACTGAAGTAATAACTCAAGGTGAATAAAATAATTACAGAAACTAGAGTTGCCCAAACCTAATTACTTGAAATTGAACTATTGCACTTGAAGCTGTTACAAATCACTTACTGAGCTCTTCAAACTGGATCGGACACTTTTACAATCATTGTTAGTTTTATCCAAAGCTGCAGGCCACACACAGCTGTCAAGATCAATGCATGAAGAGCTAACCACAGCTATATGTGCTGTAGCTCAATATAAGATTTAGAGCTAGCTTTTATTTTTGTAAAATACAATACAATGCTTTAGCTCCAGGTAAGTTTGTATGTAAGGTGTGTGAGGGGCTGTGCTTAGGTGAGGCACTACAGGTGAACAGGAAAAATCTTTCATTTAGAGGTATCAGTTTAAAACCTCTCCTCACATAAATGCATTCAGTTTTTCATCGTGCAATGTTTACATAATTGATTAAAATTGATTTTCGGGACATTTAAAACAGAAACTTGTAAAGAGACAGGTTTAAATTTCTTGCTTCTTTTTGTTGACATATTAAATATTAAAAAATATAAAGAGGGGATTTTGGATATCGTATTTAATATTTGAGTAAACTAGACCAGACTGAAAATTTGCCTAAAAATATTAAATTTTGCCTATTTATTTGGAGTTAAAACTTAAATCAGACTTGGAATTAGACATAAAAAAAAAATCCATTGTCAAAAACTGGAAATTTTGGTGTATGTTCCTATGGGAGAAAAACGCATTTTGAGAACACAGCCTTTGAAGTTATAATGTCCTATATAACACTATGGCCGCAAGTTGATTAAATTAAATATTAATACATATTTCAGTGCAGAGTGTGCAATTTTGTTGTTTCCATGTGAAAGCTTGTATACTAAGAAACCAAAATGACCAAAAAACCAAATTAAAAAACGTGTGTAGTGTCTCCCCTTAACTGTACTGTAAACAAGAACTAGAGACATAAACAGTGCCCTCTTCTTTAACACTTCAAACACTTCAAATTGATCGTGTTTGAAACTTTTTAAAATCTTATCGGAGACTGTAGGCTTTGACTAATGGTTGTCATTAGTTTTGCAATTAGAGATTGTTCATGCTTTTCCGTGGCACAGTTCTTACAGTGTTTGTAATATTAATAACATTGATCAAACATAAGGCCAATACTACAAATGACAAGTTAATACAAGTTACAAGTGAATTCTAACCACAGGGTGTATCTGATCTGTTCTTGTAATATGCTCAATTAAAGGGCCCATATTACACTATTTTCTGATCTCTTTTATAATGTTGTTTCCTCATCACAGTATACCCAGAGTTATGTTTTGTTTCATTCACAAATGTTTTAACACACAAACCCTGCATGTTCAGAGTTCTTCTCTCAAACAGAACACACTTTGTTCAACCTTGTGATGTCATGTGGTAATACAGGAAGTGCTCCACTGTATTTTTAAACTCCGCACACCATTTCTAAAATCATTTGGATAATTTCAGACCTGAAATTGACAATCTCTACAGAGCAAAAGGTAAAAAGTAGCTGTTAACTTAAAACTACCATTACATGGCATCACAACATAGAACAGAGCATTTTCAGCTCAGTGATGTAGACAGACTAATAAACTAGAATTACTCAAACATGTGTGAATAATACAAAACACAAGAGTCAATTTTGTGTAATACAAGCCCTTCATATATCAGATATATTTTCTGAGTTTCAGCTGTAAGGTCTCAAAATAACATTGTTTTGAAAGCATGTACCCAGTGTTGTTTTGGTCACTGAATTCCATTAAGTCTGGTGTCCAGCAAGTGTGGTCATGTCCACCTGCCTTCAACTGTGCTATGTTGCCGCTAAAAATATCAGTGTAAAAACAAAACAAAGAATGCCCTTTTTTGTCTCATTTTTTAGTTAGTGTAACCCTGAATTTCATTTTTTTCCTCAGGTCATTGTAATTTTTCAACCTTCGGGACTGGCACTCTTAGAATCTTACTCCCTGCAGTGGCGGTAGTCATTAACAGAACAGTGTAAGAATAAAACAGTCCAACCACCAGGAGAGCACTACTATTATTTTTGTATGGCCATAGAGTTCAATATGGGTCCTATTCCTGGGCAGTTGTGAAATATGATAGCGTAGAAGGAGTCCGTAGGTACAAAGAAAATGATTTATGATGGTGTGTAGAAATAGGGTTTACGTCATGAAACACAGGCTAATTCACTTTTATTTGTGATCCTTGTCTTCAGAAGCGTTGCTCTTTTATAATACTGTATACGTGTGCAGTGCCCTGCTTGTTCAAGTGTATGTGTTCAGTCATGGGAAAGGGCCTGCAGGCTTTTTACTGACTGCCATTAGACGTGCAGATTGCAGCAGTAGCTCACGGGGCTCAATACAATTCAGTGCGTCATTTTTATCAAGTGCGTAGCTTAAACGTGTAATGTAAATCACAGTGAGCTTTAATCCCCATTATTGGATCTCGCTCTGGGTCAGTTTCTACTCAATATATGCAACTCAGCACTTCTCAGCGTTCATTTCAAACCAAGCATTGATCTCTGCATCTGCAATCAGACCAAAGGTAAGGCTGTGATGATGGCAGCTTTTCTAATTTGTATAAACATTTGTATTTCTTTAACAGGCCATATATCGTTGTCAATTTGTTTATGTAAAAGTGGAGTCGCTGATGATTACAGAGCAGTGCAGATATTGGCTTCTTTTTGAATCACTATGAACTTCTTTCATAAAGTTATGTTTTTTTTTTCAGCACAAAAAGTACAACTATGGGAAGACAAAGACACAATACTACCAATAAATGTTAGACACTCTTGGTAAGTTGGCATTGATTAACACTAAGCCAAAGGAAAAGGTTGCCTGGGATCCAGAAAACATACTTCTCCAATACTTTACAAAGATGCTGCATCTCCCTGTTTTTAGATGGCTGTGATTGACAGGTGGATTAGCCAATCAGGGACATGCATGATCTGTCCATATCAAAACAAATACAGCTGACAAATGAACTCCTTTGTGTCACATGCGTCACTAAAATAAATAAATCAGATTGCATGGACGTGTATGAGGTTGGTATGAGGCACGACGAAGGGAGAGAGCCAGGTGAGGGAGGAGTGATTTATTGTAGTGGTTTAAGTAAAATGTACTGTGTATACATCATGAGCTTTGGAGTGCAGGCTTGCTAATGAACTTCGCTACGTTTTTATTTATTTTTTTCCCCTGACTGAGTTTCCACTGTCTGCAAAGTACAGTTAGACCCATCCCTTCCAGTTAAACATTTACCCGCGGACTAGGACTAATGGAGCTATAGCGTAAATTCAGCCTGGAAGATCTAACTTCACTCCCATGTACCTCACTGCCTCTCCGCATCTCCTCTTCATCCAATCAGCACCCAGTCTGTCCAATTTAAACCCCCCATTACAGATGCCAGCACCACCTCGGTTTCTCATCCTGTCATCGCCTCATTCACTCTTCTCATCATCTCATCATCCCCTTTACTTTTCTCAGCCTCATCCCCACCACCTCCTAAACATCGCAATGTCTTCTGCTGGGGTTTGAGCACCAAAGAGAATTCATTTAGTGAAACTACATAATACTTAATCATTTTAAATATATTACTCCCTGTTTACTCCCACACATTCTACACCAAATAAGCTTTTTGAATTGAACATTTTTATACATATTGTAAAATGCATGTTCTTCTAGATGACTAAACATTATTCACATCACACCTCCGCTGTACCTTTTCCATAGCCTTGAAATATATGAGAATCAAAAAACTAGCAGCATTGTTACATTCACCTGACAAAAAATAAAAGAATAACCTTGAGTTCAGATTATATTTTTGTTAAGACATACAATTATCCCACATAAATTTAAGTAGTTAGTAAGTAAAGTTGCTGTGCTGCAGAATGTAATATGATTTTGGTGACAGAAAGGGAGCTATTAATATGTTGAAAAACAGCAGCTAGTAACACATGACACATTATAATTTATGGTTTGGTTCCTCATTTTATTTCTTCCATTTCAAAACACAAGCTTCAGCAAAACTTAACAATGGGACTATTTCTGCAAAACCTGTTTATCTCAATATCAAAAAAACGCAACAAATAATACACAATGTCCTATATTCCAATACAGAATGAAAATGACACCCGGCTGGAGTTTATTGTGCTAATAACAACACTATCACAAGCTCATATCTCATATCTGCATGGCTTCATAAAATGAATATGTTTAGGAATCTATGAGTTTTCCCATTCATAACAACAGTGTATGAACCAGAAATCTAATCTAATTAAGACAAAATTAAACCAGGCCAAAATGTTCCCAAACTTTGTCAAATGGGACAAAGCTATTAGCTGTACTTATTAAGGACTTAACGAAGTAGATTGACAGTGGGCGGATCGAAGGCAAGGAGGACTGTGAATAGAGAACATTGATTGTTTAAAAATACATGAAGTGTCTGGGGCTGGGATCCAGATAGAAGCTGCTGTGCGTATGTGTATGTGTGTGCTAAAATAAACACAAAATTATTTGAGTGGAATACATAGTCAGACAGGCGATACGCAATTTAGTGTACTTATCTGGTATTTTTAGATGTAAAAATAACATGGAGGTTGGTGTGCTGAAGACTTTGTTGCAGTTGATGTGAGGAGAGAGAGGGCGACAGATGAGAAAGGATAGTGTCTGGACTTTAACTTTGAGAGAAGAAAGGCTTTGGGGAGAGCTGTCTGGTCAGAAGATGTATTTGTTATTATTATTTAACACTTGGTCTGTTCTTGTGGAGCCCATTTCTGTGTGAAAACAAAGATTTAGTAGGCTATAGTTAGTTATGAAAAAGTTCAGTCTGTAACTTTTCTGTTGAAGGGTCCACCAGCTTGTTTCCATGGTGATGTTATTGCTTTGCCTACCAGTATTGCGTTCAACTTATTTTTCTTCTAGGAGATAAGAAGACGGTGACTCCACAAGGGCAAGTTGTAGGTTAGATCTGTGGAAAAGAGAGCTCTCTGACAGAAGGAATCCATGTTTTTCAAGCTATTTTTAAAGGGCCCATATTACGCTGTACTACTACCTGCTGATGCAAATCCACTGACCCCAAAAATATTCTTTACGTAGCTTTTTATAGTGATCCTCAGACAGACAGGAGTACAGTCTGTGGTCTTATTAAGGTTTTCCAGCGACTGAGGCTTAAGTGGAGATACGGCTTTGGGGCAGTGTTTACTATTTAAATGCATTATTAGCACATTTGCATTCTTTAGGGAATAAATACAAAAAAGCCTTGTACAAAAAGCTGTGAGAGAGCGATCCGAACACGATAGTTAACTCTCTGTAATGGGGCTTTAAAGGAGCATTTTATGCACAGGCAGCACAGTAACAAGCTACATGTTAATTAGGAAGCTGCTCCTCAGACTGCAGAGAAAGTGGTGCACAATCTGGGATCATTCAGTTTGTATAGACCATATAAAAGTGTGCATATTAAAAGACTGGATTCATCTTTTCAAACTGAGAGAATCTTGTAAAGCAGCTAACATTGTGGAGGTTGTCTGGGGTTAGTGAACAACATCTTGTAACTGTTTAGCCTTTAGAACTCTTGGAGAAGTAATTACAGTTTGGGAATAAATATACTGGTTTCTCTCTTGTGATAATTTTAGCTGCATGTGGCCTATGGGCCTTAGGCAGGGTTTAGTCAACCTCCTATAGAGATCAAGGATTGGAGCCACACCTTATTTGGTTAATTAAAAGATTAATTAATCACTATTCACACTGTAGAATTAAAGTTTTTAATTTACCATTTTCAAAACAGGCTTTGAGTACTTTTTAAAACATGGAGGTACAGAAGTCATCATCAAATATTGTCAAGATGATTTTCAAACAAAACTTGAAATAAAGTATCCACAAAGTATTTAATGTAATGTACTTAAGTAACACATTACTTAAAATTTTACAATGAATGCTTTTACTTTTACTATACTACCTGCAAGAGCAGCTCTCTGTCATTTCTACATCTCTATGAACTAGAAAAAAGGTATTGACCAAAATCAACACAATTCTTTGGTATGATTGCTGAAATTACTCTTTATAGTTCTCAAGATCTGTGCAAAATACTTTGACTTTTTTTTTTTTACTCTTAAAGGTGCACTATATAACTTTTCTCATTGTCCAGAACCTTCTTATCTCCATGGAGATGTTTACTTTGCCTGGAATGTTCCACAATGACATTAAAGGGCCCATATTATACTATCTGATCTATATTATAATGATGTTTCCTTGTCACGAACATAGGAGCTGTGTTTTGTTTCATTCACACGTGTTTAACATACAAACCCTGCACAATTCTCCTCTCGAACTGAAAACACTGTTCCACTTTGTGATGTCATCTGGTAATACAGGAAGTGCTCCACTGTGTTTTTAAACTCCATACACCTTCACTAGGATCATTTGGATAATTTCAGCCCTGGAATTGCCAATCTATTGAACTAAAGGTAAAATGTAGCTGTTAACTTGAAAACTACCACTACATGACATCAGAAAGTAGAACAGAGCATTTGGAGCTTTGGAGATGTACACAGAATAATAATAAAGAATTACTCAAATATGTGTAACAAAACATAACTCCAGGTATGTTTTTGAGGAGGTAACAGAATTCTAATATGGCTTAAGGCTCACAAGAATCCATTTTGTGTAATTTAGGACCTCTAAACTTCTGTACTTACTTATGTACTGTAAATGAAAGAAGTACTTCAACCACAAACATTCATGGGATCATTGGCTGAGAAAAGCTTCTGATTCTCGCCTCAAGAACAATGATTGAAACAGTATCCACAAACAGACCTCATGCTGAGCCACCTTCGCTAACACCTACCACTGTGATCATCTTAAAATAGCAGTTACATTTCCACGTACTGGGCATTCGCTTGTGGCCAATCTGCCTCTTTTACATGTGGATGTGTCCTTCATTACCCAATAGAGAATGACATTAGTCCCTGATCATTAATTGTAATTCTCGACACTATGACTTTAATTTCTCCATGGCTCTTGCTCTCCGTTGCGTCTCCATCTGTGTGCTGTCCCTGCCAACAGTACACTGGGGTTTGTGTGTACGTACATGCTCCTCTGATCTGCCACAACTCTTCCAGGTCTGTGAACTCGTAACAAGGCACAGCGCGCTTTGGCCGATCAAAACCGAGCGGGGTCCCAAGAAGATGAAAACAAAATATTAAAAAACAAAAGCGCATTGGAGTTTTGATCTCGAAACTTAGCTTAAAAAGTGTGCTGTATGACCTAAAGCTGAGAGACCACCTCGTGTTTGTTCTGCTGGCTTTGGACAACCACCTGGACCAAGAGTTAAAATTAGGAATGTGTTAGCGGTTAGCAGTAATATCAGTATTAGTTTGATATTGACAATTTTTTGCACTGATATTTTTTCTGCATTACCAGTCTGTCTGTGCCCATGTGTCAGTCTCAGTCCAAGGGCGTCCGATTTATATTTTTGAACAGACTAATGAGTAAATATCAATGCTGTCAATTGATTTAAATATTTAATTGCCATTAATCACATGAATGTCATAGTTAACTTGCGAATAATCGCACATTTTTGTCTCTTGAATCATCATTTTAATACTCTTATCAACATAGAAAAGTGGATAGGCGCCGCTTTGTGCGAATGTGTTTTTATTGCAAACCGTAACAATTGTCAGTGAGACAACTTTGTGTTTGACGTTCCACTCTCATGTTCCACTTTCATGAAGTGCTCTGCATTAATGTCAGTGAAGTGCTGCTCTTCTGTCTTCATAAGAGTCAAAGTGACTTAAGTTCCCACAGTGGGTGAAATAAAGTGCTGTGACCCTGAGGTAGTTCTCATTACAGAGGGACGTCCAGTAATCTCCAGTTACTGTGTTTGTCTGCCTCAACGGCTGCTGTACTAGGGGGCGCACTCGCTCTGGGACTTTTGGTCCATGCCGTGCTCGGGCCTGGTTGCCTAGGGTTCTGTGGCCCATGTTTTCACCTGCGTGGCCGTTTTTTTCATTAATATTTTTGACAGCACTACTAAAAATAACTTGTGTACACAATCATGCAACAAATTATTTTTCTATCACAGATAAGTACATTTTGCTATTATTTTTTTACAAATATGAAAAGTTAATTTTAAAGGTACATTGAGTAACTTTTCTGGTGGAGGGCCCGTTAAATGCTTTTCTCTGTGGAGACGTTATTGCTTAGTCTTGAATATTTGACAGTATGGTATTAAACCTTTCTATCTTCATGGAGCCCAAACCAGACCAAGTTACAGGTCAGATCTGTGGAGAGGCAACCCTGCTCACAGTCAGAATGCCTGTTTTTCTAGGTATTCTTGACATATAAAACCAAAAATAATTGAATAAATGTAAGGTAGGTAAGGTATTTAATGTCATACTGTGGAACATTTCAGGCAGAGCAATGACATATCCACAGAAACAAGCAGGTGATGGACCTCCAACCAAAAAGTTACTTCAGTGCACCTCTAATGTAGCATAAATTTGTAGTTCATTCTATGGATTTTTAAAGCTTAATAATGATATTGCCAAATATCTTAAAAATCAGTAATGGACCATGTCGAGTCAAAATAGTAACAGACGAGTTTCAGATTCTCAGTACCGGCAGATGTAACATTATTGAGTGTGATTTTTAACAGTGTGAAAATTTGCTTCTGAAGGTGAAAAGGAAAATCTGTTGGCAATAAACAGTATGAGTTTTCCCAATATGAGATTATCTGTACACCATTTTCATGATCTATTTAAAAATGCAGGAGGCAGGATTTATTAGCCAACAAAATCTTGCCACCTCCAGAGTATGCATTGTCGCAGTTAAAAATACAATTATGAATAATAAAAAAAGCTGTATTTGCTGCTTGAAACCAAACAAAAGCCGAGAAATAAATACTGTTTATATAAAAGTTACATCTTCTTCTTCTCTTCTCTTTAGCCTTACAAAAAAGTGAAGAGTGTAATGGGGAGAAGAGCGGGGAGAGACATTTAGCTAATTTTCTGTGACTGGAATCATTCAGTCCCATAACACCAGCAGCAGCATTGATTTGGAATGATTTGGTATCTCAAATTGTACACAGAGCTATCTACAGTTGTGTTATTTTTGACTTTTTTCCCAGCACTGCTGAGCTTGTCTTTGTTTAGAACTGTATTTATTTCTATTTCAGACCACAGTTTAGGCCTAGTTTAGATCTGGTCTAGTCCTGTTATAGACCTAGATCGGGCTGGTGGCACTTGGAAAACCAGATATTTTCTTGGTGTGAAAAAGACAACCACTGCCCTAAACTATTATGATCAGTTTGCAACAGTAGCTCAGTTGGTATAATGTTTGTCCACCGGTTGGTGGTTCGAATCCTGGTCTCGATCATCATTTGGTTGAGCGGTCAGACCCACTGACCCACAGAGTGAGTGGGTCCTTGATTTAAAATGCTTTGAGTACCTTGAAAGTGGAAAAATGCTATATAAAAATGTGGCCTCTGCATTTACCACGTTTTTTATTTTTTTTTTATTTTTTTTTTAATTTAAATTTACTATTATGAATATTCCTTTAAAAAAAATAATAAATAAATAAAAAAATAAAAAAATAAAGATTTGTTAAGGGGACATGCAAATTTCCGGTTAAAACTCTACAGCTGTTTATTTATCATATTTATCCTTAATACGTATTTCATCTCCACTGGTTTGACATAATTATCCCAAAACAGCACCAGATATATTTCTAAAGCTGCATTGCCCTCCTCCAGACTGTGTGTCTAAGTGTTATCCCATCAGTGGTATCCTTAGGCTGGTTTACATTTGCATAATGAAGTCAATAACAGCAGTCTCCCTGGAGCGTGCATGGCAACATTATTACTAATTTAATAAGAAGTTGGGTGTGTGCATGAGACACCAAACCAAGATGGATACAGGGATCAAAAGGTAACCAAAGTGTGATATAAGCAGTGGTGGATGAAGTACTCAGTTCTGTTACTTAAGTAAAAGTCAAAGTATCACATGAAAAAATCAAGTTAAGTAAACGTATTAAAGACCCCCTGTAAAATGTACTTGTAAAGTAAAGTATTTCACAGTGTTATTGAGTGTTAAATGTAGTGATAATATTGATTAAAAATGATACCGATTTTGATCAATAGGGTCAAATCAGTTTTTTAATTTTCTTATGAATTTCTTATATTTATTTTTTGTATAAGCTTGATATCAAAAGCTCTAGTCACGATGTTACTACAAACATGTAAAAAATTCAAAACTGTATGTACTTTATTACTTGTACTTTGTTTCCTTCCACCACTGGATATAAGAACAGACAAGACAGGAATAGTCTGGCTTGTAAAGGTGATTGGAGGACATAAAGTTTACAGATACAACTTTTGTCTATGCGTGTGTGCGTGTGTGTGTGTGTGAAATGAAAAGTGAATAAGTGGTGCGGAAGGTGTGATACCATGGCGACACAAAATGCATGGCTTATGAGAGATGTTCACTTGTGTTTTAATCACAGCTTCCTCAGTGTCCTCTTGTTACAGACTTGGAGACATACACTGGCTAGCAAATGTGAATGGAGAGCTATGGCTCCAGATAAATCTATGATACGTACTGTATGGAAATATTCAAATGTTAAATGCAGTGTACAGGGAAAAAGGTTTAATGGGTTTTCTATGCATGGGTCATTGATAGGACAGTGCAGATGCGCTATTTAGATAGTGAATGTGCATGTGTCCAAAAAGTACCCAGAATACATACCCATAGACTGTACAAAGAAGTGGACTAAGTGAGTGTGACGTCACGTTTGGCTCCAGTTAAATGAAGCTCACCGAGGCTAGCAGTTATGGGGTGTATTTGGAGCTGAGTTCCATAATAGGAATAAGAATTGATTTACAGACAAAATACCAAAATAAAAACGCCAGGATCATGTAGAGCAGGTTAATATGGGCATTTGGAGCAATATGGAGCTGGACAGCAACAGTGGAGAGAGGGATGACTGTTTTTCAATACAAAGAGAACTGGAGCATAGTCGATGGAGTCAGAAGCACCCCCATGCTCTCTTCCTATTTGGAACGTGCCTGCTAGCGGGTAAGCTATCTCCATTTATTTATAGAGTTTATGGTAATGCCACAAATCTATTTCCTGCAACCTATATATCTTTTCTGACGGCGGGTCCACCTGCATGCTTGTCTCCATAGATGTTATTGGTTTGCCTTGAATCTTCTACAGTATGGCATTAAATCTGAAACTTTTTGCTGTTACAGGTGTTTTAATGCTAAAATAATACCTTGAAAAACATGCATTCTTACTGTCAGCCAGGTCACTTCTACACAGATCTGATCTATGACTAGCCTACTGGAACTTTCTTGTCTAATGGCATACTTTGGAAATTTTTAGACAAAGCAATCTCCATCTTCACGAAGTCAGGCAGGTGACATAATGTTAAAAAAAGCCACTACATGTCCACCCATTTCTGCCCCAAATTCGCAATATATGGCATCATTTCTGTATTGGATTTTTTCTGAATGTCTCTCGCCACTCTTTACCCCTTACTTACCCTACTGCTGTCTAATCAACATCATAGCTGTACAGTTAGGCTATGGGTGAAAATCCTAGTTTTTCCCTTGGGCAGATCCCTTAGAAAGACATTTTACTTGCTCAAAATAGGGGTTTTAGTTGATTCCAAGCTGATCCTGTGAAGTCTGCAGGTGATAAAGCCCACTGCGGTCAACTCTGACCCTACGCGCCCCTTTCCTTCTAATGGATATCTTATACAGTCATATACAGCCTAGCAAAAGCACTTTTCTTAAGGTTACACAGGCTAATTACTTAATTGTACCAAAGAGCAACCCACATACATTTTACTCCACAGTGCACAATAGACACAGCGGAAAATATGTTTCAAAGTTAGAAATAAGAGGAACCTGTTTTTGTTGTTGTGACTGATTTGAAATTTAAATCACCCTAAATGCAGCTACACAGTTTGCGACCATGAAAAATATGGTAATAATTTAGTAAGGTTCGCTGACACTCATTAATAATAAAGGATGCACTTACCCAGAGGAGAGATTTCATGATTTTTAAAGGTGCTTGTTGATCTCTGAATAATATGTCCTAAGATGTTTTTCAAAGAGAGAGATCACAATGAAAATAACTGTATGAACACAGCACTGGTTCAGCTACAAAGATGTTTCCAACCAGTATCACGCATCACCTGTCTGTCAAAGTTTAGATTAACCACAACTTGCCACATTTGCTTCATAAATCCTCCCTGCAAATATCTTACAACATTGGGAATACTGATGCATGTACAAATCATAGATCAATGTCAACTTCCACTTTCAAAACAAACTGGAAATTAATCTCAACCAAGCTGTCAAATAAAGGAAACTTATTTACAAGGTTTGATTACTGAACTGAAAATGATTGGTGGTATGAAATAAACATGTAATTAAAGGATTTATTTCTAAGGTTTTGGGTAGACTCTATTGATTGAAATACTACCAGGAGCAGTGGGCGACCGCAGTGTAGCACCCCAGTAGCCACTTCCAGATCTTGAATCAAGATTATGGTCAGGAATACCAGTCTGGAGGATCTGTCTTTTGTGCATGTTTTGGGTTGATGTAGGAAATGGGAGTACTGAGGAAACCCATTTGGACCCCAGAAGAACATGTAAACCAAGATGAGATTAGATAAATAGAACTCCTTACCTTCTTGCTATGAGGCATGGTTCAGTTACTGTGCTGGGTATGCAGCTGTTCTAACAATGTACTGTATTCCAACATTAAAGGTGAACTATGTAACTCTTCCAGTGGAGGGTCTTTTACCTGCGTGTCTCCATGGAGATGTTCATGATTTGCCCAGAATGTTCTACAGAATGGTCTTAAATGGTAAACGGGCGCGTTTTTATATAGAGCTTTACCACCTTCAGATAAGTAGACAAACACTCTATGAACGACCTACCGTTGCCCATGAGTAAGGTATCTTATTGAATTATTATTATAATTGAGTTGTGTACACATACAGCTACATTATTGCTATAAAAATACCTTGAAAAACATGCATTCATACAATGAGTGGGGTCACCTCTGACCAAAAACTTCACCTGGGGGAGTTACCTGCTTGTCTTCAAGATATACCAGTTTAATATCATACTGTGAAACATTCCAGGCAAAACAATAAAATCTTCATGGGGACAAGCAGATGGCAGAACCTCCTCCAGAAAAGTTCCATAGTGCACCTTTAAAGTAAAATGATCCAATCTTATACAGTCTAAGAATATTTGACAGAGGAGTAATGCTTGAAAGTCCCTGGCGTTGATAACATAAAATAAAGTTATTTTGTGTGGATGAGCAGTTGTTCAGCGGCTGTGGAGTGGAGAGTCACCCTGGTTGTAGCCCCAAACAACAGAATGCTCCAACAGTCACAGGTGCATGCTGGGAATCTCCATCGACCAAGGCTCTGTCTCTGGAGTCACCGCTCCTCACTGATGCTCTGAACTAAGGCCAACACCGCGAGCAAACAAGCAAATCTCTCCTTGTACTCGTCCTTCACTTTTTCACTTCCAAATGGGCAGTCTGCAGCAGTCGATTATGTTTAATATCAAGTGAAAGGAGGCTTATTTCAGATCATTTTTATTTCCCAGGCAACAGCACTGCGTCTTACCCGATACAGAAAGACACGAGCGTTGTTCTTGTTCATTGCGTTTAGTTTCATCAGAATTACTTTGGATGGCTGATTTCATCACAACATTTCTCATGGGTGCAAACTGCGAGCGTACACCGTGCACTGATCTGACAGAAATAAATGAAATGACAGATAAATAACTAAAAGCCAAACCAACCAAATGAGGCTAAACATAAACATTTATTAGATGCGGAGATGAAGCCATGTAAATATGGTTAAGACGACAGAGGTTGTGTTACTATGAAGGAAGCTCTGTGGGATTGTGCTGCCAGGCATTGCATGTGACCACCCTCCTCTTCTTGGCGCTGGTAATTTTATGCACAGCCTGATATGTAGCCCCGTGGGTAACAAACAGCAATCATCTATTTTAACACCTATACCAAAGCAAGCATTATTGTTTATTTGAATGGACACACCAGTCTGTCTCTCGATGTGCTCTTTATATTTCATTTTATGCGCTTATAATGTTGCAGTGGCATGAAGAATATATGCAGTATTGGGAAGTCATTGAATACAGAGAATACATATTCAGAATACTAATTTTACGTAACTGTATTCCGGTACTTTTTCATTAGGTGGTATTCACATCAAGGGAATACGTTATGGTATTTGATCATGTAATTTAAGCTTCAAACTGCACACAAACAGTGAGAAATAGACAACTCCGCTCTTATGTTGAGTGTATGTGTATTTTTTCCATCTCCAGTTAGTGACAGGAAATGCATTAAAAACAGCAAAACAAATATAAAACTGTTTTCAATAGGCTACTATGTTGTGTCTTTACTCTATAATTTAAATGCAACTCGATGTGAAAATATTCAAGGTATTCAGAATATAGTACTCTCATTGAACCATATATCAGAATATGTTAAAAAATAAATTTTAATTCAGATATTCAGTATTCTGTAACTAAATATATTTTCAAAGTTTTCTTCCTGTCACAGAATATATGTAGGAAAATGCTCTGATCAAATAAAAATCTCTTCCAATGTGAAGTATTCAGACTTAACACATTTTCAGACATAAAAGTTTTGTCTTCCACCCACATTATTCATTGGGATTTGAGCTGTTCTCATAACTGATCACCTCCAGCACTTTCTTTTGACCTTTGCAGCCAAAACTGGCCTGGCCGAAATGCTAATGTTGCTAACAGCAAGAAATTATTTAACACCTTAGTCCTTAGTGGGAAGCACAGTGATATTTGAAGGAGAAGGTTTTTGTTATTCCATTTTCGCTTTGCAGAATCCAAAAAAATCGTATATAATATAATATCATAACATAAATTAAAGGTACACTTTTTAGGTAGGGGGTACGCCACCAGAGATGGCCTGGTAGCATCTCCTGTTTGTCTCTATGAAGACTGATACGTTTAATGCCATACTTTGGAACACTGCAGGCAAAGCAATAACATCTCCATGGAGACAACTGGTGGGCCCTCTACCAGAAAAGTTACATAATGCACCTTTAAAGCTTACCACCTTACTCATAAACTTAAAACTAATCTATTGTCAGACAGTAAAATATTGCAGTATAAATTTGACCTTTGCTGCCTATTCCCTTTCTCCAAGATAAGGCAGATGATAGAAAAATGGACTTTCTAATTAGGGGCAAAAGAGCACATGTCCAGGCAGATGTCTGGTGAACTGAAATTCACTGTAACTTTATTTTTGGAGTGGAAGTCTGTGCAGTGAGTATGCTGACTTTACTCTGAAAAGGTAGCTGTGACAGGATGAGGTTACTAACAGCTGAAAACTGTTGTTGTATTCCTATTTTGAGAGCCCGATGGACTTTTTACCAGTTGTATGAGATGAAATGCAGAAGTAACATAATCATTTTACCGTCAACATTATAATTCACTAAAAACCTTGAATTTGTTTTTAAAGGGCCCATATAACAATCTGTTTTTCTGATCTCTGATATAATGTTGTTTCCTCATCACAAACATACAGTACATACATGTTTCATTCACACATTTTTAACACACAAACCCTGTATATTTAGGTTGAGTTCTTCTCTCAAACAGAAAACACTCTGTTCCACCTTGTGATGTCATGCGATAATACAGAAAGTGCTCCACTGTGTTTTTAAACTCCATACACCTTCACTAGAATCATTTGGATCATTTCAACCCTGGAACAAAACACAACTCACAACAAAACCCTCCCACAAAAACAGCACACATGTCCATTGTCCAAAACATGAAAAAATAAAATTTCCACATCCAAAAAAAAAATAAAAAATTACACCATCAATAATCATGTCAGCCAGAATATACCACACAAAACAAAAAAATAATTCTTGCCTTTCTTGTAAAACTCTTATAGGGAAATAAGAAGAAAAACTTAGGGTTTGTTTCACCATATTTGAAAACATTGATGAAAAGCTGTTCACAGAACCTTTGTAACACACAAAATGAAAAATACCACAACTCTCTTGAAGGTTACTCTTACAAATCAATTGAAGATGTGTTAGCTCAAGATTACCTTTGCATAAATCAGGCCTGACTTTGTATTTCATTTGCATAAGGTCAACTGTACCAATCAAGTAATGATTGGATGTTGAAGTATTTAAACTGGCACAGAGTCTCTGGAGCTTTCCTGGACTTTTGCTTTGCTTTGGTATGTGTGTAAGTGGTGTGTCTAACTGGCCTACATAAAGCAGACCAGCCTTGCGTTAACACCAGCTGCTGTGTCTACCTCTAATTATAGCCATGGCAGCGGGCTCCCAGGGCACGACTGGGGGTCAGGTTACTCCTTCCTTACAGCTTGCACATGGTTTGAAAGTGGCTCTTTGGAAAGAACTTGTGATCAAACCTTAAAAAACTCACATGGGGGCAAAGTGACAATTCAATTATTTACTTTGTACGTCGGCAACAAGGCTTAGGCGAGGCTCATGGGAGATTTTCAAATCTCCAGGTGGCTGGACGGATATTGAAGCGAACACAAATGTAGTGAAGTGGTACAGAGGGCGCAGCGATTGACAACAGTTAAGCGTAATAGGCTCTCGGAGGGGCAAACACTGGACATGCGTCAAATGCCCTAGACCCTTGTGTACGTCTTTATAGCATGATTAATTCGCTGTGATGCTCGGTGGACACTTGGGTCGCCCTTTTTCTCCTTCTGAAAAGCCTCACCTCTTCTTAATTTAAGCTTGTCCTTCCTCTTCAGTTTTATCTGAGGGCTCATTGGGGGCAGGGTGAGCTGGATCAGGTCAGCCCCCTTTTGACCACGGTACCGTATGTCTCTGGCTGTCAGTCTGGCTGCCTTTGGGCTGTAACCTCCAGCAACAAAAGTTAAAGAAATAGTTGGATTTTTTATTTATTGGATACAAGTTGAAACCCAGGGGAGTAGTCATAAAAATACATGGATTAGTGGTCTATTTTTCTCCTGTGAAGACTATTTTTAGACTTGGTGTGAACTACAGCAAGGCACGAGGAGTTTTTTTGTGGCTGGATTTGAGTTTTGCTTCACTCAACATTTTCTACCTTCAAATTGCTTTGCACATAAAAGTGTCAAAGTTAAATACAGATTTCTACGGTAACAAAGCTTTTTAGCACAAAAAGAGTGAAGGTTGTGAAAGTGCGGAGCAAATTCAGAGACCAAGGTACAGTAACATTTCTCATTTTGGATTTTACTTTAAAAAACTCATATTTGATTCTGTGAAGTTTTTCATTTTTTGATTTCAAAGTCATTGTAATTTTATGCTTTTGTAACTGTTATGAGTGACTTTAGAGAAAACAGTGACGCCATGTGGTTTATGTGTTGTGTTTTATAATATTCACAGAACGAAAACTGGAAATGAAAAAGCTGTTTTTACTTTTTCATTTATCTTTACTGTAACCGAAGGCTATGAGCAAAAGTTTTTAAAATGCAAACTATATTATCAAAACTCTTTATGTGTTCATTTCTGTTTCTGCATAGCATATATTATCTGAAACTTGTCTAAGCTATAGTGATGGCACAGTTATGAAGTTATTATGTTTCAAACTGTATACTAATATAGTATACAGTACCTTTCTTTATAGGCCTGCCATGTACTTCTCATATCCTATTCACACACTTGGGTAATTTTGTTAGTGAGTCAGCTTACACAATGTTTATGTAATGTGATATGAGAGCCTGTCTTTGGCTTCTAGTGCAATTGTGACTCATCAAATGCTTTCTAGGATTTCAAATAAACATCAAAACCATATTCAAAACCCATCCACATTTCCTATAACCCTAATGTACCTCTGCACAATAATATATTTAGCCTAATTGTCAGAAAAGTGTCATTCCTCATCTAAAAGCATCTAATGGCTCACTTTAGCGTCACCGCGCTGTGGTCGCCTTTCATTTGCCCTTCGGAGCAGTTAGCGGCCAGCAGCCCACATGCTTCTAATTCTGTTCATTCCTTGAGCGCAGAGGTGGAGGAGGAGGCTGGCGCAGTTGGTGTCCTTTTGTGCCGTGTGAAGTTCAGCACTTGAATCTAACAACAGGTGGGCCGGTCAGCAGGTTTTCAAAACAGCACACAGACATAAGGTACATATGCAAACTTCATGAGTCAGAGAATGGAGTAACTAATGCTGAATGGAGTTCTGAGAGAGCTCATTCATCAGAAACGTTTGTATTAATAGTGTCATCAGCCAGGGGGATTCTGCATGTATATGTCTATGGAAGAATGTTCAGCAGTTACCAATGCACACATTAGCAAACATAGCGTGATATTTTTGTTTGAATGTCTGAAAACCCAAGAAAAAAGATTACATTAATTTCAACAACACATTTTCAAGAGTTTGTGATCACTACGGGCGTCCATGGTCCTGTTTAGGTGTTAGATTTTTGACAAAAAGGTGACTAAGTGAAAAACTGCTGGTTCATGCTTATCTAGCTTGTGACATTTGAGAAGAACCTGTTTGACAGCACAAATCAGCTCACCTATTGTAGTTCCAGCTAAGTCAGTTCTTTATGGTCAAATTGTGTTGAAACAAAGCTCAGATTACAGTCTATCTTGAGTATAAGAGCAGTACCTCCAGTTAGCTTCACCCCCTCTCCTCAGGGAATGTTGATGACATCAGCTGAAAAGTATCAATAAATGAAATCTTATGAGTGGCAAAAAGATTTTCTTGTGCCCAAAATGACTCAGACTCTGGCACCTATAATAACATTTCTGGAGCTGTAGGTATAACTTTGTTTTATATATAGACTTTTGGACCCCACTGCAGTGATCCATCGGGATTTTTGATTGGCATGCCCTTTTCCAGGCTGATTCAAAACAGTTATTTGGTTGTAAAGTCCTCATTGGTTGACAGTGGCTCATAATTACTCAAAATATAGACAATAATACAAATATTCAACATGATTGTAATTTATTGCCATGTATTTTATGAAGAGATGTTTTTTTTTGCTCATGTTCACCAGTGATACCAACAGTACTAGATGGCACTGGTCTGTCCCTCACTGCATCGACAATGAGATTTGCAAGTCATTGGATTGAATTTTTCAGTCATTATCACACATTGTGCAAACAGTTTCAGTTTTGGCTAGAGCTTCCCAGTAGTGGTGAAGAGGATGGTTTTCCCCTCAGTGTGCCTGAGGACATTTGAACTCTGTCATTGTAAAATCGTGACTGTTTTACCTGCTCTGGATCAATACGGCGGCCCAGCTCGCTTGTTGCTAGGCCTTCAGTAGATCAATGGTCAGGTTTAGATCACGCTCTTTCTTTTCCTCCACACACAACAATTCAGTACAATGATACCCACCCCAGCTCCGCCAAATCAATGTTGAGTTGCATGCGTGCCAATACAAACACACAATAGTGCACTGAGTGGGTAGAATTATGTTAAATTGATTTTGTAGTTTGTTATCTGAATGCTACAACAGAAAGGTCAGCTTGAGACCTGCTCCTGAATCAAAAACACGTCAATGCTCTTCGTTATATAACTCCAGAGGACCCACTGAAATATCTGCATCTCTGACAGCTCTAAATATCTGTTAGAAGTGTGATGGCTGACGCAGCTGCTGTTGATGGCAATGACCAATGAGCCTATATTGGGATGAAATTCTGGTCCCTTGATATTGACCAATCATATTCAATTATCTGCTCTGATGCTTGGTTTGAAGGATGCAGACAAGCTGACAGACTGAGGTGAAATGTGTGCTAGTTCTGTATCTGACACCAAGGTATCGTTAGGACATAAACACATAATACTCTCATAATACTAGAAATGTCTTCACAGTGGAAAAATACTTGAAGGTCCTATATTACACAAAATAGTGAGCTTTAAGCTTATGTAGTGTCATACCAGGAGTTTTGTTTCATTCACACATGTTTGCGTAATCCTTTATTATTTTGTCTACATCTCTTAAGCTTAAAATGCTCTGTTCAACCTTATGATGTCATGAAGCGGTAGTTTTCGTTAACAGCTACCTTTTACCTTTAGTTCAGTAAAGATGGGTAATTCCAGGGAAATCATCCAGATGAGTTTAGAAACACACTGGAGCACTTTTAATATTACCACATGACATCACAAGGTGGAAAAGAGTGTTTTCTATTTGAGAGAGGAACTCTAAATATGCAGGGTTTGTGTGGTAAAAGTGTAAAGAAAACACAACTCTGGGTATGTTTTTTACGAGGAAACAACATTAATAGTAAATAATAAATTATTAAAAATCTTATTAATGATTTGCCTTGAATGTTCCAGAATATGACATTAAACAAGTTTGTATCGAGAATAGAAAGTAACACCAATCCAAGTTACGGGTCTGAACTGTGGACAAATGAGCCTAATCACAGTAAGACTGCAAGTTCTTAAAGGTACTTTTGAGGAATAAAATTGCATGTAACTGAATAAATATAAGGTAGAGAAGTTTTACTGGGTGACAGTGGCTCATTGGCTGAGTGGTCAGATCTGCTGACCCACCATGTTGGCGGTGCGATTCCAGCTCCCACAGATGAATGCTGCAGTTGTGTCCTTGGGAAAGACAGTTAACCCATCACACCTAGAGTCTGTGTACACTGGTGTATGAATGTGTGTGTGAATGGGTGAGTGCCTTGAAGGTGGATAAGCGCTATATTAAAATGTGATCATTTACCATAATGCCATACTGTCGAACATTCCAGGCAAAGCAACATCTCCAAGGAGACAAGCAAGTGGCCAGAAAAGTTACATAATGCACCTTTAAATGAATATATGCAGTGTGATGCCAATAATGCTATTTCATGACATGTCCATACAAAACCCAAGTTCATTTATCAGCATCATCTTGGCTGCATTACTCTACAATATATAATTTGTTGATTATAATGTGCCGGTCTAAATCACAGCTTGTTAGGAGTGTATTATAAAGTGGATTTGGGGCGTATTCCATTGGGGCTCATAAATAACAGGTCTGTCTATCATCATGTTGTGGCTATCACTTTGGAGATGTACATGTGAAAATAAATCTTCTTTAGCACTTTCATCCCGCATAATGAACACAAACAACCCAACACCGGCTATAATGACATTACTGCACCCCTTCACCGCAGCCATACAACAATGAGGAATTTCTTTAGAGAAGCCATTTGTCTTCTTGAATGGATTTTTCAAACTTTGATGGAATTTAATCTTCTCATCACCTGGGGTAATCTGGGTTTGCTCGTCTTCTCTCCGTCTTGTTGTTTTTTTTTTTCCACACACAAACCTGAATTATTCACCAAGTGCATAAAGCGCTGTGTGTATTAATCAGAACAGTAGCTTACATGTGTGCAGTCATTTTTCAAGCCATATACGGGCTCAAAGATGTGCCACTTTCATGCTGTTTTGGCAATTATTCTCTGTCAAGTAGAGATTCGAATCACATGCGTCGCATAGTGGGAGGCTCTCTCAATACAATCCAATATGGTGAATTAAATGGACTATTGATAGCATCTTAGCGTGCTGTTTTTGTGTCAGCCTTTGCAATTAAAACACCATACTCCCCTGTAATCACTCTTGATGGTAATGTGTTTAATGGATAGATTTTAATATCTATTTTTTTCACCTCATGGGTTTTTAAAAAGGTGAGATCAGCAGTTCCGAGGCGGCACAAATCTTGCATGTTCAGCAATAACAGTGCACGGAGAGATCTATATCATTATGTCACTAATCAAAAGGGCATACACTCGGAAAATGGTTACAGGGCACTGGCACTTAGAGTAAAAAGGACATTTAAACACCACTTTATTGGCTCAGAGTTGAAGTGTCTAGGTTGCTATATGTCAGTTTTAAGCGTTGTGGTGGTTTTGAACAAGGCAGTTTGTCCTGGGCTGTAGTGTCCCATTAATCTTCATTGCATATGGCTGTCCAAATGCAAAAATCAATCTATTTATGCATGGCTTGTGTTGCTTATGTGTTTTTCACTGTTAAGTGTCAACTTTAAACAGAGCTAGAGTTGGCAACAAGTGTGAAGTGTCTCACCCAGAGACACAATGACATATGATGCATTCAAAGCTTTTACTTCATGTTTGTTGATTGATTCCCACATTAATTTTGTATCAGTCTTTGAAATGTAGTATTTCAGTTTATCCTTCAAGTGTTTTGGACATAACTGGAGTTTTCATTTTTAAGTTTGTTGCCTTGATAGTACTTCAAATCCTTCATTTTTGGGCAGATCCATCTCAAGACACCATGGGCCGTGTAGGGGTATTCCTACATGTGTTTTGTTTCATTCACACATTTTAACACACAAACCCTGCATAAGGTTGTGCTCTTTTCTCAAAAACTGAAAACACTCCACATCACTCCACCTTCTGATGTCATGTGGTTAATTTGAAAAATACTACTGAATGACAAGGTGGAATCACAAGGTGGAACCAGGCATTTAGAGCTTTGGAGGTGTAGACAGACTAATAATAAAGGAATACCCAAACATGTGCCTGGAAGATGGATACATCTTATTGGGCTCTCTTCAGCTTGAGGCCCTATTGCCTTGTCTCGACTTACACTTAACTTTAATGATCCACAGGGGAAATTATTGAGCAGAGTAGCTCAAATTACAATATTATAACAAAGTGGAAAAAATAGAAATGATATAATGCAGTATTTCTCAAATTGTACTGTACAAACTGGACAGCTCTTCATTGAGTTGATGTAGTCCACTTTTAGACCTGGTTTAGCCCTACACCTGAAATAGTCCTGTTATTTACTTGATTTAGGTCTGGTGGTACTCGGAAATATAAATCTTTTCTTTCGTGGTTCTTTCGAGCCACTGATATAATGGCAATATGCATATAATATGCACCTCCTTGTTTTTCATTTTTTCTTCACTCTTTTTGAACCTGCCTTTTGACTTCCAGGTTACCGTACCAATGGGCAGCCAGACCAGAGACCCAGACGCCGCCCCCAAAGGCTCTCAGAGGACCTTCATGGAGGACCTAATGGTTACCTTTAGCTCCCCCATGGCCTGGCTCCTCATGATCGCTCTCATCATTACATGGTCTGGGGTTGCCATTGTCCTCTTCGACCTTCTCGACTACACCACTCTGGCAGGTATGGACAGTGAGTTAAATCTTACTTTACTATTTCATTTCACGTTTCTACCATTCAATAATGACATAACTGATTTTTCCATTATATTGTGATTATAACATTGTTGACTCTTCACTTATGCATTATCAATTTTTCACTCTTCACCCCAGACATCTATACATCTATCATTCATATTTAAACACCATTTCACATTCAACATTTATGGCGCATATTTTACAAGTGACAATATCTTGTGAAGGTCATTGTTTTCAGTAAGTGATGCCAGCTACACAGAAGACAGCACTACTGACATGGTTCAGTATGGTCCTTGGTGCTTCATTGATCAGTAATTGTGGTCTTCTTATCGCCTGGATCAGTCCCAAAAGTTTCAAACTAATCTCCCTTCAGACTTATTATAGGGCCCATATTACACTATTCTCTGATCTGTTATAATGTTGTTTCTTCATCACAAACATACCTGGAGTTTTGTTTTATTTCATTCACACACGTTTAACCCTGCAAACTCTGTTCCACCTTGTGACGTCATGTGGTAATACAGGAAGAGCTCCTCTGTGTTTTTTTTTACCTCCATACACCTTCACTAGAATCATCTGGATGATTTCAGCTCTGGAATTGCCAGGCTCTGCTGAACTAAAGGTATAAGGCAGCTCTTAACTTGAAAACTACTACATGACATCACAAGTAAGTCACACAGACTTTTCTGCAACAGAGCATTTTGAGCTTTGGAGCAGTAGACACACTAATAATAAAGGATTACTCAACCATGTGTGAATGAAACAAAACGCAATCCAAGTATTTTGAGGAGGAATCAGAATTTTAACATAGCTTAAAGCTCACAAGAGTCAAATTTGCATATTATAGGACGTTTAAGAGCTATTACATAACTACACTTTTTAGAAATATGTGGCCACCTGCACATTCACATTTGGCTGTTATATTCTCATCCTCATTCTGTATTGACGGATTGTTGCAAGTGAACATTTTGTCTTTAAAACTGATGTTTATAATCAAGAAAAATAGAAAAGTATAAAAAATAAATCTGTCAAAACCACAGCTTTTGTTGGATTCTGGACCAAAACATCCAATTTAAAATCACTCAAATTTCTGTAAAGTCAATGCTGATAAAACTCTTCAAAATGCAAATGCAAATTGTTATTTACCTGCACTTTAAATATGTTGTTACAATAATTTAAAAACTGTATGGCATCAAGTAATTTTGATGGAATGTTGTAAAGACTTAAAGATGCACTATGTAACATTATGTTCTGGTAGATGATCTGCCACTTACTTGTTTCTATTGAGAAATTAGTTATTGTTTTGCCTGGAATGTCCCACAGTATGGCATTAAACAGATCTTATCAAGTTGCAAGTATAAAAATCATGCATTCTTAGGTTAGGTCAATTTATTTACCATTTGTAGTTAAAAAACACATTGAAAAAGCTCCAACAATAAACAATCATTACAGACGACACAAAGATTAAGGAGTTAGTCAGATCTGTGTGAGGGGGTTGCCTTTTCACAGATCTGACTTGTAACTTGGCCTGGTGGTCGAAATAGTTAAATTTGACACCATACTGTGGAAAAAACAGCCAAGCAGACTGTAGTTGCTCCACCAGAAAAGTTACATAATGAACCTTTAAACTGTAGAGGCCCTGATAACCTGCACAGATCATTACTCTGCCTTAGTTAAAAGTCAGTCACCAAATTACTTCCTGATTTGGATGCAGATACTACTGAGAGCTGCATGGCATTCACCGTGTTACATCTCGTATTTCCATCATACACAAGATAATATAGGTGCATGCACTTCAGCAGCTAATTAGACAAAACACTTGAAATTTTGTCTCGTTATCCTAATTATATCATTCTCCTAACTGTGGCTCTACCAAAACATAGCATATCTATTTCTTCTTACAGTCCAATCCGCTTATCTGCAGCTCACGATGTAATTGGCTGCACTGATCAAATTCCATTTTCTGTGATCAGACTTTAATTACTGCATTGTCATAAGATAACAGGAATTATTTTTTTTCCCAAGATTACAGCTGTATATCACCGACTGAAGTATGTGTAGATCTCCCATCAAACACCCTTGTTTTTCAATCTAACAGTTCCAATTATGATTGACAAAGGCTCATTTGAATTTTAAGACAAGCCATGCCTTTTTGCTTTCTGCATAATGTGATCAACAGATTCCCCTAAATCGCCACTAATTTATTTCCGTGTAACTACATTTGTTTTGATTTTACCACAGAAATAAACACTTTTTCAGTTTTGGAAATTGGATTAGCCTGTAAACCGAATTCACTTCAATAAACACCAACAATAAACATTCTTTAATCAGATTTATATCAGATTTCAGGTGGTCAAATTGGATTACAGCCAGAAGTGAGTCCTGATCAATATATGAACTTTCTGACTGGTTCAATTCTGAGCCTGTTGTTTTTGTTGACATTTGATAAAAGAGGAATTATTGATTGAATCTACTCATTAAACTACCTATTACTACCTACTACCTATTAAACTGACATTTTAAAGGTCCTTGTTACACAAAGTGGATTCTTGTGAGCTTTAACCCATGTTATAATACTCTTACCTCATCGAAAACATACCTGGAGTTGTGTTTTGTTTCATTCACACATGTTTGAGTAAATCATTTTTTATTAGTCTGTCTACATCTCCAAAGCTCAAAATGCTCAGTTCCACCTTATGATGTCATGTAGTGGTAGTTTTCATGTGAACAGCTATCTTTTACCTTTAATTCAGTAAATATTGGCAATTCCAGGGCAGAAACTATCCAAATCATTCTAGTGAAGGTGTATGGAGTTTAAAAACATAGTGGAGCACTTCCTATATTACCTCATGACATCACAAGGTGGAACAGAGTGTTTTCCGTGTGAGAGAAGAACTCAGCTTAAATATTCAGGATCTGTGTGTTGAACATGAATTAAATGTTTGTGATGAGAAACATTATAGATCAGAAAACTGCGTAATATGGGCCTTTAACTGCTTTGTAGGAGTGTTTAAAATTAAATTAGGAACTAAATTATTGATGTGTTATACCAAATTTCTGTGTAGCGTAGCGAGATAATTTCAACATTTAGCCTAAGCACATTTTACTAACCTTACAAATGATGTAGCCTCTGAGGCATACCTAGTTTTATTTCACGCTAGCGGGAAGGATAAAATGTTCCCCAGTAAAAGTTAACTTGAAAGATGACCTTGGACAAAGACACACAGATATTCCTCAAATTCAACATTATGCCAGAAATTCTGCAGCTTTGACCTGTGTTAAATTGTGAATCGTTGTACTACTAAAACGGTTATAGTCTTAAAGTGATTGCACTGACCTCACTAATCATATTGTTAGCCCCTTGTCTCAGCTGCACAATGTTAATTCAAATTGTCTAAATTCAGTGGTGGAAGAAGTAAAAGTAAAAATACAGATACTGGAGCAAAAGAAAAAAAAAAAATCAATAAATGTAAAAGTATAATCAAAAGTATTTAAAGGTGCATTGCGTAACATTTCTGGTGGAAGGTCCATCAGATGCTTTTCTCCATGGAGATGTTATTGCTTTGTCAGGAATGCTTTACATCAGATCTGCCCAGGGACTACAGCTGGAAATTAGCTCTAGTGCTACAGTCTGGCACAAAGCATCTCTCCTGTTCAGGTTAATGCAGATTGTGCACTGTCCCTGTCTCATTAAATAAATAAACTAAAACAGCACCCCCTGTTAAAAATTACTTCCAGTGACCCTGGCCTGTTTTTCTAGGTATTTTTGAGCTATAAAACCACCTGTAACTAAATAAATGTGAGGTAAAGCTGTTTAATGTCATACTGTGGAACATTCCAGGCAGAGCAATGACATATCCATAGAAACAAGTAACCAAAAAGTTACATAGTGCACATTTAAGTTGCCTTTTAAAAATGTAATGTAAGATGTAAGAGTAAAAAGTAAAAGTATTTCGTGGCAGACTGTGAGATGTAATAAAGCTTCAAGTGTAGTGATTTTGATAAAAATCTGTGCTGAATTTTGATTCGGATTTCTTTTCCTTGCTGTTTTGATTAGCATATTTTAATTTGCTCAAATGATAAACTTTTAAAAAAATAAACCATCAGACTTTTCAGACAGACAATAATAAAAAATAATTTTACTTTTCAGTCCTGTAAATGTCATGGAGTACAAAGTACAGATACAGGCTCTCAGGTGTAGTAACATAAAAGTAAAAAATATCCACTTAAAAATGTACTCAAGTAAAGTACAGATACATAACATTTTTACTTAAGTCCAGTACTTTACTACTTTTACTTCATCACGTTCCACCACTGTCTAAATTTAAACTTGGCACTAGCAAACGCCTTAGAGCAAAACTTGAAATTTAACACTGTGTTTTATCACAATAGTTGGCAGGTTGACGCATTAAAACCAGCCCAGATGGCATTTTTATCAGAGACTTGCTTTCATTGCAACATGTGTTTAAGTGTCTACAGTGCAAAAATATACAATACTACTTTGCATGACTCAAAGAAGTACCAAGATCAGCTGATTTCCTCCCACAATATAATAAGTAAAATTCACATTGATGGATGAGCAATAATAAAGATACAATAATCAGATTTATGGCAAATTTTAGGCAATCAAATCTGTTTAAGTGAGTTGTGTCTCATTCTCCAGATGTTCTGTGGCCGTACAATATAACAATGAATAAATTTATGCATTATTTAATGGAGCTGTTCAAGATTTTAAAACGTGGGAAAAAAATGTGGAAAATCAGAAATAGTTCATTTTCGGTTTCATTTACAGTTTGCAGTGTTCCAAATGTATTCTTCAAATTGTAATCACATTCCTAGCATCCTAATTATTCACTGTAATTAGTTAAGTTAATAAATGCTTTCACAGCTTTCGGGAAAAGCAGATTTTATTTCATGGCACTGCTGACCACAGCTAGCATGCTAACAGCGCAACTTATACTTAATGTTTAGCCGATCGTGTCACAAAAATGTTTTGTAATCAGATCGCACACAGCAGTCTCATTTTGACCCTAAGACCTGCTTTTACAATCTATGTGTACAGGGGGAAAAACTGATTTACTTTATTACAAAATTGGGTACAGCCCCTTTAAAGGTCCAATATTATATAAAATTAACTTTTGTGAGATTTAAGCCGTGTTAGAATGTTGTTACCTCATCAAAAACATACCTGGATTTGTGTGTTGTTTCATTCACACGTTTGAGTCACACTTTATTATTACTCTGTTTACATCTCCAAAGCTGATGATTCTAGTGAAGGTGTGACATCACAAGGTGGAACAGAGTGTTTTCTGTTTGAGAGAAGAACTCAGCCTAAATATACAGGGTTTGTGTGTTAGGTTAAGGTTAGCCTCTGCATTTGACCCATCCTTCAATGCTGCAAGGGCATTTCCTCAAAACCCATCTCCATAATCTTGTTGCTAGATTTAGTTAAACATGTGTGAATGAAACAAAACAACACTTCAAGCATGTTTCTGATGAGGGAACAACATTATAACATCGATCAGAAAATATAGCTCTACCCAGTTTGAAAGAATGAAGTATTGTTACCCCAAATGCTCTTGTAAAATGCACTAGTTTGGACACAAAGATCTTTTATAATGAACCACTGCAGGAATAGAGTCTGCGTGACTTTTACACTATTGGCGTTTTCTGCAGCATAGCATTAGTTGATTTTCTATAATGATGACCTTTATCGCAGCCATATACCAACTGTCACCACCACTCTCACATCACCACATCTCCGGTCTATCCTCCTCTATTACTCAGATAGACCATTTTTCTCACTCATCTTCTAACTCCTCTCCTCCCTCCCTCCTCCACCCATCCTTTACTTCTTTTCTTCCATCTCCAACCATCAACCATTCCAAAGAGTATACTTCATACTGTGACGACCCCAAATGTTTATCACCTGGTAATAAAAAAATAAAAATAAAAATTCTAACATTTTTTTCCTAGCATGATTTCAAAACTGCATGCTGTCTTGTTAATCTCTATAGTTTAAAGGTGCATTGTGTAACTTTTCTGGTGGAGGGTCCGTCAAATGCTTTTCTCCGTGGAGATGTTATGGCTTTGTCTGGAATGTTTCACAGTATGGTGTTAAACCTTTCTATCGTCATGGAGACCAAACCAGACCAAGTTACAGGTCAGATCTGTGGAGAGGCGACCCCGCTCACAGTCAGAACGCCTGTTTTTCTAGGTGTTTTTGACATATAAAACCACCTGTAATTGAATAAATGTAAGGTAGAAGTGGTTAATGTCATACGGTGGAACATTTCAGGCAGAGCAATGACATTTTGACCCTAAGACCTGCTTTTAAAATCTATGTGCAGGTGACAGACCCCTAACAAAAAAGTTTCATAGTGCAGCTTTAGAACAGAGTTGGAGTGAAGGTCAGAATCCTGTGGTAGAATTTGCTGTTTAGAATGTGCAGATTTGTTGACCTGGTTTATGGTTAATTATCTTTATTTACTGGGCCTTTCCACATGAAACAAAAGCAGGCAGAAAGTTCACTGTCTTCTCAATTAGTACAAAATTTGGCAAGTTTGTGGACCTGATTCATAACAATAACAATTAAAGTGCGTACTCATTTAACTAAAACACAGTTAAGATCATTATATTAAAGATATTTGCAAAAACATTGATGCCCAATTTGAACATTTTTAGGTTTAAAATTGTACTTCTTGGTTGGAAATCGTGTGATCACACTAAGGAATTGACATCACACCTTTATTTTGTGATTATTTAAAGTATGGTTAAAATTGTGTTTCTTATGTGTAAATTCTGTCTAACCTTTGGATAGAATTTTCTCTAGTGCGATGTGATCAAGATGTTTTAGAACTCTCTACTTCCTGTAATTTTCAGCATATATTTTTTTTTACTTTTCTTCGCAAATTTCTTCTTGATTGGTGTAAAACTATCATTTCAACACCATTACAATAGTTATAATCCCACCAAATTAAGTCAAAATTAGAGAATCATAAAAATCTGTCATACGCACTTTAAGTTTAACATTAACGGATCATGAGGACATTTCTTTTAAAAACAGTGAACTTCCCATAGAGTTGTAAAGGCCCCAGTCCTGCTTATGAAATGATGACACAATAAAATTCTACCACTTGAAGCAACCTGTTTTGTGGAGACTGAATTACCTGAAATGAGAAAATGACTAAGCTCGATAATGCAATTAGTATGATCGCAGCGAGTTGATGATGATGTGGCTGTCAAAAGAACAAACGGCTCTCTGTCACTCGGTGGGCGACAACTGTGTTTGAGGATTCGGGAACACAAATACCACCCACTCCTGCCTAAAATGGTCACTAGCATTAGCTCATTTGCATGTGTGACGTGCTGTGAATCAGGCCTGACTTCTCATAGTGTTGTTGTTTCATTGTTTGTCATTTGCATTTGGTTCCAAGTTATAACAAATATTTGTAATCTTGTCAGTTAATTCATCCTCGTGATCAAGAAGTTGACAAAATTAGGAATCATTTTCATGCAGCGAACTGTCTAAAACTTTTAAAATCAATTTTCTTTGTGTTTTTGTTTTGTTTTTTTCTTCCATTTTGACTTGTTTGTTGAGAAGGCTATAAAATATTAAGACAGGGGGGCTGTTTTTTGGTCATTTTCAGCTGTACCGTAAATGTAGATATAATGTGGTGAAATAAATATCAAAGGTTCACCGCGCAACTTTTCTGGTGGAGTGTTTGCTACCTACTTGTCTCCATGGAGATGTTATTGCTTTACCTGGAATATTCCATGGTACAATATTAAACATGTGCATCTATTTATTCATTACGGGTGTTTCTATTGCTCAAAATACAATAATTCCTTCTGTGAATAGGTGCAACTCTCCACAGATCTGAACTGTAATGTAGAGTAGCGCTGTGACCTGTAGCCTTTAATCTATACTGTGGAACATTCCAGACAAAGCAATAACATTTCCATTGAAACAAGCAGGTGGCGGACCATCCACTAGCAATGTTACGCGGTGCACCTTTACTTACAGATTTAACCAGTAGTTTTCAAGTTCCCATTTCAGATTTTGCATAAAATTAAATCCTTCCCTTGATGAAAATTCATTATATAACATGGTTTTACGATACTACTTACGATACTTACTACTTATGATACAATACACTACTACTACTTTATGATACTACTTTTTATGATAGTACCTTTGGGAGTAATCTTTTCTTTTTTTTGACAGATATTGGATGCTGGTCTAACCTTATGGGTGAAGGTAGTTCAATCTATATGGATCTATAAGGCATGGATACTGACTCAGTATCATTATATTATCAATACTTCAATACTGATACTCCCATCTGTCTTTGAATGACATTTAGCAACAGGCTGAGTAAAGTCGGAGTAATAGTTAACTTGACTCTGTGTTTGTTGAGCTGATCTCTCTGCAGCTCTGAGGCTTCCACTGTTTAATGAGGGCTGAAGTGGCTCTGGTGTATTTCAAGTGTTTACCCAATGGTTGTATGGGACCACATTCTTTGAGGAGCATCACACCACAGAAGAAGAAAATACTGCATCACTAAAAAGTTTGTGGCGTTCAAGCTAGTATGAGTTTGAAAAAGCGCCGTCATTTTACACAAGCTATGAGTATTGTCATTGAAAGATCGCATATTTTGTTAACGGGATCAACTCCGAAACATTTTAACAGAATCAAAACCCATATGAAACAAATTTATCTTTTCTATCGCTGTCTGCAGGACACATTACCAGTCAATTTCCTGAGCCGAGGGAACTGAGCTGCACATCTCACTAAATCCACGTCTGAAGTCCGTGGAAAGACTTGCGCGATGGAATTATGGGTAATTTTGTGGAGTAAATATTTCCAAGCTGACAATGACAGAAAGCCAGACTGAATTTTTAATCACAAGCTTTCCTCAAACGCTGACATTTCAATAAAGGGCGATATTTGTAAATGAGCAGAAAGAAGCGGCTGTGGACAATAGAAGAATACTGGTGTGGCTTTCTTCTTTGTATTGGCTGACAATGTGGAGATACAGATACTATAAATAGAGGAGATAAACAGTGCAATGGAAGACTACTTAGTAAAAGACTAGAAAAACAAGGAAGAAAGTGTTTTACAAATGTACCAAATTGTGTTAAAAAAACTTCTACTGAACTCTCGGAAATTAATTTGCTAAAGTTAACGCTGCGTCTGAACATATTTTGTGTTTTCAAACGGTAACAAATTTGAATGTTTTGGCCTACTTTTTAAATATTCACTCTGAACTTCAAATGCTAATTATAAAAATATAAACCTTATTAGCTGAGTATATTAGATAATGTGCACCACTTAATGGGTTTTAATGATATCACAACATTCTATATGTCGATTTATAATGAACTGAAATGCAAGCAAAATAGTTTTGTTGTAGTGTAACAAGTTTAGTTATTATGTTCAAGGTTTGTGGCTTTTCCTTTTTGATATTTCATATTACGCTATTTTATAATCTATTTTATAATCTATTTTATAATTTTATTGCCTTATATCAAAAACATACGTGGAGTTGTGTTTTGTTTCAGTCACACGTTTAACACACAAACCTTGCATATTTAGGCTGCGCTCTTCTCTCAAACGGAAAACACTCGGCTCCACCTTGTGATGTGGTAATACAGGAAGTGCTCCACTGTGTTTCTAAACTCCATTCATCTTCACTAGAATCATTTGGATAATTTCAGCCTTGGAATTGCTCATCTCTACTGAACAAAAGGTAAACGGTAGCTGTTAACTTAAAAAATTACAGCTTCATGACATCACAAGGTGGAACGGAGCATTTTGAGCTTCGGAGATATAGACAGATTAATAATAAAGAGTTACTCAAACATGTGTGAATAAAACAAAACACAGCTCCATGTATGTTTTTGAGGAGGTAACAATATTCTAACATGGCTGAAAGCTCACAAGAGTCAATTCTGCGTAATATAGGACCTTTAAATAAAATGCATAAATGTTATTAGTCAGGAAAAGTGGCTATTGCCCCCCAACTGGGAAAATGAATAGCAGATTGAATAACCTGTAATTGATACACATAATGATTATTTAATTTGCATGTAAATTCTATCTAAAGCTTAACAATGTAATTTACTCATGCTCAGCGGCCATAATCTGTTTTTACAAAGAACCAAGAGGATACAGTAGAAATGTAAAAGCAAGGAGCGAATGAATCTAAACAAAGGGATGAAAATGAGAAAAAGAGTGAGCGAAGACTTGACAGTAGGAAATAGCGTCTGTCTGTTATCATGGTTCTCCAGCTCAGATCCGTCTCTATCCACTTGTTTGCCTTCTGTTCCGCCCAGAGCTTAACCACAGTCCCATGGGCTTCTCCGTTTCATCCCAGCTGCGAAATTTGGATTTTTCATCTGTGTCCTTTGTGCGTTGTCATTTTGATGTGTCTGCTATACGCTACTCTCTCGAAAAACAACCTCAAAATGTTAAGAGAGCTAGATAGAAGAAGAGAAGAAGACTTAAAACTTAAAAGAGGTTTGAGGGATTGAATTTGATTTTAGGGATAAACATAGAATGGATGTTAGGAGCTGACTTAAAGTGCATTTTCATCTTTTTCTAGTGAATTCTTGGTTTGGTGGAATACAAAATGTGGTCAATTTTTATAGTTTTACATCAGTTAAGTGGCAGTCTCCAGAAAAAGGTTGAGAAGAAAAATACAACAAAAAATACAAAAATACCGGAGGTAGCAGCAACTTTTAAATCCAAATACTTCCACCTATCACTTGCTTCACAAAACTCCATCTAATATGCAGGGACAATTTACAAAGTGATTCTTCCAGGAGTTGAAACGTTTCATAAAACAAAATGCTACTAAACAGTCTTTTCTTTGTAGTGGAACTTCTGGTTAAGAGAGAATACCATTCATTTCTACTGAGAATTAAGGAAATATTCCCCGCTAAAATATGAAATAAAGTAGGTTAATTTGTGTAAAATGCTCTCTGGAGGCTTTAAAATTGCTTTGTGGTCCAGACAGAACTTAATTTACTGTGGAGATCGGCTGCCCCATGCAAAATAATACAACCCCAACAGTGGTTTCTGACGGTCAAATCATAATTATTGTATAAATTTGACGAGCTTTTTAATATGGTTGTAAGGTAATAGTTATGGAATTACCTCTAAGTTTGTCATATCTGCTGCTAACAAAAAATGTCAAATTAAAGTAAACAAGGCAGAATGTTTAGTAAAATCTTAAATGTAATCATGTTAAAGGTGCATTGTGTAACTTTTCTGATTTAGGGTCCGTTGAATGATTTTCTGCATGGAAATGTTGTTGCTTTGTACGGAATGTTTCACAGTATGGCATTAAACCTTTCTATCTTCATGGAGACCAAACCAGACCAAGTTACAGGTCAGATCTGTGGAGAAGCAACCCCGCTCACAGTCAGAATGTCTGTTTTTCTGGGTATTTTTGAGCTGTAAAACCACCTGTAATTGAATAAATGTGTGAGGTAGAGCTGTTTAATGTCATGCTGTGGAACGTTCCAGGTAGAGCAATGACATCTCCATAGAAACAAGACGGACCCTACACCAGAAAAGTTACACAATGCGCTTTTAACTACATGTTTTAGTGAAATGACTAGTCTAACCTGTCATATGCACTTTAAAAGGCGTGAATCGTAAGTCTATTTCTGGCATTTTGGCTCTGCTGGTGGACGGCCAATCACAGAAATGTCAAAGCATTAATGAGCTGTTTATGACCAGGATGTACGGTAGCCTTCCCTATAGCCCTCCCTCGTCTATAGCCTATAGACGCACGCCAGCACAGCCCAGGGGAGGCCAAATTAGAGCGATCTGCAGAAATGGAGCAAAAACAATGGCTTTAGCATTTGGAGCCCACCGTCCTCACAACACGCCCATCCATGTTCTAATTTACATGCTCCAGAGAGAGAAAAGACACCTACAGGAACACAGAGCGCAGGGAGATCTGACGCACACACACAGCCTATAGAGGCAAATGACAAAGAATGTAGATAATGAGAGGAGAGGTGGGTTACACAGGTGCTTCTGGAAAATACTAAGGATTTTCTGAATTTTGAGATTATTATTCTCCTGGTATTTCTGGTTTTCAACGACAGTTAAAGTGAATTATTTTTATATTTTAATGACAGCCAGACTATAGGTATCAATGCAAACCTATACTGGCTAAATTGGGACCAAACTGGGAACTTGACCTGCATTAGACCAAAACAAGTCTATATCAAGACTAAACCAGGATGAAACCAGGTCCACACCAGAACAAGTATGAATGCAGCAGCGATTTGACTTAAAACCTTTGTAAAACCTTCTAATCATCATTGTGAACATAGCTAAGGATTGAGATAATTTGGGTGGCAGAGGAGCACAGTAGTTAAGCCCTACAACAGGAAAGTCCTAGGTTTGACTCTCATACTCGATTAGGCCTTTCTGTGTGAAGTTTGCATGTTCTACTCGTGTCTACATTTCTGTTGCCTGTAAAAACATCTCTGATCCCTCCATCTGATCTTCTCAAATTGTATTTACAGTATAATGACCAATAAACCTTTCACAACCACTAGATCTTAGACTTGATTGATCTATAAGGTGAAATGTTTGAACCTTAGAGACAAAAGAGGAGGTATTATGCAAAATCGATAGTTTTTAGCTTTCTACCATGTTATTACATTGGGCCTCATTCATGAAACGTTTTTATGAAAAAATTTGTACTTAAGGCCTTCTTACGAATATTTTTGGCATTCACAAAACTTTTTCTTAACTGAAAATATTCTTCTGGAAGAACAAATCCTACAGTCAGGAGCACTTGTAAGAACAAAAATTCTACTGTTTTAGAATATTTTTACTCTGATAATGCAACAAAAAATTTAAATGCCTCCATGACTGTAAGTTATATATTTTTGTAAATTATTTCCCAAAAACATAATACCATGTGATCCAATAAGATTTATGAGGCGTTTTCTATAACATGTGTTCTATTGGGTCTAACAGACTTTATACAGGCTGCAGTGAGCCTCAGTCTGTCCCAGCCCAGTGCTCTCCATATGGGCAGGCTGTATGCTGATTATGTTGTACGCTGATTGTGTTGTTATAGTGCTCTGAATGGGGAGTGACTTAGTGTGGGGAGCAAAATGAGGGGAGACTGAAAACGAAAGCAATTCTTATAAATATAGCCTTTTCAAAACAATAAAAGTAACATGGTGATCCAAATATGTTATGTGCTCGCAGTTAATACCCCATAGAAGTAAAATACCTCCTTTTTAATAGAATTCAGCCAAGCTTCCCCTGAGTGCAGGAGAACTGGTTGGCGATGTACTTGTCCATATGACTTGTGTTTGTCACTTTTAATATCAGTAGGCGAGTATGAAGATAGTGAGAGCGTGAGTCAGAGAGGGTCAAACCAAAATAGCTCTCCTGCTTTTGTCACTTATTACACTCACATTTCAAATTCGGCAGAGACACTATGGACCTTGTTCCCAATTATTTGTTCCAGTAAAGCAAAGGAAGAAGAAACCTCAAACAAGAATTTTGTTTTGTTTCAGAAGTTGGAAATATTGACTTTTACTTCAGTGTAGTGTTATAAATAGCAAATTAAATTAAAAAGCGACAAACAAAAAAAACTTCTTCTAAATTGTACTGATTATGACACAATCGGCCCATATTCGTAATGCAGGTTGTAAATGTAGTATTATGATGCCAAATTGTATAGGCTATATCTTCAGTACTTGCATCAGACAAACCATTATACTATTGAATGAACAGCATTAATTATGTGCTGCCATGTTGCCATGGTGATTGCATACATCACAAACTGAAAGAACATCTAATGCAATATAAGTGAGAAAAATAGACCCTATTATAATGCACTAGGCTGAAGTACAGATTTAAGGGTTTTTTGGGGTTTACTCAGGTTATATTATGTGTCTTTATATGACAGCAATTAGTGCTTTAACGTCATCTCTAAAACATTATTGGATTTAGTTTTCTTATCTCTTGTCAGCATTAATTGGAGAGACATCCACAGATTTTTTGATAGGTCTCTTGTCTCTGTAACAGCCACAGTTAGCGGTAAGTGGCTTGTCTATGATTGATCCATCACAGCTCAAAGAACTGAACTCTGCTTTGGTTGGAAGCAAATATGGATTACAAATGTTACATCATTTTAGATTTACTTAAAGGTGGACTGGGCAATTTTTCTGCTAGAGGGTCTGCTATCTACTTGTCTCCATGGAGATGTTATTGCTTTCCCTGTAATGTTCCATGGTATGACATTAAACATATCCATATAGCATTTATTCTTTACAGGTGTTTCTATTGCTCAAAAATACAATAATTCATTCTGTGAATAGGGGCGACCCCCCACAGATCTGACTTGTAATGTAGCGTAGTGCTGTGACCTGTAGCCTGTGATAGATTTAGGTTTAATCTATACTTTGGAACATTCTAGACAAAGCAATAACATTTATTTCCATGGAGACGAACAGATGGCGGACCCTCCACCATAAATGTTACGCAACGCAAAATATTATTCATATTTTCAAAGTTTTTTGGGGTTTGTTTCTTGGTCTGTTTGTGTGATAGCAAAAGATTAAAAAGGCATTATGTTTTACTTTTTGTAAATTTGCATAAAGTTAACAAATGAATCAATTTTAAGTTATCTTCTGAACTCAGTAATTACATGATATGTGATAAAACAGATAATTTAGTCGATCAGTGGTACCTTACTTGACCAAATATTTTTCAGTCAACTAATTATTTTAGAGTTGTAAGGATTTATATGGACCAAAGCAGAATGGTGAAACCATGGAGAGTTAGCTGGAGATTTTGGGAGTAACCTGACAGTTTAATCCGTGCCTTTTCACAAAATAGTTTTTGTTCAGTATCCTAGAGACCTTTTGCCAGTTTCATGTACGCTATGATTAATTGATGCACAGGCCATGTCTTCAGTCAACCAAGAATTTCTTTAGTCGACTTTACTTCAGCCCTAGGATTAACACAAGCTCTTTACATATCCATTATATAACAAGATCTGTTCCTGTATGGATGCAGCATTTACCCCTAAAAACTAATAAAAAACAACAACAACTATGATGTATATTTTATTGACTGTATGTAATCTTCTAATTTTCTGAGACACAGACTATTGGGTTTTCATCTGTGAGTCATAATAATCAGAATGTCAAGAAATAAAGGCTTGAAAGCGTCACTCTATGTGCATCTGAAATAAGTGACAAAAATATATATAAAATTTGAGATGGTCTGTAGATACCCTTTTTGAATATTTTGACAAGAACAGTTGATGTTTGATTGTCCAATGTTTGTGTGTGCATTTGTGTGTACTTTTGTGTGTATTTAGAGTGTGTGTGTGTGTGTATATATGTATATGCATGTCCTGTGCATGACCTGTGTGATGATGCCTACAGTATGCTGGTTTTGTTGCGGTTTAATTTTGAGTTGCAAATTGACCCCTGAATGCCTGGTGATTACAGGTGATTGCATGATTTCTGTCTTTTTTTGAGAACTTGTGTGCCCCATTCAGCCGCCCCCTCTGATCCTGTGTGGTCCACCCTCACACTACATGCGTGTTGATAATATGTTTTATGTGGTGCAGGCCTGCCCCCTCCCTCGTCCATTGGAAAAAGAGGAGTGAAGGCTCGAGGCAAGTGCTCTCTATTCTCATTCAAACAGCTATTAAATATTACACCTGGTGTTAAAGTTTACTGTTCTCTCAGGATTCATAACTTGAACCCATCTATTTCAGTCATAGAAGAATAGCTCTCGGTTAAAGCTGCACTATGTAACTTTTCTGGTGGAATCGTGTCACCTGTTACTCTCTGTGAAGACTAGCAGGTGCTTTACTTAATGTTCCACAGTCGTTTTAACATGCATTTATTCATTACATGTTTTATTTACAGGTGTTTTTATTTCCCTTTTATTGCTGTGAGTGGGTTCGCCTCTCCACAGTTCTTACCTGTAACTTGGCCTGATGAGAGTAGACCACTGGTAGACCGGTCAGATCCACTGACTTGGCGATGCCATTCCTATTCCCATAGACGAATGCTGTCGTTGTGTCCTTGGGCAAGACACTTAACCTACCTCACCCCCAGAGTCTGCATACACTGGTGTATGAATGTGTGTGTGAATTGGTGATGTGAAGGTGGAAAAGCACTATATAAAAATATGACCATGGTGCACCTTGGGAGTGTTCATAGATTAATTCAATGCTGTACAGTGGAAGCAAAGCAATAACATCCCCATGGAGACAAGCAAGACCCTCCACCAGAAAAGTTACATACTGTAGACCAACAAACCTAGTCACTATCTGCTATTAATTACCTTTTCTTCGCGTCTGAAGCATATAACATTATATTAATAAGCTTAAGGTCACAGGCTACCAGGGCCTTGTCTATAAATTGTGTCTGGTATAAGTGAATACAACATTTAATTGGTTTGTATCAGCCTTGAAGTCAGCACATCCCACAGTCCCTCTGACTTATTCTTTACAGTGATGCCATGGAAGAGAATCTCATAGAAAACTGTACATAAATAAATCTTTCTAGCTGTCACTTCAAGCTTGTAATTGAATCCTTACATAAGTCTTCCCTGTTTTAGCTGCTCGTCCACTGAAGGCGGCAGTGGCGGTGGCGAGTGCGGTGACGTCCGAGGAGAGCTCTGATTGGCTGCAGACTCTGTGGTCATTGGTAGCCGGGCTGGTAGCTCCCGAAGATGAGGAGGAAGGTATTCACCAGCTAACTGACCCATTCACATGTAAGACAGCATCCCTCACAGCGCTAAACACTAGAACTCACTGACCTATAACACTACTGCTACAATGGCCAAAGCAGTCATTGTAAGAGTTAGAAGCACATGACATGTTTTTGCTCTAAAACTAATTAAATATGGCCATCAATAGAACTTTCCACAAGAGACGTTCTAAAGTTGTTCAAGCAAATTGGAGATTTTTTAATGATGGATAAAAATATCTTTAATTAGTGATTTTAATTAATTTTTATATATATTTTTGTTTCTGAATTACACTAAAAATATTTCTTTCAGGTTGCAGAAACATTAATTTAGACTACCATGAAAAATGACATTGGACGCTTTAAGCCGTATTAGAATGTTGTTACCTCTTCAAAAACATACCTTGAGTTGTATTTTGCTCCATTCACACATATTTGAGTAATTCTTTATTATTAGTCTGTCTACATCTCCAAAGCTCAAAATGCTATATTCTGCGTTGTGATGTCATGCAGTGGTAGTTTTTAAATTAACAGATTAGGCTTTAGTCTTTAGTTCAGTAGAGATTGGCCTTCCAGGGCTGCAATTATCCAAATGATTCTAGTGAAGGTGTGTGGAGTTTAAAAACACTGTGGAGCACTTCCTGTACTACCACATGACATCACAAGGTGGAACAGAGTGTTTTTTCTTTGAGAGAAGAACTGAACCTAAATATGCAAGGTTTGTGTTAAACATTAATGAATGAAACAAAACAAAACTCCAGGTATGTTTTGATAAGAAAACAACATTATTAACATAGATCAGAAAATTGCATATTATAGGGGCCCTATAATATGTTTTTCATGTAAATATTTGTTGTTAAATAAATGTATAGATATATTCAAAAGATAATACTTAATCTAAAGATGTGTTGTTTGGATCAACATAAAAAAAAAAAAAAATACTTGGAAAAAGATGACATCAAATATTTCAGTAGGGCAGGCAGCATTTATTTTTTTGAGTGCCTAAAGCTAACGCCAACAGAACATAGATTGCTCTAGGCTAACATTAAAGCTAAAGCTTACAATGATGCCACTTTACATTTAACACTTAAACATGTCAAATGTATGGAAATTATGCTTTGGTTGGTTTATTCTTCAATCATGCATAATAGACCACTGACGATTCCCATGCATCTGCCTTCACCCACACAATTGACACTAATGCGTTTTGACTGTAATGCCTTAATATTAAAAAAAATAACCATTTGCATAATTACAGTTAAAAGGGCTATTGTCTTATCTTATCAATATTCAGACATTTCAGCGCCAATCATAAATTATCTTTATTTTTTCCAAGTCTAGGAGAAGCTGAAAAACTTCCAGATTCAAACCATAGATCTTTGCATAACTGACTATGTCCTATTTAGCAATACACCCACGGCAATTATTAGAGTAATGATTCGGATAATTAGATAAACATGGATAGATGAGGGTTCAGGGCCGGTACATCTTAGAAATATATTGAAAAACTCACATTCGTTACGCGCTACAGAGCCGCTATTGCACTTTGAATAATATAGCCTTTGCTGCAAAACACTATTGTAAAAGGGAATCCAATAAACACTGCAATGCTCTTGTTCAGCCTTTCACAGCGAGGAGCTCTGAGAGAGAAGAGAGAGAGGAACGAAGGAGAGGAGGAGTGAAGGAGCGAAGGAGAGAAGAAGAGAAGGAGGAAGAGGACATAGGAGACAGGAGACAAAAGAAATGATGTACTGTAGTTTATATGACCGCTATGTTTCTGTGTCTGTTTTGAATAACGAGCCATTTTGAAAGCCTGTAGGACACTGTGAAAACTCTTCTGTTTGTAACTTTTATTGATACAAATATGTAAAAATGGACTCTGACTTTGTTTTATTTCTATTGCGTCTTTTTTAATGATCACTTTAAACCTAAAAACATCAGCAATACCCTTACTTCTGGGTTTCAGGTCTTACATTATATTCTGGGGAAAACCACAAAATGGTCTAATTAAAAATAAATAAATTGGATACCCCAGCTTTAACAACTAAATTTTTCTTAAAGATGCAATGTGTAACTTTTCTGTTGAAGGGTCCACCACATGCTTGTCTCCATAAAGATGTTATTGCTTTACCTGGAATTCATCACAGTATGGCATTAGACTATCTGTTTCCATAGTAACAAACCAAGTTAAAGGTCAGATTTGCGGCCTGATGACAGAATCCAGGTTTTTCGAGGTACAACACCAGCAAGTGAATAAATGCAATATAGATTTGTTTAATACTGTGGAACATTGATAGCAAAGTAAAACATTTCCATAGAGACAAGCAGGAACAGACCTCATCTGAAAAGTTACATAGTGCAGATGTAGAGGTAGTGTTTTCATCCAGTATTGAAAAAGCATGAGAAAACACTGAAGATAATACAGGAAATATACAATTGAGTGAACATAATATAAAAATGTTAAAGGATGCGTGATGCAGTCAAGGCCAAAAATATTTTAAAGAGTATTCAGATCTGAAGCTTCACTTTCTTTTAAACAAACTCACCTCTTCACTCTGAAGTCATATTTTTCATCCGTCCTTGTAGAATATGTTCTTTTTTTCCTAACGTGACCACTCACCCTGACATTTTCAGAGTTATAAAGTAATAACAGGTATCTTGTAGAAAAGATGAACACTGATGCCCCGAGGACGCAGACATTACGCAGATAAGAAACGATACCCCACGGCAAGTCTGTCTCATATCAGCCCGCCGTGTGACTCCAGAGGGACCCTGAATGTGGCGCAGACAAGAAGAAAATACCAAATCTGAAAATTCATCATTCTGTTCTGAGATAAAGAGCACCAGCTGTACAGTTAAAGGAAAAACAGCCCTGGATGCATTTGAGAACAGGGAAAATGAACTGAACTGTGCATGTCTTGAGATACATATAAGAACAATATTGAGTACAGTACATTCTATGAGAAAATACTTTGAATGATACTTCAATCCAATATTTGTCAAGGCAACAAAAAAGTGCAGTTTTAAAGCTAAATTTGATGTGAATCGTATGGTTGGAGCTAGTACGTCTTGAAAGGTGCTTAAAAAGTTCTCAGGATTATGGTATCAAAGTGTTCAGTTGAAAGTACATTATGTTAACCTCGCACAGCACGATGGATTCTCTCTATATTTGTGAGTTCGCAAACTCATGAGAATCCATCTTGGAGTGTGCCTGCTGTATGGTTAATTGGGTGGGCGACCAGTCACAGAGCAGCATTGAGCTTTGTGTAGAAGCCAAAGGCCAAGCGCCGAAACAAACCAAAACAAACGATGTCAACAGACGTACTTCAACCTATTTCACTTCGTTAGACAGTCTATGATTGGCACTTAAAAAAATGTAATGAAATAGATGCAATACACTTTTAATGCCATACCGTGGGACACTGCAGGTAAAACAATAACATCTCCATGGAGACAAGCAGGTGGCAAACACTAATACACATAAAACTGTAAAATCTAAAGCAGATTATAAGCTATGAAAGGAACACCCACAATTACTCCTCTTACCAACAAAAAACACATAACTTTTAAGTAATATTTTGCAAACATTTTCAACGCCAAGACATAAAATTTGTCAAATCACCAGTTAAGATAATGTGTTTTTGTTAATGTAAACTGATGTGGCTACAAGACAGTGCCATTATATGCAAAAATGTATCATTATTCATTATTGTCCTTGATTAAAATTCAAAGTGTATACTGTTCTTATGCATTGTGTCACCTGTTATAACAACCTTGCTATGAGTTTTTGAGTTGTCCTTCCAGGCTTCTGTACAAACAGTTCTGCTTTGTTTACCCTACATTTCCCAGCATAGCAGATTGTCATTAAAGCCCCGGTATAAGACCCTGCTTTACTAGTGTGCATGAAATTATAAAATCAATGGTCTTTAACAAACAATTTACGCATTCATTATTTTCCGCACATGCCCAGAATTCTTGATGTCATTAAGGGTCATATATTTCCAGCATAGGGCGGTATTCTCATCACTCTTATCTCATTACCACTATTACATTATTCAGCAATGCAATTTCCCACGGTACATGAAAGCATCTTCATTGGGGCTCATTGTCTGACGGCAACATTAGTGCAAATATAAATAAGGTTACATTCATGTTTAATTAAAATGGCCTGTCCCGCGATCTGCTTCAGGGGTACGCAGTAATGGAATTAAAATGAAATCATAACTTTATTACAGCGCTAATGGACACACAGGAGCTAACCAGCAGAGGAGCGGAAATCCTTAATAACTTGATACGATATTATGAAATTGAGCTTAAGTGCTGGACGTGGTTAAAGTGAATGTGAATTTTTCCATTAGTGACATAGATGAAGATGGATAGAGTTTCTCAAACAGCAGGACAGGGCCTTTTAGTGGTCAGTTCTATAACTTAAAGGTCCTATATTACACAAAATTGACTCTTGTGAGCTGTAAGCCATGTTAGAATGTTAAATCTAATCAAAAACATACCTAGAGTTGTGTTTTGTTTCATTCACACATATTTGAGTAACCCTTTATTGTTAGTTTGTCTACATTTCCAAAGCTCAAAATGCTCTGTTCCACCTTGTGATGTCATGAGGTGGTAGTTTTCTAGTTAACAGATATCTTTTGCCTTTAATTCAGAACTGAAGAAGCAGCTTGGATGAGCTGCGAAACGTATTCGACCAAATAAACTTTTGTCCAGTTGACAAATTGAATTTCTCCTTTTGCTTCAGTGGAGATTGGCAGTTCCAGGGCTGGAATCATCCATATGATTTTAGTGAAGGTGTATGGACTTTAAGAACACAATGGAGCACTTCCTGTATTACCACATGACATCACAAGGTGCAACAGAGTGTTTTCCGTTTGAGAGAAGAACTTAAATGTGCAGGGTTTGCGTGTTCAAAATGTGTGAACAAAAAAAAAAACACAACTCCAGGTATGTTTGTGATGAGGAAACAACATTATAACATACGTAGATCAGAAAATATTGTAATATGGGCCCTTTAATGGTTGCTAAGTGATTTTTTTAGTTTTGTAACCCAATTGTTGTTGATGAAGGAAAATATTATCTTGAATAAACCACTAGGTCAACTGATTCCATGAAAGAAAAGGAGCAGAAAGCAAAAGCGCACAAGCTATAATAAAAGAAAAAAGTGATCTCTGAATAGATTGCACAATGAGGCTTTGTTGATGTTACAGTCTGAGCTGTTTTTGCATTTTAAATCCATTATATTTAAGGTCACGGCAATTACAGCGGTGTACAATTTTTGTTTTGATTAGCACAGAATATTGATGGATAATATGTTCTTGCAGAAAAAATAAGACAATAATAAGAGAACAGATTAGCAAAACTTGTATTTTTCATTTCTTTCTGCTTTATTTCCAGTACTTTCAAGGACTTTTGTTTGTATTTACAGTTTCAATCTCCCCACTTCAAACCACGATTCAGACAGCCTCCATTGTTGTAGATTTCATTAGCGTTGGAGATGCAAATGGCATTCAAATTCATCAAGAGTCTAATACGATTGAAAAGTGTACTTAATCTTTGAGTAATTGGCAAATAGAAAAAAAACTGACACACAAACACATACCTGGATCAAGATTCCCAGAAGTAAAAGCCATGAATAATGCATTGTCGTTTTTTCCTAGCCTGGGGAAGAAGCTTTTACACATAATTTGTTGCTTTAATTTATTTACACAACCTGGCAACCTCGGCCCTGGGGCAAGGAGGACTGCACGGAGGTGAGAGACACACAAGTATATAGGCCGGGAGTGACAGTGAGAAGTCAAAGAGGGACAGAGTTGAGTCTAAAGTGAAAAAAAAATGAAGCTCATATGTTTTTATGCAAATACCACACTGTTCTTCTCACATAGTCACAAAGAAAACATTAAATATGCAGTGATAAAGCCACGGACAAGCTGTTTCTTCTTGTGATGCCTGATTCACACTGAACATAGAACAGAGCTTTTTATTTCAAGGATTGAGTACATGGGTTTGAACAAAATACTTAAAGGTGCACTATGTAACTTTTCTGGTGGAGGGTCCAACATTTTCTTGTCTCCATGGAGATGTTATAGTTTTGTCTTGAATGTTCCACAATAATGCATTAAGCAAATCTATCTCCAAGGAAACCAACAGGAGACCACCACCAAGCCAAGTTGCTGGTCAAATTTGTGATATTTTTGAGCAATAAGAAACACCTATGATGCAAGACAGAAGTTTAATGCCATACTGTGGGACATTTCAGGCAAAGCAAAAACATCTCCATACGACAAACAGGTATCCACCTAAAAATGCATTTTTAAACACCTGAAAATCTTAGAAAAGATTGAAAATAATGGGGCAACCAGGTGATCTGAGAAAAATAAGTTACCGGTAAATAAATTAGTCACTGTTATAGTTTGATGGGGTAGTAGGTCTTGCAGCTGATATCAACAACATTCCCTGGGGGTGTGACGCTAACTGTAGGCTCTGCTCTGTCTGAGGTTTTATTAGAGTGCAATCTGTGCTTTATTTTAACACAAAGAACTGACTTAGCTGGAACTACACCAGGTGAGCTGATTTGTGCTGTTAAACAAGTCTCTCACACATAAAATGACAGCCTCAAGCTGGCTAGCATTATTTAACAGTTTTTCAGTTACTCAGACTCACCATTTTTGTTGAAAATCAAACTCCTAAACAGGACCATGAACTCTCGTATTAATCACAAGCTCTTGAAAATGTGTTGTTTAAACCCATTTTGTGTTTTTTGGTTTTTTTTTTGTCCAGTTTTCAGACAATCTTTAAACTTTTTGACAGCGTGTGTCACCATGGCAACTCCTACACATTCCACCATTAGAGATACACGTAGAACACCCCCAGCATGAAGTCACTACAAAGTATCAATTGACCTGATGGTTGCAGGTTTGATCCCCACTTGGGCAAGACACTGACTCCACATTCCTTGCCTCCAGTAGTGGTGCACGATGAACAGTTGAGTGGTTTTATGTGCTTCAGGTGTCCAGTAGAAAACCACTGTGTATGACTTCTTTTTCAAACCCAGTTATGAGCCACAATCCCAAGTTAGATTTCTGACACAACACGTTTTAGAGTCCATCTTTTTTTATTGAGATTTCCCTTTCAGTACAATGTGTATTTGTGTGTCCCATTACCAGCCCCGAGCCCACCGCATGTGTGGATGTTTAATTCAGAGAGTGGAGACAGCAGCCCCTCCAAAGACACCCATCTCAGTCGCCTTAAGCCAATATCACTGTGACTGCTGTGGCTTTCATGTCCTCTCTATTTGCTCATGTTTACGCTTGATGAAAACAGCCTGCATATACTTCTATTGTGTACAAGTACTGCACTCAACTCACAGAATAAAGCACTGGAAGAGGATTATATGTGCAGTACTGTCTAGCACAAAGGTAGTGCATTATTCCTGTCACAGCAGGTGCTTGGGAAGATTTAAAAGAAGAGAAAATAAAGGTTACGGTTTGTAGCAGTGGCTTCTGGGAATCTTTCATCTTTATTTTGGGATGATTTCTCGAGTTATATAGAGGCTTTGTTCCAGTTTCACGTTAAGGTTGAAGTTTGACATACACTTAATATGGGTGGTGCCTATGTAAATTACTTTGTTGTGAGTGGATCATTTTAAAAAAAGCTCTTCATAAAGCTGAAAGTATTTCCAGCATGTACATTGGGCAGTGCTATTAAAGGGCCCATATTACACTATTTTATCTATTTTATAATGTTGTTTCCTCATCAAACACAGACCTGGAGTTGTGTTTTGTTTCATTCATACGTTTAACACAAACTATTTAGGCTGAGTTCTTCTCTCAAATGGAAAAGACTCTATTCCATGTTGTGATGTGGTAATACAGGAAGTGCTCCACTGTGTTTTTAAACTCCGTACACCTTCACTGGAATCATTTGGTTAATTTCAGCCCTGGAATTGCAAATCTCTACTGAACTAAAGGTAAAAGGTAGCTGTGAACTTGAAAACTACCACTTCATGACATCACAAGGTGGAATATAGCATTTTGAGCTTTGGAAAGGCTTACTCAAACATGTGTGAATCAAACAAAACACATCTCCAGATATATTTTTGAGGAGGAAACAACATTCTTACATGGCTTAAACTCACGAGAGTTTTGTTGTGTAATAAAGGACCTTTAATCAAATTTCAATTGTAATGACAAAAAATGCAATAAAATGATGGGCACAAAAACCTTCTCTTACATTACAATATTTCTACAGTTCTGTTGTTATTCTTGTTTTATAATTACTCACAATCAGTTATGATTACAAAAATGCCTTCATGCTGGCTTAGCTAATTACCATTTGGTAACAAAATCCATCTAAATACTTTCTTATCAGCATCTATGATAAATGGTACTAAATTATAATAACTTAGTAAAGCATGTGCTAAGATTTAATTCATAACAAAAAAGTGTCTTAAAGGTGCACTGTGCTGCTTGTTTCCATGGAAACAAGCAGCACAATCTTTGCTTTGCCTGGAATTTTGTACAGTGTGGCATTAAAGTCAGATCTGTGGAGAGGTGACTACGCTGACAATGAGAATGTTTTAACGTATTTTTAGCTATTAATTCCTGTAATTATGTTAATTACTTAACATAAGATATGTTTTCTGGCATACTGTAGAACATTCCCAGCAAAGCAGTAACATCTCCGTGAAGACAATTGGGTGGTGGACCCTCTACCTGAAAAGTTGCATAGTGCACCTTTAATAATGTTTAGTACCTACTTAAGGGGTTCTTAATAAACTATTTGTTCATGTTTTGTTAAGGCTGTTAAAAGTGTAGTTATTTTTGTTACCTGATAAACAGTTAGATCTGATCCATATATAAAACCATAAACCACAACATCAGGCTCCGTACTGTCAAATATTCCCAAACAAATCCAGTATGACACTTTGACTTCCTTGGGCTTGCGTGGCCCATATTGCACTCACTGTTTGTGGACCTGAACCTGTTTTCTCTCCTCCTCTGTCACAGCCGCTCTGAAAGGTAATCTTCTTCTCCATGGCTCTGCTGTGATCAAAGACACTATCCTGCAACAACAGCCCACGCAGCGCCCCCTACCAGTGGGCACAAGGCGAGACTCACTGTCACTACACACAAACCACATCTGCCTGCCGATTGATGTCGTGTGTATACTCCCTTTAAGAAGCTTGGATCCTGCTGTGAAGGAGGGGACATAACAATAGGCATATACAACCAGGGAAAAAAGCAAGTATATAGAGTTAAGTGATTGTAGCATCGCTCCCACGCAATTACTGAAAGAAAATACAATGTTTTTAGCCCCAGCCCACAACTAATACTATCACTATCACTATGAGATGTTTACTAAGAGGTATTATAACACTTGATGGTGATTTCAGCCAATGATTTTAGATCACGCTGTGTCTTCAATATGGTTGCACAATAAATGACATTGTGAGAAGGTGGGTAGGTTTTACTCACAGAATAAGAGGGGGAGGGTGTAAAAACATCTAACATGAGCTGTCCCTCTGCTCTGACTCATTTTAGATACAATACTGGACACATCTTTTTGTTATTCTTGTTGAAACTCCATCTGCTTGTTGGTTTATATAACTAAGAGTTGACCAGTCACCACTTATTTACAGGGAGTACCACTTTTTGTTGATGCTACATGGATTTTAAAAGTAAGATTATACATATTATTTTTTTTCTGACAAATATATCAAGACATTTTGGGTGTACAAGTATTCTATTCCAGTCGCGTTACGATTGATAAAGCACTGAAGATCATATGGTGTAATTGTAGTTCAAGCAATCAATTCTATTAGCTTATATTTTCCAATTCTGTCTCTTCATGTACGATCACGTCCCTCTTTTTCAACAAAATTACAGGAAAATTACAGTGTTGCTACGCAAACTTTAAGAACAACTGAAGAATAAGAACACACATCAAAATCAAGTACTACGTATATAATTATTTATTTGACACCAGTCTTACTACTTATTTTATTATGCTTGAATTTATTATTATCACCATTTTTGTTAATCAAATTTTTGGTCTCATATTATATTTTATTGTGATGTGTGAGCTACTGTGTCCAATTAATTTCCCTTGTGGCTCAATAAAGTTTGTCTATGTCTTAAGACTGTCACACACTATAAGAGAATTTGACCGATTTTAGCTGCGATTTGCTTCTCCCCAAATTCAGGGAGGCATGACTCAACTTTGTGTGTTCGTGTGTGATTTTGAAGCTGCTGCGCTCCTCGTGTGTTGTGTCAGTGTGACTCTGAGCTGCTCTGTCAGGTCATAACCACCAGACTTCAGCAACGCTACGGTAAAAGCCCATAAAACAAAGCGTCAGGGGCAGAGGAGTGACAGACACAGGGGCACAACATACAAACTCAGGAAATAGTGATAATAATTATTACTCACCTCTCGTAAAGTTGTAAATGTAAACTGCAGTATCTCATCCACATTATTCATAGAATTTGTCCTCCGCAAATAATGACACCCAGTCCACAAAACAGCGTTGTTAATCCAGTTTTCTTTAAAAGTAAAAAGGCGAGAGTAGTTCCTCACGTGTGTCTGTTTACATCCACCCAGCACAGATCGGGGTAAAGCTGCAGATTAGCGATAGTGACTCTACTTCCTATGAACTTTATCGCAAGCCTTCTGTGTATTAAAAATCATGTATCTGAAGTATTGCACAACTTTTCACAAATAATAATAAAACAGTTTTGACTTGTATCTAAACTAGAAGTGTGTGGCAACCTTAAGTCTAATAAATAACTATAAGGACTTAACAAAAGACATAAAGTCTAACACTACACTGTGCCAGCGTATAAGCCTACGTGCAATATGTGTCTATGACTGTGCTTATGTAAAACACAGCATATGGACAAGAAGAAATAGTTGTTACACTATACACTATATTAAGTCATGCAGTTTGAGGTGGTGATCACTCTAGGATAAAATTACTTTTGGTTGTTCTCCTTGTGTCTGGGTAGGTCTGGGTGGGCTTTCTTTGGTAGTTTCCTCTTCAACCCACAAACTTACAGTCAGCTTTTCCTCCAGCTATTCTTCTGGCTAGAACCTTGGCTCAAGATCTATGTCCCTTGGCACTGCTCTGAAAGATCCTCCATCCAAGTCCCATCCAAATGAAGATACATTTAAACAATCAAGTCTAGTTGTTGTGAATAGTATTACAGTAATATTAGTGGTATTACAGTAGCCAAGATGCTGCCGCTTTGCCTAGAATGTACCACAGTATAAAATTCCATATACCATCCTATACCAACTATTCTATCACCAGGGAGAGATCTTTGGAGAATCTGTGGAGAGGCAAGCAATAAGAACATCTGTAATTGAATAAATACAAGATAGAAAAAAAAAACATACTGTGGAGCATTCAGCAGGTAAAGCAACAACATCTCCATGGAGACAAGCAGGTGGCGAATACCTCCACCAGAAAAGTTAGACAAGAACAAAAAGTAAAACAAAATTAATACTGGCTATTGTAATACCACCACCACTACCACTACTACTACTACTACTACTACTACTACTACTGTAATACTATTAATTTATCTTCATGTGGATAGGACTCGGACAAATGTTGCCTAAACTCAACTCACTGTATCAGAGAAAAGGTTACATCTTCTTTTACTCTCCTCCTCATAAAATGACTGACCTCCACATGGCCGCTCTCTTAATAACATGACAAATAGTATGTTACAAAGGACCAAACATTCTCGGAGAAATTAACAGCGTATTCTCCGTCTGTGACAGGACTATAATAAAGTATAGAACAGCTGATACTGAGTGTGTAGCAATACTGCAGCCCCTCTCCTGATGTGGGACTTGACTTTCATGCTTTCGTCTTCCTCACTGGGCTGCAGCTCCATCCCTCCTGGGCCCTGGCTCTGCTCCCAAACCTCTCTGCACACTGGCTTTACATCTAAACACACAAGCTGCACTCTGCCCATGTGAGTCAGGCTTTCGTTAAAGGTCCTATATTACGCTAAATTAACAGTTGTGAGCTTTAAGACATGTTATAATGCTGTTACCTCATCAAAAACATACCTGGATTTGTGTTTTGTTTCATTCACACGTTTGAGTAATCCTTTATTAATCTGTCTATATCTTCAAAGCTCCATGTCATGAAGCAGTAGTTTTCAAAGTTAACAGCTCATTTTACCTTTAGTTCAGTAGAGATGGTCAATTCCAGGCTGTAAATTATCCAGATGATTAGAGTGAAAGTGTGTGAAGTTCAAAACACAGTGGAGCACTTCATGTATTACCGCATGACATCACAGTACAGTGAGATCAAGGCATTATAAGATAAGATAAGATATGCCTTTATTAGTCCCACAGTGGGGAAATTCCAGGGTTGCAACGCACAGTTCAAGAACAGCAGGAAAATGGTAACATGCAATAAAACAAGATAATAAATTCATCATTTCAAAGATAATTTTCAATCCATAATAGAGTTCAGGAAGAAATTAAAAACAGCTGTTACCATTGAAATTTGTGGTAACTAGTACTGAGGTTTGCGTTTGATTATGTTATTATTTTTTACAATTGCTGCACACAGTATGAATTGGTCTGATTTTGTCACAAAGTGCTGCCTTTACAAAATTGTATGGGAGAAATAACTAGATGCAGCCATTTACAACAATAAAGTCATGTACCCTAGTTTTGATTTTTTCAAAATGAAAGTATTGGTGCTGTAACAAGCAATCTACAGGACAGCTGGTGGCAACATTTTGGCAGGATTGTCACCTACATCAGTTGAGTGAAAGGCAGTGGTTGTCCAGACAGCCAATCCAATACTGCTGTAAATTGGCCTGGTCCCTGCAGATTCAAGTTAGATTTTCCAAAGGGCAAGATGCTACAGACGTATAATTAACAATGATGGCACCTAGATGGACAACCGATCCGAGGAAACAGCAAAGCAAAGAGGTGGTGAGGTAGAGACGGTTGCCAAATTTGAGATAGATTTGAGATCTCTAGAGTAGTGTCTGCATGTTTTCCTAAAATGAATGTGTGTATGTAAATTCCTCTATACAGAACCTCTGTGAATGTACCATTTGTCAAACATTGTTGTTGTACTTCAATTTGTTGGAATAAGAATTTGTTCACACCCTAGGAAAAAGGAGTAAACTCCACTGAAAACATTATTTATTAAGTAATTTGAAGTCCTACAGTTTGGGTGTAAATTAAATATCAACTGATTCTCACTATTTCAATAACAACTATTAATTCATTTCTTAAAGACACATTTTCTTTTTCATTTCTTGGAAAATCTGCCACCTGCTCATCTCCATGGAATGTTTTACAATACAGTATTTAACTCATGTTTCTCCATGGAAACCAGGTCAGATCTGCAGAAAGGTGACCCCACTCACAGTATGAATGCATGTTTTCCAAGCTTCTTTGAACAATAGAAACACCTTTAATTTAATAAATTCTAGATGCTTATAATGCCTGAACATTCTTGGCAACGCAGTAACATCTCTATGGAGACAAACACGTGTCACTGTATTTATAAATGGACATAGCTAACCTGCTAGACGCCGTGTTCCAAATAGGAAGTGAGCGTGGGGACGCTCCATCGACTCCGGCATCGAAAAATTGTCACCCCTGTGTAACTGCTGCATTGAGCCTTGTCATTTTGATCTTAAAATGTTCATATTAACTTGCTCTACATGATCAAGGCTACAAGGCTATGGGAGACGACACACTCTCTTCCACTTCCTCATAGTCTATGGTGTCAGATCCCCTAGCAGAAAGGTTTCGTAGTGCACCTTTAACTGACTTTGTTGTTGTTGAATGTGACACTGTATTCCACCAACAAACTTTAAACATTTTGAGAAAAGTACCTTAAAAGCATTATGTCTGACTAATGTAATTGTAACCCAAAGTAAATCTTCTTAAAGCATTAAAAACCCATTTTCACCAGTGTGGCTTGGGCTAATGTTCTTGCTCCCTGAATGACCCCTTTCTTCTTTGGGATAAATCCTGGTTGTGGTTCTGTTCCGGCCTCTAGAACAAATACAGGAGCACAGCGCCCCGTGGCCCTGGCTCTAGTGGGACAGGTGAACAGAATACAAAAGTAGTGCTCCTGCCATCCCGGGTCTGATCTGCATTCTGCCGTTACCTGCCACTTAGCTCTTTGCTCTCCCTGCGGCAAGCTGGTTATCGCCGTGTCCCCTCGTCTCTGTGTCCCTCCCCCCCCCCTCTCTCTCTCAGGCCACATCAGCAAAGTCATTCCACCACTTTCCATACATTCGGAAATCTTTCCACTCTCCGGGTCAGGCATCAGGTTTGTGGCATAGTTTTAGAAGATTTTGAAGTTTGAGAGATCATTTGAGGGACATTAAAGAGCCTCATCAAAAACATACCCAGATTTGTGTTTTGTTTCATTTAGACACGTTTAACACACAAACCCTGTATATTTAGCCTGAGTTGTTCTCTCAAACAGAAACACACCTTATGATGTACAGACATGTGTGAATGAAACAAAACACAACTCCAGGTATGCTTTTGAGGAGGTAACAACATTCTCATATTGCTTAAAGTTCACAAGAGTCAATTTTGTGAAATATAGTACCTTTAAAGTACTTGGCTTTTCCTGTGTCGATAATATTAATGCTTTAGTTTTACCTTTCAACATACTCAAAGTGCTTTATATTGCATTATTTATTCCCTCCATTTTCGTTGGTACTAAGCTACTTCTGGACCTACCACAGCTGCCAGGAGTGAAGTATCTTGCCAAAGGACACAACAACAGAAGGCACTGGTCCGAGCAGGAATGGAGGACACATGGGAAAACCATTCTTATGACCTATTTGAATCTTTCATGAGTATAACACAAAAATTATAGTATTATTATTATTATTATTATTATTATTATTATTATTATTATTATTATAGCCAATTCACAACAAAACATGCAACATTTCTGGAGCAACATATGCACGTGTTAGCGAGATCAAAACATATGAATCAGATTTTATACAGTGGACAGTATTATTTGTTATCTTTCCTTGCAACACTGTCATCATTCTGCTAAGTGCATTGTCCATATAACTGATTTATACCCACTAGCGAAGCCTTAAATCTCCCAAGTCAATATGAAAAACTATATTTCTCTTTGTTGGGCTCATATAAAGTCCGAGCCAAAAACCATTCGTTCCAAATTGAATCAGTCTGAATGCACTTTGCAGTGATTTAGAAGTATTGCCGCATAGTGCTTTAGATAAGTACAGGGCCAGATTGACAGGGAGTAAACTATGTATTTTTACTGTTGCAATACGCCAACAGTGGAGGGAGGAGCTATTTCATCAAAAAAGTGTCACATTAATTCAGACAAATCCACACAATCTAGTTTTCTAATAAAGCTGTCATATTTGCATGGCCCATCACTGCAGATTAATTCACACCACCACCTTCTGATATATGGACGCATAATAAGATCCAATATGGCCGACAACATGTGTGTGTACTTGTGTGTCTGCGTGCGTGTGTATGGGTAGGCAATTATAACATTGTGGGGACTTAAATCTGTACACACCTTTATGTCATGGGGGTCTGCTTTTCTTATGAGGACAAAAATCAGATCCTCATAACTTAAATCCAATTATTAAATCAACAACATAATTTAAATTTCAGATATGGTTTAAAGGCCCTATATTATACAGAATTGACTCTAGTGAGTTTTAAGCCTATGTCAGAATGTTGTTACCTCCTCAAAAACATACCTGGAGTTGTGATTTGTTTCTCTGTTCCACCTTGTGATGTCATGAAGTGGTAGTTTTCAAGGTAATAGTTACCTTTTACTTTTAGTTCAGTAGAGATGGGCAATTCCAGGTCTGTGAAGGTGTATGAAGTTTAAAAACACAGTGGAACACTTCCTGTGTTACATGACATCACAAGATAGAGCAGAGTGATTTCAGTTTGAGAGAAGAATCCACCCTAAAGTAAGGTTAGAATCAGTCACCAGAAAATGAATGGAAGTCATTGTAATGTCCCCAAGAGGCACAGGCGCCCAACGTGTGTGTGCGTGTGTGTGTGGGTGTGTGTGTGTGTGTGTGTGTGCGTGTTTGTGTTTGCACGTGTGCGTGTGTGCGTGCGTGTGCATACGTGTGTGTGCATGTGTGTGCGTGTGTGTGCATGCGTGTGTGTGCAAAACATAGGATCGTAATAGAACATATTGCTTGCTGTTGTATGATTATTGTGCATGTTAAGAGGGGAGATCTTTGACTGAAAGCCCTGCATCGCTGAATCCTTGTTCCACCGCAGTTCTCATCTCGTTGGCATTCATTTGAAAGCGAGCAGAACTACAAGGGGGGGTTTGCTAATCCACTTGACATTGTCTCTTCATTGGCTGTGTAATTTCAAGTGGTTTGATCTGTGTGGTATCTGCTAAAACTGACCTTTTCATATTGGATATTCGCAATAAGGAAAACGCATATTTGTGAGCCCGCACCTGCACGTGTAATAGATTTCTTCAAGGCCCTGTACACACTGTACTTTTCTTATATGTTGGTGTTCGTCTTGCTCCAGAGTACCATAGACTTATAAAGAAGTGGACTAAGGGAGTGTGATGCCACCCATAGCGTTTGACTCCAGTCAAATGAAGCTCACAATGCTAGCAGTTATGGAGCAAATTTTGAGCCGAGTTCCATATTAGGAATAGGAATTTATTTATCTCAGCAGCAAAAACAACCCCACACCATAACCCCCCTCCTCCAAACTTAACACTTGGCACAATCCAGTCAGACAAGTGCCGTTCTCCTGGCAACCTCCAAACCCAGACTCATCCATCAGATTGCCAGATGGAGAAGCGCATTTCGTCACTCCAAAGAAGGTGTCTCCACTGCTTTAGAGTCCAGTGGCGACATGCTTTACACCACTCCATCCGACACTTGGTGATGTATGGCTTGGATGCAGCTGCTCGGCCATGGAAACCCATTCCATGAAGCTCTCTACACACTGTTTTTGAGCTAATCTGAAGGCCACATGAAGTTTGGAGGTCTGTAGCGTCTGACTCTGCAGAAAGTTGGTGACCTCTGCGCACTATGTGCCTCAGCATCCGCTGACCCTGCCCTGTCAGTTTATGTGGCCTACCACTTCGTAGCTGAGTTGCTGTCGTGCCCAATTGCTTCCACTTTGTTATAATCCCACTGACAGTTGACTGTGGAATATTTAGGAGCGAGGAAATTTCATGACTGGACTTGTTGCACAGGTGGCATCATATCACAGTACCACACTGGAATCCACTGAGCTCCTGAGAGCGACCCATTCTTTCACAAATGTTTGTAGAAACAGTCTGCAGGCCTAGGTGCTTGATTTTATATATCTATGGCCATGGAAGTGATTGGAACACCTGATTTCGATTATTTGGATGGATGAGTGAATACTTTTGGCAATATAGTGTATATCCATTCATACAGTACAGTCTATGGCCAGTACAGATATATTATATAAGTAGCTCTTGTGGTCAAAATATGTCTGCTGTGTACTGTCCGCATCTAGTGTTTTAGTGTCTGATCATCAGGAAGTGCTGGTTAGCATGCTAGTTGTTGTTTGCTTGATCAACGGCAAAACTTTGCTCTTATCTCTGAAAAGTGCTTATAAAGTCATCCCTATGAGTAATTATAATGCTCTGAATGCAAAGAAAGTGAGGAATAACTCTGAACTACTGCAAACAGTTTAAAATAAACTTGTTCTGTTTTGTGTGTGTGTTTTAAGGTAGTAAAAATCACATACAGTGCCTTTAAAATATATTTAACTTCAAACTAAACAATGGCGTTTTCTAATTTAGTCTGAAGCAGATAATATCTCACACAAAAATGAAATGAAAAAAGGTTAATAATAGTAAACTAATTCATCAGTTTCAGCTTCCTATTATATGCAACATTTTGAGGACTTTTCCCCATTCAAATGATATCATTTTAAATTGTCAATTGCTATGGCAACGGTCCTAACTTTTCATCATTCTGAAATCCAGGGATAAATTTGGTTGCTAATGTATAAGTAATGCAGATATATATGTTTATAGGTTTAGATTTCCTCAGAATATGTGATTTAATATCAAGTTTTATTTTGTAATTTGAAGTTGTTGCAGAACTGGGCAAACTTTGACTGTCTGGAGAGGTCCCAGTGCCACTTTCCTCCACCACTCTGGGTTTAAGTGTTTATTTATGAACATGAGCTGGTTCAGAAACATTTTTCATCAGATTCCTCAGTGATGCAGGTTTTGTGCCTCTTGATACACAAACTGAAATCCATTAGCAATTTAATTTTGTGATTAACAAATTATACAAAACAAAGAAAGAAAAAGGGCTATGAATACTTGTGTCAGGGTAGCAGGTCTAATGAACGGAATTAGAGCGAGCTGGATACATTCAAGTTTTAAAGAAGCTTAATCAGTTTATCATAATCGTTTAAAGGGCCCATATTATGCTGTTTTCTGATCTGTTATAATGTTGTTTCCTCCTCACAAACATACCTGAAGTTGTGTTTTGTTTCATTCACATATGTTTAACTCACATACCCTGCATATTTAGGCTAAGTGCTTCTCTCAAACTGAAAACACATCACATCCACCATGTGATGTAATGTGTCATGTGGTAAAACAAAAAGTGCTCCACTGTGTTTTTAAACTTCATAAACCTTCACTAGAATCACTTGGATGACTTCAGCCTTCAGACTTCAGAACTGCTCATTTCTACTGACCCAAAGGTGAAAAGTAGCTGTTAACTTGAAAACTAGCTTCATGACATCACAAGGTGGGACACAGCATTTTCAGCTTTGGAGATGTAGACAGACTAATAAACCAGGATTACTGAAACATGTGTGACAACTCCAGGTATGTTTTAGATGAAGTAAAAACATTCTAACATGGCTTAACGTTCACAAGAGTCAATTTTGCATAATATGGGACCTTTAAAGAGGGTGTATTATGCAAAACAGATTTTCTTTCAACAATGTTATAACATTCTTCCCTCATCAAAAACATGCTGAAGAGGTTTTAGATGTCATCCATTCATGTTTCAGTATTTTAGCGATCTCTCTCAGGGCCTATTCAAACCCTCCTTATGGTTAGCTGTAATATTCTGTCCAATTCTCAGCCCACAAGCCTACATAATCTGTGCTCTCACAAGACAGTTCTCCATAAACTGTGCACAGCAGTTTGACAAACCTGATACAATGTGCAGTAGTTTCATTAGCGGGATGCACACTGATCATGTTGTGATAACGCTCTGAGGGGTTACAGAATTTTGTTTTATGCTCACACCTCAGCTGAGCCATACAGTTTATTTTTTATCCTGCACTTGGGGTCAAAGCTCAAATTACTTATAGCCTCTACTCTATTGTATGTGGATAGTGGCAGAAATCCATTGTACCCATGGTAACTGGGATAACAGGTAAGTCCAGCCACACTGCAACACCTTCTGTAGCAAAATAATAACTTCAAACACACCACCTCTTTCTTAGAATGTCAGAGGTGGTTCTCAGTTATGTTTTCTAAAGTGGTGACTTAAGTGTTCTTTTACTCTTACCCAACTAATATATTTTACAGTGTTAGTACAGGAAATGCTCTACTATGTTTTTTAAATTCCATACACCTTCACTAGAATCATTTGGATTTGCCTATCTGTACTGAACTAAAGATAAAATGCAGCGTTTAAGTTTTGTTTTGTTTAACATGAAATTATAAATAAGTTACATTTAGAAAGTTAAATTGAGAACTATTCATACTTAAATAAATTATTAGACTTGCACAAATCAGCTCACCTGTTGTAGTTCCAACCAGATCAGCTCTTTCTGATCAGATTGTGCTAAAATAAAGCTCAGATTAAGTCTAACTTGGGTAACAGATTTTCAGACAGACTAGTGCTTACAGTTAGCTTCACCCCCCCAATGTCATCAGCTAACATCAGCTGCAAAAGTATCATTACTGCCTGCATGATCTCACAGTCCTTTCCCTAATAGACCTATTGATGCATAGAGTTTATTTTTTCCTTCCCAAACAACTGACCACCTACCTTTCCATTTCAATTATGTTTTTGTCAACTTACAACAACACAAAAGTATCCTTACATACACAATTCTCAACTACGGGCTGTCACAGGAGAGGAGTGCGTCTTACAAATCTGTCCCCGGTTCAGTGGCTTTTTCCATTTTGTGTTGTGGTGGTGCTCTTTTTGTTCTTCTGTCATACAACTCAGTGCCTCCCAGAAGGAACAGCGGGCTAAACATTTGTCTTTTTCTCTTTGTATCGAAGCGGAGGTGCTGCCAAAAAGACTGGCACCATTGTTTGCATCAATGAAAGTGACATATATAATAAGCACACCTGTTACGCCATTTGCCAAGGCTCTTTAGCAGTTTGTCTATTACTGTGGTGGATATAAGGAAGTGCGTGGTTGGGGATTCAGGCGGTAATCCTTCTATCTCCAAACAATATAATTTAAACAGGATGAGGAGGTCTGCTGACTCTGATTGCAGTTCAGAATAAATTGAAGCAATTGTCAATTTGTTATTTACAAGTTTGTAGTAAATAAACAGTGCGCTGTGAGGCTATGAGAGAAGAATACATATTTAAACTTTCGGAGATAAAGTGGCAGTGAGTCCAGTGTGGAGTGAGTTGTCCTCCTGGTCTATGCGTTTTCTTCAGATTCCCTTCATCACCAAATGCATATTAAATAGTTAGTAAATTAATTAGAAAATACCAATCAAATTTTCTAAATGAATGAATGGGAGATTAAATGGGTGAATACTTTTAATCTGCCTATTGTGGTCTCACCCTTGCCTAGCTAATCCAGTATAATATCCCTGTATTTTGACGCATGTGAAAAAAAGAAGCGGATTGGTCACCATCATTTACCAACAGAAAAAATTATCTCATCTCAGATCAACAGTTTGAGTTTATTAAGAGTTTAGTTCTTTGCTCATTGATTCTTCATAAATCCGCCATGTTTTTCAGTCCCCAGTGATATTTTTTTCCTTTCTTTTTTTCTGATATGGATGGACCATGTGTGTCCCCAATTGGCTAATGCACCTGTCAATCACGCCCGTCTAATGTTGCATAATAACTAATGATCAATGAAGGACAAGACAGGAACATATCCCAAAACATGAACAACAGGCAAATTCCTCCTGAACAAGCCAAGCTAAAGGGAGGGTGGGTAAACGCAGAAAAAAACCCTCCAATCCAATGCAACCTTTAATCTTAAAACTCTTTCTCCAACACAGACCCAAATAAGAGTCTGATGAAGAAAAAAAAACAAAACACTTTTAACATGTATTTTTGTTTACAAACTCAAACTACCAATGGGCCAGACCACTCTATCAACTATACTAATGCTAGGATCAGGATTCAAACCACTGACCTTCGGATCAAATACCTCTTTTAAAAACTTTTAAAAATATGTATACAGTGTAGTATTAGATGTGTGAATGTTAAAGTTACAAAGCCTCTATACAATGAATACAATTATGATTCCTGCATCCATAAGACTGCATTACATACACACAGCCTTCCCCATAATCCTTCCATTGAAATTAGACTTGTAGAATACAGTAGATTAGAGCCATGTGGAGATCAAACACATGTTATTTTCTCATATGCATTCGGTTACAAGTCCCAGTGGTGTTGTGGAGGGAGGCAGGCTTCAGCATCATCACATTATCAGCGGCTCTACACTGGCACACATGCAGCTGCTGTCTGGACTCAAACTGAGCGGATTTTTACCACGACAAAAACCAGCACTGGAATATACCGAACAATAATGACTGAAAGACTCCGACTCTGCAGACGTGGATTAGGGCAACATTCAATGACACAGGGAATTAAGTAAAAAACAGGAAAATTGTGAGGATGTGGTGCTGTGGCACAAGGCGGTGGATTTCAGAAAAAGCTGAGCTGATCCAACCTGGATGAACTTGAAAGATAATGCCAAGAGGAGAAAGTTACGAAAAGGAAAGTCACGCCAAGGGTTTAGGATCGCTCCCAAGGAATGCATCAGGCCATCACAGCTGCCAAAAAGGCTTTAAACAACTTGAATCTGAATATACTCTGTGAATTACAAACCAGATCTTTTTTTTTTTAGTAGTAGTAGTAGTACAGAGAGTCATAGGTTTAAATAAGAAAATCCTTCACTACCTTCCATAGACTGTATAAAGAAGTGGACTAAAGGAGTGTCATGTCACCCATAGTGTTTGGCTCCAGTCAAATGAAGCTCATGAAGCTAGCAGTTATAGGGGTGAATTTGGAGTCAGTTCCATATTAGGTGCAGGAATTTATTTGTGGACAAAATTGTGAAATAAAAACACCAGGATCATGTAGAGCAGGTTAATACGAACATGACCAACACAAGACCAAAATGACAAGGCTCACTGCAGCAGTTACAGAGAGAGGGATGACAATTTTTTATGTAAAGTCAATTGGAAACAGAGTCGATGGAGCTGAAAGCACCCCCACGCTCACTTCCTATTTGGAAGCGGGCGGCTACATATATATTATATATACAGTCTATGCTGCTTTCATCTCAGTCATGTATTCACTTTATTTGCTACATTTGTGAAATGGTCATATGCTGTAAAAATACTAGTATATTGTAAGAAAAAGTCTGATGATTAGAATAATCAGAGAACCCAATAATTATATCTATTTTTTTTTGATGTGTTAATATATAAGAAGAATATAATATGTATAAAGAAATATGATGGTCAAACTCACCTAGTGACATATGCCACTTAATCAATGGATTTAACTTATTTGAAAGACAAAGTACAATGAATTTTCAAAAGGACTTTCAATTTTCAACATTTTCTCTTTCATTTTTGTCTTTGCCACATTGTCTTTTTGCATAATTTTCCTTGTCAAAAACAAATGTGCAAAAAAATTGCCCACATCAGCTGACATTTCAATAATCTGATTACTCAAGAAATCAAATAACTGTCAGATTGTTGGTGTGTGAACACAGCCACTTATGACATATATGTCAGAATGTTTGATGTGTGACTGCATACACTAGGGCCTGATAATATATAGATTTTTTTTTTCTTTAAAACTTATTTTTTCTTTTTGATTTCTCCCCCTCTCCACTAAAATGTTCTGAAAAACAAACTACAGAAAATAGTCAGAACTGAAAAGATTGTATTTAGTGATCATATTTAACTCAAAAAACAGCATACAACCCCAACATTTAATTTGACATCACTGATTTCAAAGCAGTCAGCACTGCACGGCCCTGTGCTAGACTAAATGCAGTGAGCAGCCTTTCTTGCATATCCAATAAAACATTTTAGTTTTTTCTTACAAACTTCAAATTCGATTAATTGATTTTATCAATTTTTTGCCTAGCCCTTGCATATACCGACATGTATTCCTCAGCATGTGGCTTGCATTCACTTTATTATTACACTCTTGACTTTAACTTAAGATTTCAGTTTAATTAGGCTACGTGCGTTTGACAACAACAAGGTGAACATTTGAAAGAAAACATATGCACTGATGCCGTCGCTTTCACTTCACTTGTAATGATTTCACCTGTTCAACTTGTCAAGACACATTATTCCTGTCAGTTAAGTCTAAATACAACCACATGTGAAATCAGAAAGTTACAGTAGCAGCATTACAGCAAATTGGGCCTTTGTTAAGCCTGTCACGATAACAAATTTTGAGGCGCGATATCTTGGTGAAGTAAATATAGAAGATAAACGATAATATTGCAACTATGCCACTGACACTATAACCCCAGAGCAGATTTAAACAAAAAAAAAACTAAAAACTTCTAAATCTACAATATTGTTAAAAGCTAATATGCTAATAATATAACAGCAGTACTTAGTTTCATAGAAGATATTAATTCAGCCATGTACATCTTAAATCTCATCATATAGCCAAAAAAAACAACCACAAATTTCCCAGTAGTGCAAAGAAAAAGTACCCATGATAAATACTGACCCCCAAAAATGATTGTTCCATCTATCATATAGTGAAGTTGATATAGCAATTACCATGACAGGCCTAGGATTTGTTTACCAGTCCAAACCCAGTGATAGTATCTGAACAGTGTATGTGACTGCATTATAAGAGCATCAATTAAAACATGTACAGGGTCCACAGCTGGCTCAGAGCTCAGAGCTGCTGATGTAGCAACTTGGCATGGACTTGAACCTGGGCAAAAAGCCAAAATGTACTTCAAACTTCAGCTACAGGGCTTCTGCATCCATCCCATACCTGATACTATCGTCTAAAACCATTAAAGTACTGCTAGAAAGAAGAGTAACTGTGATTTTGTACACCTTTTAGTGGTCTAACCGCATAAAATCTCCAACAAGTTCTACCATTTTAGTGTATGTTTCCTATTAGCATTTGGATTTTGACAATATTTGATTCAACTTTGTATATAACAGCTAATATACATTGTAAAGATGAGTACAAAAAACACACACACATTATATTACATTCAACTAAACCTGGGTGTTGGACTGTGTTGGTTACAGGTTACTCTACTGGTTTATCCAATACAAAATTCTCATTTGATATTATCATCAAGGCTACATAAAATGGTGTTCGCAAAGATTATTAATGTTGGAAGTGTCAAAATGCCACATGTCCTTTAAGACGTGCTCTGAGGGACTGCCCTATAGTCATATGGATGAAAGTACTGGACAACATGCAGGATTTATATATTGTAATGTTAAATTAATATAAGTAGGTATTTAAAACGTATACTCTGCTGGAAGGGGTCTCAAAAAGTCCAAATCAAAAATGTATTGCTGAAAACTATTGAGGCCACATCCCATGTCTGTTCATTGCATCCTTGACTCCTCAATTCCTTTGTTGCAAACCCCACTTATTGTGACTCTCATTAACAAAAGAGGAAAAAGAGGGCAGTGGAAAGGCTATTTCAAATGGGCTCTCTCCACTCAGTTGACTTGAGGAAGCAAGTGTCCAGAAATGGGACACAGCCAAAGAGAACATGAAGTGGAGCCCTCCAAAAAGGTTTGAACCTATTGGGTCTGGGGGAAGAGGCTAACTAGAGGTACTGCTCTGTCTGATGCTCTGTTACTCAAATCATTTTAATCTGAGCTTTACTAATACAATCTGATCATAATTTATCTGAACACTACAATGGGTGTGCTGATTTTATGCCGTTAAAAAACTCCCTCTCAAATGACAAGCTACCCAGCTCATCAACCCACAGTTTTTCAGTAAGTTCAGTTTCATCTTTTTTGTTAAAAATCAAACACCTAAACAGGACCATGCTTGTATTGATCACAGGCTCTTGAAAATGTGTTTGAATCAATTTTGTTGAGTTTTCAGGCTATCTAAAAAACTTATCAGGCTGTGTTTGCTAACATGTGTGCCGTGTTGCCATGGTAACTTCTGAACATTCTGCCATAGACATATATGCAGTCACCCCAGAGTGATCACTGCAAAGTATACAACACAATGTACACAGTGTAACCTCTTTTCTGTATGATCCTTTAATTATTACAACTTCCAGTGCACTTTAAATATCTGATACTTTTGATTACGCAGCCAGCCCCTCAAATCTGTCTTTTTCTATGCAGAATAAACATGAAGACAACTAAACAAAGCCACCAGGAGCTGTCTAACCCCCTGCACACAGACTCTTACATGGAGAAAGCAAAGCACTTCACCTATACACTTTGTGCCAAGAGTGAATGAAGAGGAGGAGGCATGGTTCCCAATACCTGGATGGCAATTGGATGGCTGCTCATGACTGGAGCCATTTTGTGCCCTTCACCACTGAAAAGAGTGGGCGCGTAATACAGCCAAGGTTTAAGAGAAAAATCCATTCAACGCTGCACTGTGTTGTCATAATGTCTGTGGCAGGTTAAAAACAACCAAATACACCATAACATAGGGCTGCAAGTTTAGGCTAATAGAAATCAATGCTTATGTAATTAGCGAGTCGTAAAAGGTAGCAGTTTTTCAAGCGCCAATATTTCCTTTAGTCTTAATCTTCATAAAAACTGCTAACCCTGTAGTTTAGATCTGCAGAAACATGTTCTGAAATATTTCATATTTTTGTCAATTGTCCTGAAATTTAAAATGCAAACACAAATCTAATTGCAATGTTTGTTCAGCCCTACCATTACATCGATCTATCACTTTTTGCTAGTTAAATTCTGGTCCTTCTTTAGACTATATTGATATGGCCAAGAGCTGTTTTGGAGATGCTCTGTTCCACTGCTCTCTCTGCTAGCCTTCACAATAGCGCCAAATGGCCTTCTTCTTACACATCAACTTTGAAGACAAAATGTTCTCTGGAAGCCAAAAGATGCCACCCACTAACAACCTGGTGCCAAGATGAACAGACATGCAGCTCACTTTACCTGTCCACGGTTTTGATCGAAGAGTATTCTTCAAGATATAGGACCTAGCCTATTTAAACCACCAGTGCAGTACTTGAAGGATGGGCCGAATGCAGAGGACAAATTTTCCTATGGGGACAATAAAGTGTACCTTAACCTCAAAAAATAATAATATCAGGTATTCTATGTAAATCTCACTTTTTATACAATTCATGTGGCAACAATGTCTCTAAATAGGAGTTAAAGAGGAACAGGGGTTTTAAAGGTGCACAGTCTAACTTTTCTAGTGGGTAACTTGACTTGGTCGAATCACTTGCTTGTGTCCATGGTTATACATTCAATTTAATGCCATACTGTGAAACATTCTAGGCATAGCAATAACATCTCCGTGTAGACGAGGAGATTGGTGATCCTCCACCAGAAAAGTTGCATAGTGCACCTTTAAATGGCTGTTGAACATTGTAAAGAAACTGCAAGAGTTTTACCCTTATCTTTACAAACACTGTTCTTTCTCACTTTAGTTTGATGAGAAGGATTTTGATTTTTCAGTTGAACTGTATTTCATGACAAACCTGAAAGATCTTACCTGATGCAACAGTAGCTGACTGTAGAATTTATTAAACAAGAAACTGAGACTGAGTGACAGACTCGGCTTCTTGGGAATATACAAACAGCCAATTCATCTGTAATTTGAAGATAACCAACAACGCGCCATAGAAAGTTGTAAAGGGCTGCCCTCTGCTGGTGGTTTTCTAATGGTAAACGTCTACACACTAAGAACACACTAAAAAGTTTCGGTTAAATTACTGCATTTTTGTGTCAGGTTTCATATTTTGATTATGATTATGTCTGACATCCCATTATCCCATTATAAGCGTCTCAACACATCGCTCAAATAAATGAACGTGAGAGTCCACGTCACCGCGCAAAAGCAGCTTTTACTTTCACTTTCTTCGAAAACAGGGAAGTACGTTTAGGAGGTACGCGTAGGATTTTCACATAGGTGAGTAAAGATATACTGAGCAACAATCAAAAGTTGGTGAAGCTGCTCAAACTTTATTCACCAGGTGGCCATCATGACAAACCTCCTGGAGGTGATCAGGGGAATCAGTGAAGAAGCAGCATCGGAACTGGAAAGTAAGTTCCACACGTATCTAAATAATAAGAGAATTGAAGTGGGATTAACAGCATCCACTTGTGTAAATCAGGTATAGGATTTACAAGTGACACCGACATAAGGTCCCTCAACAGACAGGACCTGCTGGAGCTGCTTCCTGGGAAACATAATCTGAGACTGAGAAAGCAAATACATGAATATATTTGCAGTTTACAACCAAATAACAAGGTAAACCAGCAAAATAAGTTGTTTTACTGTAATACATGTGCAGTGTTTGTGGTGTAGACCTATTGTCTGAGTCTGACTTTTTAGTAGTATATTCTATCAATGCTAAATTTACAGATGTCAAACTTATTTAACCTGTTTGACTAATTTTCAGGTCCATAAGGCAGAAAGAGAAAATCCTCCTGTGAGAGCAAAAGGTGTGAATAATGCAAACTCAGGTACCTTCATGTTACAGCATAATCAGTACATCAATATCCACATGTATAGTTTTAATTATTACACTTGATTTCTTGAGATTACATATTAATTGCATTTTCTGTGAGATTCTGTGATTATTCAAGTTTTGCTCATTCAGAAAATTCCAGTACTGGGGCTACGTCATTTCTATCAAACATATGGCCACCATCTTGGTCAAAACAAGGTTAGAAATCTGTATGAAACAAACAACAACAACAACAAAAAATTCCCTTGTTCATGTCTCTTCTGTCATGGCTTTTTCAGGTTCTGCTACAACTACACAACCAAAGACTAATATCAACCCATGTGCAAAGACACAATTAGGTGGTGATCCTGCATGAGTTGAAATTAAGTATCAGCTTTCAGTGTTGTTATTATTATTTATTTGTTATAACATTTAATTTGCATTTTAGCCACTGTTGCGTACAAGACGGTGGTCAGTGGTAAAACACTGGACAAACACCTTGACATCATAGAGAAGTTAAACGGTCCAGTTCCCGGACACAATGTTTGTCTTCAGCTGCGTCACACCGGAGATGAGTCCTGCCAGGTCATCCTTCTCTTCTGTCCAGTGGTCTCACGCATGGGGACAGATTTGGAAGGAGCCCTGCGAGAAATTTCAAGTAAGAATCTTAAAGGTGCATTGTGTAACTTTTCTGGTGTTCAAATGCTTTTCCCCATGGAGATGTTATTCCTTTGCCTGGAATATTTCACAGTATGGTATTTAACCTTTCTATCTATCTGGAGACCAAACCAGACCAAGTTACAGGTCAGATCTGTGGAGAGGCAGAGCTGTTTAATGTCATACTGTGGAACATTCCAGGCAGAGCAATGACATATAGAAACAAGCAGGTGACGGACCCCCAACCAAAAAGTTACATAGTGCACCTTTAAGCTAAATCTAGCTATTTGTTTCAAACCATGTGTTATTATTAGTAGCAGTAATCTCATTTCATGTATTTGTACATCTTTCAGGTAACAGTGGGAGTGACAAACCCCTCATTGTTGTTGCGATGCACCACATGCATACTCCAACAAGTCTCCTAGCCCCAAAAACAAGATCGTCTCGTGATCTTGGTGTAAATGTTTTCTTTCACGAGACTGTGAATGGTGTGCTGAACTGTGCACAGAATGAAGCTGCCATAACTGAGATGAAAATAAAGCTACTTGAATACAGCACAAAAAGAAGTTGCAGAAACTAACTAAAGAACAAAATAACAGCATGTTCCCCCAATCACCATGGAGATGTTTTTGCCTGGAATGTTCCACAGTATGATTGTAAACGTATCTAACATGCATTATCCCATTACAGGTATTTTTACTGCATAGAAAATGTACAGCCTTACTCCTCTGAACAGATCTACCCTGTGACTTGACTGTGACTAACCCTAACCCTTTAAATGCACCCATGAAAATAAGTCCAGCAACAGGGTGGCAGATTAACTACTTTGTGTTGTTGGGCTAATGATAAAAACATACCATAATTAAAAGGAGGATTCATAGGAGTATGGTGTTTTAAAGTAAAATTTTCTTTGATTTTTATTGTTTGATCATTATAAAAAATGTAATTTTCCAGAGCAATAAATGAATGCATTTCTTTTACTGAATTATTTCTGTGATCTTCCTTTTTCACAGCATAGAGTAAACGCCTTCACAAATAGGTGAGGGAAAAGAGCTTTGTTTTGTCTGCTGCAAATCAGTTATTTTTTGACAGGTTTTAAATGTTGATTTACTTTGATGTGTTCCAAATTAGACTAACAAACAAGAAGACTGTTGAAATTGCTCAAATATTGCAGTCTGGGCGTTTCCTCCTAAAAAGGGGCGGGACAAGTGTCTGTCACTCAAACAAACCACCAATCAGGAGCATATTGTTTAAGCCGGTTTTGACTTTCAGTTTCATTTATGGAAAACGCAAAGTCACACGCTCAGGAAACACGGTGTAAATTCGTCTTTTTATACTTTTTTTTTCTCCAAAGGTGAGATCAAATTCTATCCTACTTTTCATGCAGCATTGAAGAGTGTAGCTAATTTTATTTCATTTACAGTTAAACCATGGCTTTACTGGAAGAGATCAGAGGGATCAGCAGGGAAGCAGCCCGTCAGCTGGAGAGTACGTTCTGACCCTTAATATTTGATAAAGCAGAAAACCATTTATAAACAAACTAATGGACATGTTGTATGGACATTATGGCTATTACAGGAGCGGATTGTTGCTCTGACCAAGACATTCGCTTACTCACACAAAACGACCTGCAAGAGCTCTTCCCTGGGCTTCCAAAGTTTAGATTAAGGAAGAAAATCTATGAAGCCATACACAAAAAGGTAAGGAAACATACCCTGATTCCAACGTTTAAACAATATATAATTTAATATTCTGTCATTTGTTTTTTAGCGTCCAATTCAGGCAGTTCTAAATGAACTCAAACATTTTATTCCAGACGATTTCCAAATAGGTACTTAGATCAGTATTGTACTTCTTACACAGTTATTTGCCATCCAATACTTACGCTATTTTCTGATCTATGTTATAATGTTGTTTGCTCATCACAAACATACCGGGAGTTGTGTGTTTAACACACAAACCCTGCATATTTAGGCTCTTCTCTCAAAAGTTCTTCTCTCAAAGAGAAAACACACACCTTGTGATGTCATGTGGTAATACAGGAAGTGCTCTACTGTGTTTTTAACCTCCACCACTTGAAGCATTTGGATGATTTCAACCCTGGAATTGCCAACCTCTACTGAACAAAAGGTAAAAGCTGTTAACTTGAAAACTACCGCTTTATGACATCACAAGGTGGAACAAAGCATTTAGATGTTGGGGAATGCAGACAACCTGATAATCCAGGATTACTCAAACATTTGTGAAAAAAACCCCAAAAAACTCAACTCCGGGTATGTTTTTAATGAGGTAACAACATACTAACATGGCTTAAAGTCAGTTGTGCGTAATATGGGACCTTTAATATTTTGCCTTGCAGATGCTTTCACTAGCAGTGGGGCACTTCATGACTATCTACAGATGCTTAAAGCGTTAAAAAGTGAAGTAACTCATGTTCAGGAGTTTCTTGATGCCCATATTGATCTACTGGAGAAATTCAGTCAATTCAGAGAGCACAGTCAAAGAGAGGACACAAAGTCCAATAAAGGTTGGTATAATAGAAAGTTTCAAGCAAATGCAAAAAATGAAAATAATTACAATTTGAAAAACTTTATAGATCAAACTTTAGTGCCTAATGTAAAGAACGCTCCTGCTGCACCTTCCAATAATACCAACACCAATCATTTTGAGCATAATGTTCATTCACAACAAGAACAAGGTAAGCTTTTCTGAACCTAAAAAGAAGTGAACTTGTGATGAGTGTAGTTTCTCTTTCTGTTGCAGCTCCATACATGCCTAATCCTCAAAATAATGTCATGACACAAGCTACAAAACTAAACCTCCAACTCCAAGGTATACTTAATTTCTAAAACTCCAGTGAGTAAATTATGGACCAGACTCTGATGTCCTTTTCTTGTCTTTTAGCCACTGTAAGATACAAAATGAGTGTCAGTGGTAACACCCTGAACAGACACTTGGACGTAATGAAAAAGATAAAAAGTACTAACCCACAAAGTCTGCATCTGCAAGAAGTCGTACGCAATGAGGACAGCCAGATCACCATAGTCTTCTGTCCAATTGTCTCTCGGGTGGGGACAGATGTAGAGACAGCCCTGCAGCACATTCAAGGTAAAAGTCTTTGATATATTGGTGGGTTTCAGATTTTAGAATGTAATGATGTCATACTCCCAGATAGGGGGCAAGAGCCAGTTTTCCCTATTGATTATAATTGATTACATTTTGTTGAAATGTCTAAAATCGTGGCCATTCCGGCTTGTCAAAGCTTGATCCCGTCAGATCTCAGAAGCTCAGCAGGGCTGGGCCTGGTTAGTACTTGGATGGGAGACGCTGGGAAAATCAGATGCCACATTGGGGCGCCAGTGGCAAAAACTGTCGTTGTGTCCTTAGGCAAGGCACTTCACCCACATTGCCCATCAGAGGGGCCGATGGCACAGATTGGCAGCCTCGCTTCCGTCAGTCTACCCCAGGGCAGCTGTGGCTACAATAGTAGCTTACCACCACAGAATGTGGAGTGAATGAATAATGCCCTGTAAACCGTCTTTGAGTGTCCAGAAAAGCGCTATATCAAATTGATGCATTATTATTATTATTATTATTATTATTATTATTAAAAGGCACATGTACAAATGCTGAACCTGATCATTTCTATTACACAATTTACTAAGTAACTAAGAACTGCATTACAATAAAAATCTGCATTTAAACATATTAATTTCAGCTGCCCCACATCTGTATTAAATGGGTTTCAAATGAGGATTGTTGCCAGACATACAAAACAATCCCTTAAAACCGAAAACAAATCATGTGACTGAAAACCAAACCACCAATAGAGAGGTTGAAGTGCTTTCTTGATCTTGAGCGACATTTTTCACAATAAAGTAATGAAACAATTAAATGCATACCACCCAGAAATGTGTTGTTTTAAATATGCATTAAGTAGTACTTTGTCAGATAATGAAAGTTCTTTCACTTGACCAAGAGGAATACTCCTGAAAATATATTTAATAGAAGAAAGGAAAATTACATTTCATATTTGCATTATCTGTCTCAAGTTTTTTTTATTTTTATTTTTTTTATTGTTGGCCTAATCACAATTTCAAAAATGGAAAAAAAAAAAAAAAAAAAAGTAGTTTAATATAGCAGCAGACAACTGTGCATTACATAACCCACCAATAATGATTCAAGGTATTTTTTCATGTTTTCAGATAACAAACCAGTCATTCTCGTGATGATGTACCACAGCCGTACTGGACACAGCCATAATTCAACAGGACAAATGTATCACCAAAATGTAGTGCTGATAGTCAATGTGTTCTTTCATGAGACTGTACCTGGTTTACTGCAATGTTCACAAAATGATGAGGCCATAAACAAAATTCAAGCTAAATTGCAGTCATTCATTACAAAGACTGCAAATCCATTTTAGTGTCTCAGTCATAAAATATTCCATACAAATATGAATGTCCTTGCGATGTTGGTTTCAGCTTGTAATTGTCTTTTTTGTTAATGTGCATGCATACGTTGAATACAATCATATTAGAAGAGCATAGATATTTCTGTACATTTATGACACATTGAAAATCACTGTGCTTTCTATGAACAATCATCAGTTTTATAATCACAAACATTTAGCTGCAGCCTGCTATTCTGTCCTTTTGAATCAGACTATCTACTGTCACCTTGCTGCGTCATAAATAAAGGAAAAATAATAACAAATCTACAAGTCATTCTTTACTGTTTAGTTTTTCAGTTCTATAGCCTATTTTCTTGTTATACATTTTAATACATAAACAACAAGGGAAAACACCACAGCATAGAGAAACTTAAAACTTATACTGGCTGCAAATAGTAGGCTATGGGGCAATTTTTCTCCTCAAAAATGCAAAAGGTGCATGATATTAGTATATTTTAGAGAAAATTACACTCAGTACAATTTGCAGCCGCTCCACTTCAATGTAGATGCGTGTTTCTTGTGTCCACTGCGAGAGGATTATTTTTTCCCACATGGCGAATGATTAAAATGAGCTGCTATCGCCACTGTTCGGCAGGTGGCAGTATTGAGTCTTCACCACCGCAAAAAGCCGACGATTTAAAAACCGGAAGTATGGGATTGTTTACAAACACGAGGCTCCTTTTTCAGCTGCTCCAACCATATGCTGTAATCTGAAGGAATGCATCCATATATTTACTTTCATCAGTATATTTTGGGCTTGTTTTGGAGTGGACGTTAAGCTCTACATGTTTTACATAACCGGTCACGAGTCAAGACCGCTAATCCGGAGCTAACTGCTAACAAGCTTCCTTGACTGATTGAAGTGTTGATTCATTCCAACAGGTGACACACTGGCTGCAGATTTTGTCACAACTGCTAAGGGTGTGTGAAGTTTTTTACAGCTCTGAGCTAGTGCTGGTGTCATGTTAGTTTGTCGCGTCTTTTGTAGCCGTAGCTGGACGTATTTAAAACAAGTTCAGAAGTTTAAAAGACTCAATAATAAACAAGACAATTTGAGGTTGCACCGTTTTATTACGATTTGGTGCAATACAGTCTTTGATAGTAACCTGACAGCCCACCGGTTTGGACTGGAGGTAAGTTTTAAAACTACTACTGACGCTATTATGTAGCACAAATCCACAGATAGTAGGGCTGCACGATATATTGCAATAGAATCGAAATTACACTTTGAGTTGACGCTTTTCAGGCAGCACTTATTTAGATAATATTACTAACTTACAAAACTACTGCAAAATTACTAACTAATACAAAATGTCCTGTAATTTTGCTTTTCATAGGAATATATTGTTGTTCCTGTAGTTTAAATTTCTACAAATAGTCTTTATCTTGTATTAGTTTAACAATTCATATTTCAGTCTTCACATGAGTTGTTCACAATATGCACGCAGAATTCTACTTTTTAAACATACTTCGCAAATCTACATCACAATTTCCATTAGATTTCTTTCCCAAAATTGTGCAGTGCCAACAGATGCAAGGTCAAATTTGCATATGCATACTTATGTGAATATTATTAATGCTAATTTTGTTTATTTACAGACTTACCCATTTATGTTAGGCATGTTACCCGCAAATGTCACAAGAAATAAGGAGATAACAGCAATTTCCACAAAGAAGGAGGATGATGATGGTGGAGGGGAAGCAGCTGTTGTCGACCAGAAATGTCAAACTAAAGGTATTTCAGTCGGGGAAGACTCGACCAATAAGTGAGACTTAATGAATGATTTTATTGAACGGATGAACTCTGAGGAAGACTGCACTTCTGCAATGCAGTTAGGGTAGAAAAAGACCCTAGGTATGTCAGGGAAAAACCTAGACACTGGTGGTAATGAAATGGCTGAGAAGTCAAATAGTTGTGCTGCTGTGGTGGAGAAGGGATAAAAGAAACTAGCATAGCATGTAGCGGAAAGTTAGATTTTCAAATATTTTTAGTAGTAGTTGTAAAAGTATTTCTTTTCTTTTTTTTCTTTTTTCCTCCAAAAACTGAAAAAAAAAAATAATAATAAAAAAATCTATGAATTACATTCACTGATGAGGGTCTCAGACATTATCTGAATTGCTAAATATATGCTGTTGATATCTTTTGTTTTCATCAGATCTAAAGGATAAGAAGACTAGAAGGAGGATGTGGAGGGAAAAGAAAAACCAAAAGAAAAGTATGAAGTCAGATGAACTGCTGGACACTCTCATGTCTGAGCTTCCATTTGCTTTGACAAGCCCAACGTCATGGAAGGAGTTGGGATGTAGGTTTCTCTTGCTTTTCTGTAGGATTAACTCTAGTAAACCGTAAAAGATTATTAATATGTAAAACTTTTTTTAAATTTCAGTTACTAACACAAATAAAAAACTAAAGAAAAGAAAGAGGGGAGAAATTGCAGGGCGAGCAGACAGTGAAGAAGATGCAGGCAAAAAGAAGAAAAATAAGGAAAGTAAAAGACCAAACTACTTCATCTCTATCCGCATCACTAACCCACAGGTGAGAGTTAGTTGGCTTTGTGATTGTAGAATATGAGGAGGTCATTGTATTATAAGAAATGACTGTCCTCCCATCTCCATTGAATATTATAGACCGCAGTATAACATGTGTCACAATTGAAAAAGTCAAGTAAAAAGGATACCACATCAATGGCAAAAAGTATTTAACAACTAGAAAACACTTTCTGGTAGACATTTTATGATCTATTGATTCATGTAATATATATTCTTGAATAGAACAGGCCAATTATCTTCAGCTAATTCTTTATCCAGGAGAACTGAGCATAAGAAGATAGTATCTTAAATTAATTAACTTGCAGACATTGATCCATTCAGAGATTGATTTTAGGTCACAGTTAGTTCTGTACTCAAAGAGAAACATTTTACGGAAAGAACACTTGATTTTCCATTACCTGATGCTGGAGGCTGGCAAAAGCCTAATATACATTGACCACTGGGTTCTTTCATCCGTCATTGATTTCTTTAAGTCGCTATCTATCCATTATGTGTTCTTCTTTCTACATAATTCCTTTTTCTCTCCTGTGTAAAAAGTACTTTAGTTAAAGGGCCTCTGTTATTACGCTATCATCTAATCCATGTTATAATGTTGTTTCCTCATCACAAACATACCTGGAGTTGTGTTTTGTTTCATTCACACATGTTTAACACATAAACCCTGCATACTTAGGCTGGATTTTTTCTCTCAAACAGAAAACACTGTTCAGCCTTGTGATGTAATTTGGTAATACAGGAAGTGCTCCACTGTGTTTTTAAACTCCATACACCTTCACTAGAATCATTGATAATTTCAGCCTTGGAATTGCCAATCTGAACTAAAAGTTAGCTGTTAACTTGAAAAGATCGAAAAGAACATTTTGAGCTTTTTTAGATGTAGACAGACTAATTATAAAGGTTGCTCAGACATGTGTGAATGGAACAAAACATAACTGCAGATATGCTTTTGAGGAGATAACAGCATTATACCATGGCTTAACGCTGCAGGAGGCAGTATTGTGTAATATAGGCCCTGTAAGAAGCACAAATCTTCTAACATGTGATGAACCTCATGTTTTTAATGACAGATAAGCTCTGCAGTGGCAGAGGTCCAACAGGCAGTTCTACAGCAAGAGCCCAAACTGTCCAAAGCCATGATCCCAATCCCCTCTCTACACATAACATTATTAGTCACTCATCTTGCCAACCAGGAGCAAGTCGACCTGTAAGTTCACACCTATAGTTACACCAGTAACCGTACTAGTAAGAATATCTCATTTGATGTTGTGATAGCTGCAATACAAATTATGTTGAAAAACTATTCAAGCAAAGTTTTGTGTTTGTGCTACGGTATGCAAATCCACAGTCACTAATTACCCTAATCAAGCTGAAGCTGTTTATCCTCTTTCATAGAAGCTCTTGAGGGTGCAATTTACTTGTATTGCAGCTTGCATCAAACAGTGAAAGCAATAAATACACTCAATTGTTTTCCACACCAGGGTTCTAAACGTACATGTTGTGAAATTGCCTACTATTGTGAAAAGCGAATCAAAGAAACAAAGTCATTTGCATGTCAAACTCATAACTGTTTAATATATTGTATCAAAAGCATTCATCAAGATCATTTAGTCTAGGTCTGGGCTATGTGTCTGTACTATTGTGTGATTACATTTTCTGAATAATAGGTTTCTGACAAAGGTTAGACGTAAGAAAAAATAATCCTAGCCTTCTGCATGGTTCAACCTTTTACGGCTTGAATCTTATCCTATAGCCAAAAAATAACCCAGTATCTCCCACTAGTGCAAAGAAAATGTGCTCACAATAAATACTGACCCAGAAAAATATTGTTCCAGCATTCATCTATTGAAGGATAAATCAATATAGTAATTATCATGGCACGTCTAGGTTCTTGACAAAGGTTAGACGTATGAAAAATTGATCCTTGCCTTCTGCATGGTTCTATACATCTAAAAAGAAAAGCACTGCAATGCTCAGATGCATGTATTGACTCATAAATAGAAAATGATACTTTCTTAATCCCTGGTATCGTTCAGATATATCGACTCATCTGGATAATCTGTGGAACATGCCCGGTGTGCTGATACATAATACTTAATCTACATCAAGCAGAAGATTTTGCCATCACTAATCACTTGATGCTCTTGTTATGTAATATGAGAGCGAAGGAAGTCAGGATTATGATGTGCAGGATGAGCACAGTGCATTGGGCATATTATTCATGTATATACTTCCTTTTAGGGCGGCAACCGTGCTGGCCGCGGTAGAGCCCTCATTGGCCAAGCTGCTAGGTGGGCGGGGCTTGGTGCTGCCATTCTCCGGCATCCGTGATTTTGGGAAGGAGGTGGTGTTTATTAGGCTGGCCCCTGGAGAACACAGACATACACTGGACAGCTTGGCAGGTTGGTAACTGGATTATTCCCTTTAGTTAATTTAATATAATTTTTGCTTCATGCTTGTGAGTGCATGTTTTTAATAATGAATAAGAGATGAAAATGTAATTGGACACTTGTGATGTCCTGGAAGATGGTGGGGTCAACTTAGGGGTCATCTGAGGAGACATTACTAAGGACATAGTACTGGGTACATGCTTTTATCTGGCAAGCTTTCACTAGATTAGATGGCTTTAGGAGACTGTGAAGATGATTTTGTGCTTTTATATGGCTTTTACTGTTATTACTTCTCACTTTTGAAGTTTAAATGTGGACTTATCCTCACATCTGTCCTTGAGCCAGCTGAAATAGGTCACTTTAAAAAAAAAACAGGTCATATTAAAGAACATTTGGTGCTGTTAAAATGCCTTTAGTACAAGTGGATTTTGCCATATAATGTCTATTTGAGTGTTTTATTTCTACCATTTGCTTTGCGAGATATAAAAAAAAACCATTAGACCTTTGTTTATGCACTACAGATTTGCATGTTTTTTGCATTTTGTGCCTTTGGCTAAAAACATTAAACCCACATTTTTAAGAGGATTTGCCCTCATTACTTTCACAATAACGCTCTGAAAAAATAAGCACATTTACCTAATACCTTATTTCCCCCTTGCCAGTTGCCACCATCAGCCAAATTAAGATATTTACAATCTGCTGTTCTTGTACAGAACTAACCGATTTCTTGGTGTTCAGGAAGCATAAAACATTTCCCTACATTATTGTCAGCAGCCTGTTTTGATTTGACACTAATTTGGATTTTCTCGTCTAAAGCTACAGTGTTTTTAAATATTCAGATTCTCACATTTGGCATTTGTTTGACAGCTAAACAAATTCCAAATGTTGTTTTATCTTGGAGCCTGAATTAATGTGAAATGTAATAAACTATAAGTCGACAGCTACAGGGGCCATATTTCTACCTAATTACTGGTGATATCACAAAGTAAAGATGTGGTGTTTGATGCTCAGTACAACTCCTGAATCTAAATTGCAATTTCCCCTCTTAGATCCAAAAGTTTGTTGTGATAGTTGAGACAGTGCTGGGGAATAGAAAGTTTCCATTTCTGCTGTGATCTTAGGGGCAAAGTCAGGATAAGGCTCTAATAAGTCTGAGTCTCCGCTCCTTCTCCATTGTTATTGATTATTTTCTAACCTTCCTCTTTGGGGCTAAAAATATCACTGTGGTTTTCCATGTAATGCTCATTGGCTTGTGCGTCTGTGTGTGCGTGTGTGTGCGCGTGTGCATGCTAGCTGTCAGTGTGTTGTAGCCCTTTACTGAACATGTGCGGGTCTTAACAGCCATTAATCACTTCTGTCCATACACTTCCATACGTCTTCCCCTATTCACTTTACTTAAGGGCTGAGTGATATGGCAAAAATGTGCTCTTTTTCCCCTTGTAATGATTTTCAGTGACTTTTATGTTTCCTTATAAATACAAATGAAAATGGCTTTAACATTAATTCCCTGAACATAAGAAAGACTTTTAATCTCTGCCATTTAATAGAAAATAGTTACATTCATTCCCTCCAAAGTCTGAACTCTGACAGGACCAGAGCGGATCATTTACAAATAGAAATGGCTGGATGGTTAGAATAGAAAAATCATTTGGTGAGCTGCTATGTCCAAATAATTTCCCTTGTGGATCAGTAAAGTCTGCTTAAGTCTAAGATCCCAATTCAATTAAAATGTGATTAATTGCATAGCTCTACTTTGTCCTTTTTTGATTGGATAAGAGAAATAATGTTCCAGTTCAACTTGAGTGGATTTTAATTTTATTTTTAAAAGCAGCTTCACCATTGTATTGAGATTCAAGGTTATTCATCATTGAGATTCAAGGTTATTCATCATCTCAATATGTGTTAATTGTTCAATATTCAATTCCTTATGATTCCCACTCCCACTTCCTACTCCCACAACTGTTTGTGATGAGCCTTTTTTGATAATACCAATTTTAATTTTGTGTAGTCAGTCAAAATCAATCAGTTGCAATTGGTGGATTTTTTATTTCAAATCTGGCATAAAAAAAAATCACCACATTAATAATCAACTGATTCACTGTACAAGCCTCTTTTGATCAATCTACATTGGCTTTCCCTCATTAAATGTTTGCCACAAGGAGTCATTTTAATGTTGTTTTATTTCAGAAATGGCAGATATTTTGTCAATGAAGATGTTTACTCTAATGTTTTGTGTTCTAGAGTTGTTACGCAGTCGTTTTGAGGAGCAGGGTCTTCTTGAGGGAGACTGCCATGAGTTTGATCCTCACCTCACCATTATGAAGCTGTCTCGTGCACGTCAAATCAAAGCACAGGTACCCATCACCACCCCACACACACACACACATTCACATACTTACAGTTAGTGTTCTCACCGTACTCAAATTCCACTTGATTTTAATATCAAGGAAAAGGCTTAATACTGGTTTCAATATCAAAATGATAACAAAACACTCTTTTTAAACAATATAATGTCACTTTAACCCAAAATAACAGCTGTATTAGGGCATTTTGTCATTTAGTTGATTAAATGGTCAACAGTATTTTAGTTGACCAAAATTTTTATTAGTCAACTGTTTTATTTAGAATGTAAGGATTTATATGGGACTGTACGTATAAATACACTGTTACCAAGTAGTGGGATTGTAGCTTTGCGAGTGCTGTTTGCACTGAGATTGTGACACATGGTCAGATCTTGAACTGAAAAGTTTTAACTAGTTTCATGCCACTTTGCCCTTTAGTCGACTAATCAATTGGCAGGGCATGTTTTTTTTTTTTTTTTTCTTTTTAGTCAACTTATATTCCATTTGTCTTTCACTATAGTTCTCTTCTGGTATGGATCAAGAAAGGTTCTTGTCCTATAATGTGATTTATTATTTTGTATTATTGATACTTGAGTATACTTGAGTATTGATATGAGTATCCTCAACTCAATACTCGTTATAATATCAATTGGTATCTGGGTATCCCTTACTGATAACTTTACTTATAGTACACTTTTCAGTCAGTCTATTTTAACTTCCCCTGGGGTACTCTGCTGCTGACCTTCTTGAACACGTCGCTCCCATCTTTCCTTCCTGTCTCCATCCTCTGCCGCCTGCTGTCAGATAAGACACAAAAAGACACAAATGCGAAAAATGGATTTATCACGTCTAGACAGTACGTGTGCAAATGTACTAGGTTTTAAAAAAACAATGTGCTGCTGACGACATTCTCCATTTAAAAATGTCAAGGCACCAGGAATGTATTGTTTGATAGTTTATGACAACAGGCTAAAGGGCAACTGTTGCATTAGAGGTCGGTTTGAAAGTGGATGGAGAAATTTTTTATAGTGCAATAAAATAATTGAATTGTCTATTGTCTGTCTATTATATTGTTGTTTTCTCATCAAAGCTGAAACTGAACATACTACTCTGAATACAATGCTTATCACAAGAGAAAAATGCAACTTGTTGTGCCATCTTGTTCATCCCCTGCTTGTTTTCATGGAGATGTTATTGTTTGCCTAGAATGTTTCACAGTATTGCATTAAACGTATCCAACTGATATCTGTGGAGAGACGAGGTAGCAAACCCCCAGCAGAAAACATACATAATACACTTTTAGATGAGAAATTAATCATTTTTTTCGACAAAAATATGAGTTTCATATTTAGTATATAAAATTGTTACTCTCTTTTAAAGGGTATTAAACGCATGGACCCATCACTTTACTCTGACTACTCAGAAAGGTAAGATCTTTTTTTTTTATTTTAATTTTTATTTTTTTATGTTCAGTGTGTAAATATATTGTTGCAGATTTTTTGGAGACCAGCTGGTTGAGAGTGTTGATCTTTGTTCCATGTTGAAAAAGAAGCAAGAGGATGGATACTACCACACGGAGACCTCACTGCAACTCGGTTAGTAATACACCTATAATAACTGCTGCCTTTTGTTTCTAAGCTATGGCATGTGCTGTACATAGCCAGTTCAGCCACTAGAGGGAGCAATATGTCCACAGATCATGTGTTACAGTATCACAACCACATCAACAGAAACAGCTTTCATTCTTTATAACGTGTGTTTTAATTTGCTTCTGGCTGATAGCGTAGCGCTTTGCTCATTTATTTTAGCCTGCCTAATAGCCTTTATGTGCTTGGGAAAGAGGAGCAAAACTGGCGCTAATTAACGCCAGGGGAGAGTTGGTGTTCATTAGCATTTAGGACATCGCTGCCCACTGAGCAACCTCCACTCTGCCAATTTGAGCTGTAAATGGCTCTATCCTCAGCCGAGTGGCCACTGGGCTAAAATGTTTTGAGATGTGGTAATTGGCTTATAAGATGACCCACTATAATAATTTGTTTGAAGCTTTCATTTTTTCTCTACACAGGAAGAGAGTTGTTTTTTTCTGATCTACAGTCAATTGATACTTTGCAGTGACATCACGCTGGGGGTTTTCTGCGTGTATTTTCTATGGAGAAATGTCCAGCAGTTGCTATGGTGCATACATTGGCAAACACTACCAAATAAGTTTATAGATAGTCTGAAAACTCTAGAAAAAAAAAAAAAACATAAAATGGATTTAAACAACATATTTTCAGGAGCCTGTGATCAGTAGTGTTCATGGTCATGTTTAGGTGTTTGATTTTCAACAAAAAGATGAGAGTCACTAACTGAAAAAACTGTTGGTTAACGCAAGCTAGCTTGTGACTGTAATTATATGTTTAAGAGAAGTGTTCAGCCACACAAATCGGCTCACCTGTTGTAGTCCCATCTAAATCAGCTCTTTCTGGTAAGATTGTGTTAAAATATACTTTAATTTGAGCTTTGTTTTGAGCAACAAAGCTTCAGACAGAGCAGTGCCTACAGTTAGCACACACCCAGGGAACGTTGATGGCATCAGCTGCAAAGTCTCAATAGGAAGCAAGTGATGATAGCAAATGTGTTGTGGCTTGTTTTTGCAATAACTACTGGTGTCTGTTGGTGTGTATAGATATGATATTTTAATTGAAAAGAGGCTTTGTTTTCAGAATGGTTGATCTTATGAGTTCATCCGATGAGTTGTGAAATCAAAGTCCAAAATTGCCCATTACTAAATCAAATCGTGCGTAATCAGGATAAAATGGAGGATCAATGCGCGTCTGTTCAAACAACCGTCACGGCCTCCGTTTCACTAATGGGCTTTCTGTTTGTTCTGAGCATGAGTAAGAACACACAGTAGTGCAATAAAGCAGAGGCCTATTAAATATGAAGACTATAGAAACCCTCTAAATGATCTACCTACACAGTAATCCCCTCTAGTGGTAGTAAAATTGATGTTAGTAAAATGAAACAGTATATGACCAATGATCAGGTCATTATTTTTATTTCATGTAAAAAACTGTAAAAAACCTTTTATCAATAGTGAACGAGGAACAAAGAAAGAGCCAGCTGCGTAGCTATGTACAGTATCTCTTTGGGGTCAGAGTGACTTGACTTTGTCATCTGAAAAAGAAGTTCTAAAGTTATACACATGCCCGGTAAATGCATGTAAATTCTAAATACTCAAAACTGTCAAAATCAGTTTTAATAGCATCAAAATTTGTGTTAATAGATATGTTTTGACTGCCATAGACTCATCATGTGTAGGACCCCCTCGCTTGAGAAATGCGTTAGGCGGTCCTCGTGTCTTTAAGAGCTTGCGTTCTTTGCGTAATGTTATGGATCAATGAGCCGTGTGCACAGACAAAGCCTGACAGCGCTGTGTGGGAGTGAGATACATCAGACATGTTTTTCTCTCACTTGTCACCATCAGAAAGCTGGTGTTTTTCACAAGTGTTTTTCACATTCAAACCAACATGAATGATGCACAGATGTAATATGACTGTGCAATGCTGTGTGCAGTAAACACAGAATCATTCAACAGGCTGTTTGTGTGGGGACTTGTGCAATACATCAATATACTCTATGACATAGTGTAATTCTACCAGTAGGCTTGTCACAATAAGAAATTTTGAAGCATGATTTATTACAAATAAATACTGCGATAAACAATAATATTGAAACTGCTTTATGCCACTGACACAAAACAGAATAATCCCAGTAAATCAACAGCTCAAATCTTGCCTTAATCTTACTTTTGTGTTATTTGTATATAATAATCTTCCCGCTATTGCAAAGAAATTTCTCACACGATAAATGAACACCCCCAAAATATATTGTGACAGGCCAGTCTCTCCTTTTGTTAGATAAGAGCGAAAAGATCTTGAATGGTTGCTCAGCAACCTACTGTGCTTTCACTATTATAACTATTATATCACTATTATTACAAGAATGATCTGATATTCATTCAACTCAGTTCAACATTCAATTCAAGATTGCCTGGTTTAGTAACTTGGAACAAAGTAGAGATGCATTTATAGAGTAAAGTGCAGTAAATTGTAATAGCTTCTGGTCTGTAATAATGAAAGCAATAGGACAATAACAATGTCATTGTTTGATAGAGGGAAGGTTCAGATCTTATTCATTGGATAGGACTGGGTTGTGAGCAAATAATGTCTGAGTGTAGTAGCTGTTTGGTTTTCTGTGTAGATTTTCTAATGCATCACAATTGGCCAAAGGTTAATCAATGACTGATATAAGCACATTTCACAATATACAAAGCAAAATGAACATTATAGAATAAAGCAATCCACAGACCATATTATGAGGCCATATTGTGCTGCTATGTTCAGGATGAGCTCTCCTGTGTGTTGGCACTGGCAGCTGGCTGATCTGATTCTTGCTGAGTTCATCCTCCCTCTGCACAGTGGACACTGTCTGATCCCTGTCGATGTATTAATCCAATAATCCCATGTACAACATAATCCATCGCTCCCCCACACTGTATTTGGGCAACACTGTGCAGTACAACTCTCTCCTCTCCATAAAAAGCACACAGCATTCAGGAAAAATGCTCTGTCCATGTGTGTTTAGACTTGTGGCATGAGTTAAGAGTCACTGGCAGGCCACTGTGTATCTTTTCTTTTTTCCACCAACTACTCAGCGCTAATGTGGCACTAATGTAAGTACAGGTATGCGCTGTGGCGTCTGCTGCGCTCTCTACTCGCCATGTGTTTCACAGTGTTTAGACTCTAACTGCTCTGAAGAATATATGCGAGTATCCCTGTTATGAGAAACCAGGATACTCTCACTGGATTTTTCTGAGAGTATTCGGGATAGTGTGGCATGTAGACGCAGGGGCCCTTACTGAGCATGTGCGAACTGAAGTAACAGATATGGTAGGAGCGTCAACTTTCCCAAAACGACTAAAACTTCTACACTTCTAAGACTTTTAAGTAATAATATTTTATACCTATAAACAAAATAAAGCAGTGTGCTGTTTAATACAGCCACTTTTTAACAGCAGGCTAACTTCTGTGTCTTTTTGTGCTGCTGTTGAACCATCTGTCTCCTCTGTATACATAGTATTTATTGTGTGTTCCTATTGCTCAAAAATACCTTCCTTCTGTGAAAAGGTGCGCCTCTCCACAGATCTGAACTGTAATGTAGCGTAGTGCTGTAACCTGCTTGTCTCCCTCGTGATAGATAGGTTCAGTCTTTAGGAACTATACTGTCTTTGCTAATTGTGACTTTTCAAATTGCAGTTTTAATTTGATTGCGGTTTATGTCATTTGGAACTTTTTAACCATGAAAAGAAAAAAACATGCTTGAATTAATTTTGGTTTGACTTTCAGTTGCTGTATTGGGCAGTCAGTATATTCAGTATGTTTAGAAAAATTCACCATTTGAATATTCAACAGATATATTTTCAAGCTCTCAAATTCAAGAGTTTGATGAAGAGTGTGAAATTTGCAGTGAAAAAATACACAGCAAAGATTCAAAAGGCCAAAGCATCGATTCGTGAGTGAACTCAGTAAGTACTACGAAATGTTTACAAAACCAAAGTGAGAATTCGCCAGCATTTTAAAATAAAAATCAGGTGAAACAAGTGATCTCCTATAGAAAAGAATATTATTGAGCGCGTATACATGTGCTTGAGTATCCCGGTTATGATTGGGTTTTTTGAGTATCCTGGTTATGTGAGTGTCCATGTAGACGCAGTATCCTGATTTCAGTCTCCTACAAAGGGCTTATAAAGCTCCCACTTCTCTGACCTTTCCATTTGCTGTACAAATGAGATAAAACTGTTGTGGATGGAGATGCCCCAGCCATGACCTCACGGTATTTGCAGACAATAGTGCACCTCATACTTGTATGCAAATAGGTACACACACACACTTGACACACACACTCACACTGCTTTGGGGAACATACACTTAGGCCTGTCACGATAATTACTATATCGGCTTATAATAACAATAATTTTTGGGCCTCAATATTTATTGTGTGTACAGAGGGGAGATTTTAGCTATATTTCTGTACTATGATAAGATTGGAGCTGTAGAGGGTAGAATAAATAACTTTTATGGGTAATTACTGGTTTATTCTGCTATTTATTTGTTGCAGCTCAGGCACTTAATTATTGGTTTTAAAAGTGGTTTACTTGGATAAACCTGCTTTGTGTCAGGCATAAAGGAGTTTCAGTATTATTGTTTATTGCAATATTTCCCTGTAGCAATATATTGTGATTCAAAATGTTTTATCGTGACAGACCTACATACACTTCTCAGCGTAGACATTTTGATATTGTAAGTTTGCAGTTTTACAACACCTTTATTGTGGCAGTAAATACAATCTATAGGAGCTGTTGTTGTTGTATTCAGTTATTTTGAAATAATTCTGTAAGTCTGTAGTTTTTCCAGTCCATATGTATTAATAGCTTTTCATTAGGACTAACCAAAGTGCTCAGCGGAGAATAATTAAAGTGAATGGAAGCGTCCATTGGGGTTTCCTCTATTTAATTAGCCAATTGAAGTGCTGCTAGACAAGCTACTTATCACAGGATATGTCCAACAGCAACACGCGCTAAAAGGTAAACGGAAATTGAACATTTTTCATTTTTCTCTACACTGGCATAGTGATTTTTTTTTCTGAGCCACAATCAATAGGTAGCAAGCATGTGAAATACTGGTTTCTGTGGTGTGGATAGATACAGCATATCAGTTTAATTGAAAAGAGCTTTTGTTTTTCAGAGTAGTTGATGTCATAGTAATACAAGTCGATGAATTGTGAAATGACCTTTCAAGTCCAAAACTGCCCATTGCAAAATCATATGGAACGTAATGATCCACATGAAATGAAAGATCGATGCACATCTGTTCAAACAAGCATCTCAGTCTCCTTTGTTTGTTGTTCATGAGTAAGAATACCCTATAGGGCAATAAAGCTGGGGCCTATTAAATGTGAAGATCATTGAAGCCCTCTGTGTGATTCTTTACACAATTAGCCCCTCTAGCAAGCCTCTAATTGTGGTAGTGGAATGATTGCGCTCTTTCATATTTTATTCCTAGATCGAGCAGTTATGTCTGTCTATATAGTTAAATATAGCTGGGACAAGTTCATTGTGTCAAGTTTGACACAGTTTTATTTAAAACAGTATTTCTTCTGCTTAAAATGTGAATATAGAGGTGGGAGATATATTGAAAATGGTTAGGAAAAACATCAAACTCACAGAAATGAATACTACGAAAGTCAAAATATAAAGAAATACAATGAAATACAACTTCCCCAGCTGTAACATCTTTCTGTATTCAAATGTAGCTGTAATTTGTTACTTAAAAGCCCTGTAACCATTCCTTTCCCGTGTATTTGAGCAAAATTTCTGTTGCCTCTGTACAGATATATTGGATAAGCAGCTCTTGAGGTCAGAATAAGTCAGCTGTGTACTGTCTGCATGTTGTTATAAAGCATTTTATTGTTTATTAGGAAGTGCATTATTAGCATGGTAGTTGTTGTTAGCATTACAGTGAGAGCTGAACTTTGCACTGGCCTCTGAAAGTTGTGAAATTCTCATTGTAGTGAATAATTAGGATGTGTGGACTGTATAAGGTAAGTGAGGAATAACTCTGGACCACTGTAAACCATTTTCAATGAACAACTTCATTTTTTCATGTTAAAAGTCTTAAATTACACAAAATTGTCTCTTGTGAGCTTTCAGATATGTTAGAATGTTGTTATGCCCTCAAAAACATACCTGGAGTTGTGTTTTGTTTCATTCGCACATTATTACTAGTCTGTCTACATCTCCAAAATGCTTAAAATGCTCTGTTCCAACTTGTGATGTCATATAGTGATCATTTTCATGTATGGATTTTGAAAAAGCAGCGGAGCACTTCCTGTATTACCACATGAGTGTTTACAATTTGAGAGAAGAACTCAGTCTAAATATACAGGGTGTGTGTTAGGAAATGTGTGAATGAAACAAAACACAACTTCAGGTATTTTTGTGATGAGGTAACAACATTATAACATAGATGAGAAAATGTAATATGGATCCTTCAAGACAGTAACATCAGAAACAGCGTGGCACATTTTAATAGTGTTTATTTTGAAGTGCAACAAGTCTCACCGTTTGACACAGTGCATTCTAAAATGACTGTTTTACCCTTAAAACAGGAGCGGACTGGCAATTTGTGTGTGTGTGTGTGTGTGTCTCCCCTGCGCCCGGTCCTCAATATACACCGATATATCGATTTGTGGGGGAAAAGTCTAGGGCAGTGTTTTTGGTACCAGTCTGCCCCTGCCTTAAAATGAATGTGGGCATCAACAATGGTCTGTTGTAGGGTCTGCCAAAGATTAGTGTCACTCACACATTGAGAGCGGGGTATTTGCAGCCTGTGTGTAAGAGAGCTCGAGGCTAAGAGGATCTACAGCCAGGGTCAGGCCCAGATTACAGGCCCAGGGACAGAGAAGAGGAGAGAGGGCCTGGAGACAAGGCAGCCACCATGATTAAGCACAACAGAGTGAGATGGAAAAGAGAATGAGATGGACTACCGAAGGGATGTCATCTTATCCACTGGTTAGTGTTACTGTTATTGTGAGAAGAAACATCACAATTTAACGGTTATACAATTATTCACACCATAACGAAAATCATTATTTAAATTTAAAGGTGCATTGTGTAACTTTTCTGGTGGAGGGTCCGTCAAATACTTTTCTCCATGGAGATTGCTTCGTCTGGAATGTTTCATAGTATGGTATTAAACCCTCCTGTCTTCCTGGAGACCGATCCAGATCAGATCTGTGGAGAGGCAACCTTGCTCACAGTCAGAATGCCTGTTTTTGTAGGTATTTTTTAGCTATAAAACCTCCTGTAATTTAATAAATGTAAGGTATAGCTTTTTAATGTCATACTGTAAAACATTCCATACAGAGCAATGACCTCTCCATAGAAACAAGCAGGTGACCGACCCCCAATCAACAAGTTACATAGTGCACCTTTAATCTTTCATCATTACCTTTCCTCTAGTATTTGACCAGCTCTGTAAAATCAAACTTGAAATGATAAAGTCAATATAGCATAAATATAGTGTCAAAAAGCACTTTACATTTCATTTTACTTTTTTGGAGGGTAGATTGAACTGAAAAGACCAAATTTTGCTTCTAAAATTCCCACAATTACCTTTCAGTTCTTACGATTATATTGTGATCTGAATAATGAGGATTATCGATTAGCCAAATAATCTTGACATTCTAAGACCATCATAATAATAATGAGTGAATGGGTAATAGTGACAACAAGGCAGGCTTTGAATGGCCAGTGACATTAAACAGTCAGCGACTGAAGCCTTATATCAAATGAAGAGGCACAGGAAAGAGCTAGGAGACAATGTAATGCCAAGAAAAGGACAAAATGAGCTAAAAGAAACAGCAGGATTGGATCAAGATTTAGAAAAAGCATCAAATTGCCCCGAGGTTATCCGTGTGTCAGATACAATGTGCCTCAACCTGTCCAGAAACACTGCTTTGTATCGAATAAAGAAAATCCAATTGCAAAAGGCCTGAAAACCAAATCCCCTTGTAGACACACTAGCACATTAACTCAATAGCCAAAAGACAATAGCGTAAATAATGAAATGAAAAACACTATGGCGTGAATGAGCTCCATGTTCAGTCGAGCTTGCTTTCATGAAAGCTGTGTCTGTAAATGAGCATGGGAGTCCATTCATGATTAATTTGAAAGTCGTATATTACACAAAATGGATTCTTGTGAGCTTTAAGCCATGTTATAATGCTGTTACTTCCTCAAAAACATACCTGGAGTTGTGTTTTGTTTCATTCACACATGTTTGAGTAAGCCTTTATTATTTATTTTTCTGCTTAAATATGTCTAAATATGCAAGGTTTGTGTTAAACATGTGTGAATGAAACAAAACACAACTCCAGGTCTGTTTTTGATGAGGAAACAACATTATAACAGATCACAAAATAGCATCATATGGGCCCTTTTACATTAAGTCTTAGTATAGCTGTATAGGCTGAGATTAGAAATAAGAAACGGTATAATATGGAAACTGCTGAGAGTAATGTTTTGTATCGACCTCGTGGAAGAATTATGGCCAATAAATCATGTGGATTTAGCTTCTACGAAATGTAACATGAAAACTGTGCTAAGTAACGGCCTTGAGCTTGTTCTAGATAAGCACTTTTTTCAAGACGCAAGATGTCATTACTTGTACTTCCATTGCTCCTATGGATTACTCTGCTATCAAAGGTAGAGCAAAACAATTACTTGTTTTGATCTATCACAATTTCAATTTGATTTTAACAGATTTGACTTTTTTGAAAACATGAAAAACAAAACTAGTTTATTTCAGAATGGTTTGCAGTGGGCCAAAGTTATTCCTCACTTACCCTACACATTCCGAGCATCCAAATCTCAGAGACCAGTGTGGAGTTTTGCTGTGACAGTAAAGCTAACAACAACGAGCATGCTAACACGCAATTCCTGATTATAGGACTATAAAATTGGATGCAGACAGCACACAGTGGACTTATTTTGACCTCAAGAGCTGCTTATACAATATATCTGTACTAGGGCAAGACAAATTTTGCTCAAATACATGGGAAAAATTAGATACAGGACCTTTTAATTACTTGAATCTAAACAATAAACTCACAATGCCATTAAAAATAGTTACTTTCTTCCACCAAAATCTCAGTATTTGATTAAAAATGTATTAATTGCACAGCCCTAATTCAAAGTACTATCAATTTGCCTTATAATAGCCGAAAAGCTTATGTGCATATTTCCTGTCAGATATTAAGTGAATTTTCAGAGCTTGCCTTGAAGACACAATTAAAACTGGACAATATATATGCCCCTATATTCTCCTTTTTACGTATTTCACAATATGCCAGCACAGTTTATAGGAACAGCCTTGAGGTTTTTTGTTTTTTTTTTATAATCGGTGTCTTTTTTACTTTTGCTTCTGGTTTTGTCTTGTGACTAAGGTAAGGCAGCGCGAGGCAACCTTTACTGAATAAAGTCCACATTGTTCCTCTTTGGCTCTGTCGTCTTTGCTGTAAGATATTAAAAAGGAGGTGTTATGGGCTATGCAGTGTATCAGTAAAAGAATCTATAAATAATGCCACAGTGCTTTGAAAGCTATAGTTATGCCTGTGTAGTGTTTACATCTAATTTTCTTGCTCTTTCTCTTAGGCTACTATCGGCTAGTTTGGTGGGGTGTTGAAATAGATGGATTGAGGCTTTGAGTATTTTTTTCCCATTCAGAAGATATATTATTTAGTTTTAAATAGCCAATTTCTTTTTTCCTCCTTTCTGAAACCCATGTTTGCTTGTTAGCAGAAAGGACAATACATTTTAAATTATCAGTGTTGTTGTATAGTAAAAAATAGGTGATTTAAAAATAAAAATGGAACAAACTTGCATTATAATCTTACACACACAAGTGATCTTTTTGCACTTGTGTCTCTAATTTTATGTTTCACGTTTCTCTTTTACTTAAACTTCAGCTAAGATAATTACAAGCAGGTTTTCTGTTGGATTGCAAAAACATCTTCTGAATCTCATTTTTGGGATATTGGGATCTACAGTAGTTAACAGGTGTTTGAACTTGTTTATCTTGTCATCATCACTCCGCAAAATGCGCAATTATGAATCTAGCACTGAAGAGTAATGACAACATAACAGATACTCATCAACAGTGACACCATGTGACACCATGCAGTTACCAGCCCTGTCCTGTCTGATTAATGCATATGTGGGGTTAGAGGCTGGCAATGGCATGTGAAGTAGCATTTGTGCAGTCTTCATCTTTCATGTCAGTAATTCCCTATAAACCTCCTTGTACACCCAATTTCGCAAAGCAGTGTTGGCTAAAAAGCTATTGTTTTCATTCAAGTACTCATCAGCACGGGTCCTGAGAGTGCCTTCGAGAGCTTTTCAGTTACTGTGCACTACGTCAAGAAAACTGTGTGAAAATATCCAAGGTGGCATGTGTTTTTATTGGGTTTATTAGCCACACGAGGTGTGTTGTGATCAGATAAGTGGCAGCTCATGACCGCAATCACAGCATGTATGTGTGTCCTTCAGTCAAGAACAAGAGGATTCTGGGAAAGCGGCTATCTATGCAAAGCTAAACTGTATCGCTCTGATAAGTGGAAATGGACACCGTGAACTGCATCACTGTGAAATTTCAGTAACATGTAGAGACTGAACCCTTGGAATACCATGATCAGTCTTGGTAGAGTCAGAGTGTATGTGCATTTCTGTGACGATGTGAAATATTCTTGTCTTTTATTAAAGGTTCTATATTACACAAAATTTACTCTTGTGAGCTTTAAGCCATGTTATAAAGCTGTTACCTCCTCAAAAACAAACCTGGAGTTGTGTTTTGTTTCATTCATACATGTTTGAGTAACCCTTTATTATTGGTCTGTCTTCATCTCCAAAGCTCGAAATGCTCTGTTTGACCTTGTAGTTTTCAAGTTAATGACTAGTACCTTTTATCTTTAGTTCAATAGAGCTTGGCAATTCCAGGGCTGAAATCATCCAAATTATTCTAGTGGAGGTGTATGGAGTTTAAAAACACAATTGGAGCACTTCCTGTATTACCACATCACATCACAAGGTGGAACAGAGCATTTTCTCTTTGAACGAAGAACTCCCTAAATATGCAAGGTTTGTATGAATGAAACAAAGCACAACTTCACATATGTTTGTGATGAGGAGACATTATAACAGATCAGAAAACCATGTAATATGGGCCCTTTAAAATTACATCATGTACCATATTATTTTATCCTAGACCTCCAGCAAGGTGTTGCTGCAATTTCACAATGGGGTCAACTATACCATGCCCAGAGCAGGCCTTAAGGTGCCACATTTGATACACCCAGGTGTGCTTTCAATTACCCTCAGTGCATTTTATCGGTATTTTATATTGCTGCACAATCATGTTTATAAAGCCATAACACCACATTGAAGATTGCATTAGATGATTATAGAGCTAAGGGCTGAACTCCAATAACAATACTGGTCAGATGCTAAAGAGAATAATTAGTAATGACAGTATAAAAAAGTAAACAAAAAATGGCTTAATGTAAAAAGGTAAATATATTTAAAAATGAAATATATTTATCACAGTTTTAGAATACTTTTAAATGAACATTAAATTAAGTATTAAACATCTTAAAATATCCATTGGTTTAACATTTGCTAACTGAAAATTCTCAAAGAAAGGACAGCGTGAGCCCAATCTCTATTTGACTATACAAAATAACAAATTACTTAAGTCTATTTCTCTGCCTCGCAAAACAACCAAACCAAACACTCCCGTATAAACACCCTCCTTGAATGAAGAATTTCTGTACAGTGTGGCTTTTTCTGTGCAATATTTGGCCTTGTGAATATGTTTCCAGGCCATAGAAAATGCAATGTCCAAGAAGGAGTACTGCATGGTGATATTTTTCCCTTTGTAAAACAGAGCACCCATGCACGCTTTGTTGTTTATGTAATCAGAATGTGCATATCCATGGCAACCACATAAACAAAAATGGTTACGATGAGCAAACTGTTGAACATTACAAGACATTCAAATCAATATCTTTTTTTTTTTTTTTTCTTTGGTAAGCCCTTAGGAGTATGTCCATTTTTATGAAGCCAGTGTTTAAAATAAAAGCTACATTATTCTCTTATGTAATAGTTTGACAATCCCCATGTGACTCTCACTGAGTGGACAGTCCTTTTTTCACTCCAGTACCCCTAATTATGCATTGACCTATTTCTTTACAGTGAAAATCAAAGTAGGCTGTTCCATATTTATTCTACTGGACCCGATTTGGCCATTACTGTATAAAATCATTAATCATGTCATGAATAACCCAGATATATGGAGATGGGGCTGTGGGCAGCTGCTGGCTATTCATCAACCATTACTCAAGCTACAATGACAGGAGGGGCGTGGCCTGTAGCCTCTGTTCACAACACTAAATACATAAACAGTGTCTCTTTAGATTCCCACCGGTTTCATTCTCATATTATCCAAGAGCTCGCACAAATCCAGCCAATCACACACATATTCCATTCACTCCTCCTCCGCGCTGACTACTTCACACAAAACAAAATAACATGTCTTTTTTTATATTGTCTCCTACACACAGTGCTAGCCTATTACGCGCATGCACGCACACACACGCGCACACACATGTACGTACACGCACACTCACACTCCTCCTCCTTGCTGCAAAGTAGAGCGAGAGAGAGCTAGCAGCCACACAAGGTTTTTTTTTTTTTTGTCTTTTTCGTCTGCTGCTCTGCTCCGTTCATTCTCCCTGTAGCCGCACACAGGCACAGAAGGAAAGAAGCAAAGGGGGAAATTTCTCTCTCTCCCTTCTGTACCTCTTCCTCTCTCTATCCTCCTCGTGCTTATTCTCCATCCCTTTATTTTCCCAAGAGGATTAAAAGACGAGTGACAGCCAGGAGAAGACACTAGGATTGAGGAAGAAGAGGGGAAGGTGGCGCCATGGGTCAACTGTGCTGCTTTCCTTTTTCCCAAACGGAGGAAAAAATCAGTAAGTGTCTTGTCAGTGAGTGGGTGGGAGCGGTAGTTAATCCGGTGGTCTAGTATTGTGCTTGTCATCGTAGGGAGAAACAACTCTGCCTGGGCTTTGTGTGAAAAATCCTTCTCGATATTCAGACTGTGGAGCGGAGCAGTGCAGATTTTGTGTGGATTTGTCCTTGTGCATCACTTTGTCTCAGAGTTGCCCTTCAACTGAAAGCAACTGCAAGAATAACTGGCCATTATTGTGTGTTGTTACTTACTGGAAGACTTGTGTTGTAGCAGTCCTGGATTTGGAACTTGATCTAAATGTTATATTAAGACCTGCTTTTACTGGTGGTGGTTCTTATATGTTCTGTATATTTAGTTACTTCAGTGGTTTAATTACATGAAGCAACTATCAGAAATCTTGAACTTTTTTTTTTATTGGAGCACGTGAGCAATTTTAGATAAACAAAACAAAACAAAATTAAAATACATTTAAAACACATACTGCACATCTGTTGTTCAGATCAGCAAATACTCCCAATGTCCTGTCACATGTTTTTTTTTATTTTTATTATTATTTCTAGATGATGTTAATAATCTATGCAAAAACACAGGAAATTACTACACAAATTACTGTCTTGTGTCAGATAGTATTACAGTAGTATTATTACAAATCAGCTAAACTTTCACACTGAAACCTCACCTCTTCCATTAGAATCACTATAGTAAATGTATTCAGACACTACTACCATACTATCAAATTCCTTCATGTAGTATTCCTATGCATTGCCCTCTGTGACCATGTGGCATAGATTAGCATGCCATGTCTGTATCTGTCCAGCTCTTGTAGATAGATGTGGGCGTGTGACCCAAAGCCCGGGGGCACTTAAGGGAGTCTGGGTAAAGGGCACGCATGTGGCACAGTGTAGTGGAAGTCAAATAGAAGTCATGTGACCTGTGCTGCAATGACTGACACTGTGGTAATTACTGCTCCAAGTCTCTGTTCTGGCGACGCTTGAGAATAGCTTAATTTGGATCTGGGTCGAAGTTAAGACAAAGGGGTGCTATTCTTTTTGTAGTTCCCATAAGATTACACATTTTATTGTCTTAATGAAGATAGTGGGCAGTTTAATTGTGGTTTTCAAGGTCTAGAATGTGATTATGGCATACTCCCAGATGGGAGCTAAAGCCATTGTTCCCTATTGATCACATGTTTTTTTAAAGGACTTTTCTGGTTGAGGTTACACTCCTGCTTGTTATTACTGTGCCTGGGTTATGGTTGCCAGGAATGTTCCACCCTATGGCATTAGACTTCAAATATTTATTCAACTGCATGTGTTTTTAGTGCTCAGAAATACATTTACAAAGGACGGGCTTACCTCTTCACAGATCTAATCCATAACCTGGCCTGGTGGCATTCTTGTCTCCATGGAGACAAGAATGGAGAAAAGTTAACATTACAATAAAATACTTATTATGAAGACCAGCTTGCTACCAGCTGGTCTTCAGCCTGCTACCAGCTGGTCTTCAGCTGGTAGCAGACCCTCTACCAAAAAAGTTACACAGTGCACATTTAAGAAATATCCAAAAGGTAAATTCCAGTATTTGTGAGTGATGTTGTGTTGATCTGAAACCCCAGCCATATAGTCTAACCAACAGAAATTGCATCAAAGATTGTTTTATTTTGAGAGTGAGACATCAAATTACTTAATATTCTGACAGAAACTGGAAGACTTGCTTTTTGACGCCGTGTGTCCTCTAGCTATGCTAGTACTTTCAGTAAACTGTTTGTACAAAGAATGTCTCTAGTTCCAGTTGAAGTTGGATTTCTGGGAGTTTTCTTTAAAATGCAAGTGGACCAGAATTCATGCATAACCAACTGGCAGAGCTATTTGGGAATAGGGCATTTTACATTTTACACACGATAAATAAATTAATACCATACTAAGATCAGCTCACTTCTACCAAGATACTGCCCTTTGAGAAATCACAAGTTACACTGACCCTATGGGAGAAATGGAGGTTTTATGCATGGACTTTACCATAGGTCTTCTTTTATTGCTCCAGACTAAAAAATTGTAATTGGATCACTTGGGATCATTAAAGCAAATTGCACTGGACTTAACAAACGAACAGTAGGTCATACCAATTATCTTTCATACATTATAAGCTCTTTATATAGGAGGCAACTTTTCATATATTTTTATCACTTAAGCTATCAAAAAGCATCAATCTCACAAGAAAAAACTGCGTATAAGCATCAGCTATAAACTACCCTTAATAATGGTTATAAATGGCTTGTGAATGTGCAGTCTCTGTAGAGAAAAGTATGGATTATGTCCATACAAGTGATATTGATTTATGTTGAAATCAATATTACTTGACAATTCATTGCACTGGCTGTACAATTAGTTTTGTTCAATTCTCTTTCTGGTTACAGTTTTCGACCAACTATTCCGCTTGTTCATGAAAACCCAAGGATAAATATGTGGCTTTGATGTATGATTTGAGTTGTATCTTTTTATGGTGGAACAGGTAAGCAGGATTTGTCAGGTAGTATCTCAGAACATGGACATTAACCTGGGCAAGTTTGTGTTTCATCTCTATATAAAACTTGCGCTGTCATAAAAGCAAACTTTGACACACGGCAGAAAATAGTTGGTGTGGGCGCAAATGTGGTCCAGTACAGCGGTGAGGCATGCTGGTAAAAGACTGAATGATAACAATATGTGGAAATTCAGCATTTAATGGGATTCTGAAACATATCACTGTAAATCAGATATTTTAAAAAAAAATCTTGTGATCATAAAAACTGCCTTAGCAATAATAGGTATTATAAAAGAAACTACTGATGGCTATTAGCCCAGTGAAACCATGGATTAATTTAGCATGGTAATCTGATTTGATAATTATAATAACAAGATTTTTTGTTGACTGCTTGTTAGAAAAGGCTGCCAAAATCCCAAAATGGGATTCAGTCTTCTTTCAACTCCTTTAAGGTTAAGGTTATGGTTGAGGTACACTTTATTATCCCTGTAGAGAAATTTGTCCTCTGTCTTTGGCCCATCATTCAATTTTGATCCGAGAATCAAACCCAGACAGTACCTGCCCTTTTTTTTCTTTTTCTTTTTTTACCAAATGTACTATTAATGCTTTTCTGTGTGCATAGTTGTGATTGCATCTTGTGAGTGCAGTTTTGGTCAAATATTGACTGAGATTATCTTCAGATTGTCTTCTAATGGCATGCCTCACACCCTTTAGTCAACTGATCGATGCACAGGACATGTCTAGTCAACCAAGAATTTCCTTTGTCGGCTACCAATACAGGGCTCTTAAAAGTTATGTCATTTACCTTAACGTAAAACATTCCTTTGTAATATTTGTGCTCAGTATTCTATAAAAACAAAACATGGTCACAGTAAGTGTTTTGTGTGTATTTTGCAAACATTATCTGCATGGCCTTGTCTCTCTCCTGCTGCAGCTGCATCTCTACAAACAGTACAGCCCCTGTGCCCTATTTCTGAGAGGAGAGACAGAGAGACGGATAGAGCCATGCAAACTAATGAGGGGGTATAAGGGGGAAATGGTGGCATTGAAAAGCGGTGCTAGCTGGTTGTGTGTGTGTGTTTTTGTGTGTGTGCGTCTGTCTAGGGAAAGGTTACGCTTGCTAGCTTCCCCCTGTGATGTGGAGACGGCACAGTGAGGCTAATCGTGTGGAGAGCACTGAGCTATGACCAAAGTAACAAGGTGTCAGGCTGGTGTAAGCTCTGCAGGTGAAGATGGCCAATTTGCACACACGCACCCACACGTACACACACACACACTAATAGACACACACATATACATGCACATACACATGCGCGCACACACATACACGCACACAGGACTGTCACGATAACAAATTTTGAAGCATCATATATTGCTAGACATATATTGCTACAAACATATATTGCAATAAACTATAATATTGAAACTACTTTACACCTCTGATACAATAGCAATGGTGGGTTTGTCAATATTAATTAATCGAAGTTCATTTTAACTATCATTAGTCCTGTAGAAGTCATTGGTAGGACTGATCGAAAATTTATCTATACTGCTATCTGTAGCTGTATCTAAAAGCATTTTACACTAAATAATTTGATACTTTGTACTATGTCATGCCATGTTGCTATTTTAGTCAGTTGTTTGTTTCTGTCGTGCTTTTAATTAAACTCTGTGTGTTTGCGTTTGTAAGCCAAATGACAATGTGCCCTAGCCTAAAAAATAAGTACTAGCGCTTTATAGTGGTGCACTGTGTTATTCTACGAAGGCAAATGACTTGGGCTGTGCTTGCAGTTAGTTGGAGCTGACGCTGCTGCTGATAATCCAGAACCATTGTCATCTTCAAACATTGCAATTTTCCATCCAATTATTCAGCTGTTAAATCTATGTATTAATTTGTTAAATATTTGTATCAGCTATACCCAGTTCATTGTTATCTTCACAATACTGGGACTGCAATCAACTAAAGAAATTCTTTGTCTGCCCTGTCCAATGTCCATTGATTAGTCGACTAAAAGAGGGGCATGTAATTAGCAAAAGATTCCAAAGCTATCTCAATGATCTGACTCTTTCACTCCAGGTGCAAAGATAAGAACAGAGAAGTACTGCATACTTGTAGGTTAACAAGGCAGAATAAATTGTCAATTCATTGCCCATTCTCCACACACAATGCAATTCAAAACCCTACACAATACTACTACCAAACAACAGTTCAGTTAGTATTGTCGAGAGAAGCATTCTAGGTACTGAGAGCTAATTTACAAGACCTGTGTATCTAGCAGGTGATTGCAAAGTATTCAGAATGATTCTTTCTTTCTTTCTTTCTTCTGGCTAAAATAAAGGTACAAAGGGTAAAGTACACAACCTCTTCTAGTCATGACTTGAGTTGTTCACCTCCACCACCCCCAGTTCTGAGTTCAGTGACCTCAATAATACATGTCTTTTACAGTCCATGAATGCTTAATAAAACATGGGAGGTTTTCAGTTATTTATTTGCCTATGCAGGGAGTCTGGACAGCACACTCAAAGAAGAACATTAGGAACCAAAGAAAAGACCACATGTGGTGAAGCCAGATGAGTAGGTCAGGGACGAAGATAAGGAGGAGAAAGAGATAAAGAGAAGGAGAGAGGGAGGGAGAGAGGGGGAGAGAGAAAAAAGAGAGTGAGAGTGACACACCAAGCTGCTTAATTCATCATATTTTCCCTCCAGTGCTACTCATGTGCCTGTTTTCCATCTGTGGTGCACCTTCTTTTTCCTTGTTATATTTAAAAATAGTAGGATTGTAACTTGGATAGTAACTAGATGTGGAAAAAATATATAGAAAAATGTTTAATATTGTTGTTCTGGAGAAAATTAGATTATTGAGTATTCTGTCTATAATTAAACCATTTTAAAAAAAGCCTAAAAAGACACAAACATATTTTTTGAAGCAAGGGTATACAATGATATTCCTGCTCTATTGTGGTTCATTTCACAGTTGAGTCATGTTTTGTGTGATACTTGGACCTGAACAGACTACAGGCACAGGCACATTTTAGCACATTCTTTAAAAGAGCATTATTAAAATAATGTCTGAATATTGTTATTTTTGTGAACATTGCCCACCCTAGCATTAACTTGTTCTCTTAAAGGTGGAAACTGTGTTGATTGTTGTAATAGATACTCTCAAGGGAAAACTCTAAACATTTTGAACAATTTGAATTTCAGCCTAAGAAAATCACTTTGAAGAATCCCTACTGCATTAGCTGTTGGCTCATTTATAGTACTATGGCTATTACTCCTAATTAAAAGCTTACATTTTATTGTCACACCAGCAGTGGTCAGACCAAAGTTCAAAATTGTAACCAATGAGAGGTTCTGTTTAATGGGAAGCAATTACCCAAAACATGTACAATAAGCAAAGGTAGTCTTGACTAAGCTTTGTTCAAGATCTGGAGACAGGCCTCCTCCTGACTAGTATACAATAAAGTAACTTAACTCACATCTTAACCCATAGAATTCGTGACTTCAGTCCAGTCCTTGGCAATATGGTATAACTTCCTAACATCAATGTATTTTTGGATGTCTGACAATATTGGTTTGGCAGTAAAACGTATAACTTGCATACATAATATGAGGGCTCTTAGTCACAATTGTTGGACAAAGCAAAAGAGTGTTCTAACTTCCTGAGCTATGGACTGTGAAGTCTGTCAATAAAATAAAAATAATGCTTGGGTTTCTAGCTGAGTTGTACTGCTTAAGGCTTTCAGGTTGTTCTGGTTCAAATCAATTGCTGAACTCCCTTTTGAAGTTGCAGGGGTCTTCATTCAAATCGTGTTATACTGATCGCTTTTAGTGGCTATAAGCCATTCTCACTGTGATTCTCTACTAGTACAGACAGGCACCGCTAGGCTAACACATCTAACACTAAGGCGCGTTAGCTTGTCCTTGGGGAATAAAAAGAAAAAACAGCTCTGTTACATGAAGCTAGAGCGTTGCTGTTTTATTAGTTGTGGTCAATAAGATGTCCACTTTGTACGCCCCCTGCTGGTAGAGTACAGTACCTGGTTCACAGCCAAAAAGCCATGTTCTTTGCCAACCATAGCAGGACATTGTTATTTTTGTAATGCTGGTTATGAATGACAGTACAGAATATATAGCACAGCATTATCACTGAACCTCCAGCTGAGTACAAGGGCAGTGCCTGGTGGAGGGGGATTAACATTCTGATGGCCAAGAAGAGTCACATAATGAAACAAAGTGGATATATTTGTATATTTGTGGTTAGTCTTTCCTTTAATTTGCTTCAAACACTTACTATGTTCCAGAGAGGCAGTCAACGTATTACAAAGCTGTTAGATTTTTTTTTACATGCAAGAAATAAAAGAAAGACTGTACATAAGCAAATAATTACCAGATTAAGTATACATCAGTGTTGTAGCTGTGCTTGTGTCCCGGTCCAATATAATTTGCATCTTTTTTTTTTACTGTAAATGGCTGAAAACTACACTCCCAAATGTGCTGTAAACCAATAATGAAAATGTTGCCGTCTGTACAAGTACCAAGAAGTGTTGATAAGATAAGATCCTTTTGGTAGATTTATTTTTTTTTTTTCTTAATCTTATCCCACTGTGTTGCCAGAATATAGTACATTTTTGTGAGTTAGACTATCCACGGGTCTCTAAGTGATGAAAAATGACCACTGTTACCATTCAAATTCAAAACAAAATATCCTATATTTTAAATGGTGAAAAGTCCTCAAAATGGCACCTATAACCAGGAAGCCCATGAATAGAATAAAAATAAACTTCATAGTAGTTATTGGGGTTGTATTGAAAGTATTGAAAATCAGATACTAAGCGATACTAAAAAAGTATTGAAAATAGATACTCATTTGAGCAGGTATCGATACTAAAAAAGTCCTGAATAGCTTCAGAATGATCTTGAGCTGTATCAGAATGTATAAAACCACATAGACTAGCATACGCCCATGGTCCACTATGGTACCAGTCTGGAGGGTTACACAGATATAAGGCCACATGGTAATATAACAGAAAGTATTGCAATTTAATGCTGAAAATGACTTTCTGGTATCTAAATAAAGAGTATTTTTATTAGTATCAAGTCTATCCCTTAGTATCGAAATTGAATTTTACAAGTTTATAAAAGTCACACTAAATATCAAGTGAGATAAACAGTAGACTTAAAAATAAGTCAAAACTAATCAATAGAAACTAAAAAAAAAAATAAAAAATAAAAATAAAAATGAATGAATGTGTTTACTCCAAGCAGCTCCTGCAGTGTCCCTTATCACCATGGACTGTGACAGATAAGATTCCAATGATGGAGTTGTTTACATAGGGCCCATTGACGTGTGTGCTTGTGTTAAAGTCATTAGGACAGAGAGCGGCTGATTTCTTGGTGATCCCTCTGTGCCGTGCTGCCTGTTAAACTCTTATAATGATGTTATCTCGCCACAGATCCCCAAGACGCCAAATCGCTTCTCCATCCTGTTGTTGACTCGTGGTGGAAAAAATGTGTCACTTTTGATCTAAGGTCCAGCTTTGTGGACACGACACAGCTTCTGCACCTGGAGCTTCTCTGTGTCCATTCTCTTCTCCTCCAGACCAGATCTCAACAAACACTGCTATATCTGTTTGCGCGAATGACTTTACCTGCTTCATAACTGACTACACTAAAAATAAACAAAGGCATCATTGTGTTTGATAATTGGGCCTTTTTAAGTAAATATTCCTTAAAAAGGGGGTATTATGCTAAATTGATTTTAGTGAGCTTTCTACCATGTTAAACCACTGTGCCCTCATCAAAAACATGCCTGAAGTGGTTTTAAATGTCATCCATTCATGTTTCAGTATTTTAGCGATCTCTCCCAGGGCCTATTCAAACCCTCATTATGGTTAGCTGTAATATTCTGTCCAATGCTCAGCCCACAAGTCTGTCACACATACTCCCATACAACAATAAAAATACATAAATACACAAAACCATGACACAAAACTACACAACTTGACAAACCAGCAGAATGTGTACTGATTGTGTTGTGATAGCGCTCTGAAGGGGGAGTGATTTAGAGCACAGAGCAAAGGGAGGGAAGGCTCAGAATCAAAAAACTAAAGTGAAATTTAGTTTAAAACATTATCAGCAAATATAGTATTTTCAAAACAATAAAAGGCCACATGATGATCTAAATATGTTAAGTGTTAGCAGTTAATACCCCATAGAAGTAAAATACCCCCTCTTTAAAATTATTTATTTGTTAGTACTGCCTTAAACATCTATATTACATTCAGTACATGGGGTTTTAGTGCAAGAACGTTACCTTGGCTGTTGGGTCCAGTATTTTCATATTATTTGACATTGTGGACAAATTTAATAATAAGAGTGTATTGTAAAAGCAACTCTTTGTGACAAAATGAAACCACTGTGCACTGTCTGCATCTAATATTGTAGATTTTATTAATCATACCCCTGAAAGTAAGAGCTAACTGGTAAAAAATTTAATTCAGTTGAATATTAACGACTTGCCAAAGGGTTTGTGAGAGCTGGGAACTAGTTGGATAGATTTACATATTTCCTCTTTCACTAAAAATCAGCTAATAATAGAGTATATAAGTATAAAACATGACCTAGTGCAGGACTCAAATAGAATGGAGACTGTTTGATGTCAAAACTATCTGGATTCAAGCCCCCTCACCATCCATCTACTGTATACTGTCTATTTTTACATCTCTGCAGCCTGGATCAATATGTCTTTGTCACAAAATACATGTTTCAGGCTCAAGGCTCAACAGAGACTTTTCTTTACATGATCATTTATCTTGTAGCTCAAAATGTTTTAGCTGCTGTGTCATGTTCCTGTCAACTTCTTCAAACTAGAGCTGTACCATTCGTACCAACTCTGCTATACATTTATTTCAGAGAGCGCTACAAAATTTAAACCTTTGTGTATTTGACTGGTTTTCATGTTTTTTTATTATTATTATTTTTTGCTTTGGTGGGATTGTGCTTGTGGTAAATATTTGTTTTCAGTTTTGGCCCTGGTTAACAGTATGGTTGCTAGGTAAAAGTTATGGATTTACCTCTACATATGTCACATCTGCAAAAAAAAATTAAAAAAAATAACCTACCACAAAAACATGCATTATTACTGTGAGCAGGGCCACTTCTCCACAGATCTGATCTGCAACTTGGCCTGGTGATTGGCCTGCTTGTCTCCAGATATGTTATATTCAATGTTATAGAGCATTTCAGGAAAAAAAACAAAATGGAGTCAAGCAAGTGATGGACCCCCTACCATAAAAGTTGCACAGTGCACCTTTAAGTATGTTTTATGTAGTGAAATGAGTAGTCTATTCTATCATATGCACTTTAAGCCTCTACTTTCTATATTTAACACCAATTAAACAGTATTTGTTATTGTAATTACTCAAAACACATACCGCTATATTGGGTATGTCATGCTTGGATATACTGACATCCAATTAAGAGCCCTATTTATAGCATTTCAGAAAGAGAATGGGGAAAGGAGGAGGAGGGATTTCTCATCTGTGAAACTGTTGATTATTTTTTACAGGAAGAAGGCGCACACACGGGTTAGCACTGAGCTTCCTGTATACCTCAGTTCTATAATCATTCTCATTCTTTGTCTGCAAGCTCTCAGCATTAGCAGTTGCCTCCTTATAGCCCATATCAAAGTGCAGGCACTATTTCCTGCATGGCTTCTCACGTATTGATTTGCCTTTTAGCCAGACATTTAATTAGAGCAGTTACTGTCCAGTGTTGTCTCGATGCTATCTATAGTTAATGTATTGAAGCACTGCTGATGCTGAATCTGTCTGACGCTTGGTATTTCCTCAGGAAGTTTACCCCACCCTTTTGTCTTTCCTTTTTGTATCGGTTATTATGATTAAACTTTGCTTTTTTAATTAGCTCAGTTTAATGACATACATAATGACGTACATATTTTGAAGCAGTGAAAATTATATGGTTTTAAATAGAGATAGATCGATATATTGGTTAGCCGATATATGAGGCAGATATTTGGACTTTTTAGCATATCAGCTATCGGCTTTAAATCTCCAGTACAGGACGATATTTTTTTGGGCCAACCTGCTGCCGAAAAATACCCATGAAGCTTGACTTGAATAACTGCATGAGTGACTTAACAGCTCTCTTAAAGGTTTGTGGGAGAAAAGTGTTGTGGGTGAGATTTTAATAAATTTAAATAATGGAAAATAATCCAAATCAGCTCTACATGTCAGCTCAAATATCGGCAGAGCTTACTGGGTATTGGTTGCTCTGGATTCTAAACAATCAGTATCAGCACCTGCCATGAAAAAAAACATACCATTTGATCTCTAGTTTTAAATGTACCTCATTCTGTCTATATGCCCTCTTTCGTCTGGATTTTGAAGGTATCAGAATAGTATATTTTCCAACAACATGTCACTTTTCATTCCTCATTATGCAAATGGAGAGTTACTGTTGATCAGGTGCTCTATAATCACACCATGCCCAGGTGAAACAAACCACGCATAATAATAGTTTGGTATCTCATGAGCTGAATATAGAGTCTTATAATAACTCTTTCCCCATTCTTTCCCTACTCTATATATACAGTTTTAAATGTAATATTTAGCCCAGTAACGTACCAAAAGTTTAACTATCCCAAGTCATTAAAATGCACTTAAAACTACAGTATCTCAGTTGATGCAAAGGTTGGCAGTTAACCCACCTTGCCCCATACAAGTTGGCAACAATTTAAGCCTACCGTAGAAATATAAAATTGTGAGTATTCATAGCACATAAGAGATGCTGTGACTTATTTAGAGAAAAATTTGGACATCCTATCTATTTTACCTTTATCACACCTTAGACAAATCCATTTTTATATATTTTTGCAGCTAGATGATCAAACTATTAGGTTATTACTACTGGATTGCATTTGTTTGGAAAATTGCTGCGGTATTGTAGCCATTTCTACAACAGCACCAGTGTGTAGCCATGCAGGTTAGACATTATAAAGGCTTCATTCCTACCTCTGTGCTAATCTACATAATATGCACACATGCACTCCTTCTCTTCACAGCATGTACTCATTACCCTCATGTACAAATCTGCCTCCTATATATATATACTCATGTTTGAAGTACTGCAGGAATTATTCACGGCATGTGTACCCATTTACAGAGGCACCCATTTCTACAGACTAGAGTATAATTAGTATTTTAATAGGATTACTGTGGCTCTCTTGTTTGCACTTGCACATGTGTATTTTGTTATTTACATGATAAAAGGGCATGGTCCACAATGGGAACCAACTCAGAGAGGTTGTGGATTCTGCCAGACCTCAGCAGGATAGAGAAAGAAAAAGACTATTACGCTGCTTCACTGAAAATACATATTTAGAGGTACACTGTGTAACTTTCCAGGAGGAGGGTCGGCTGCCATGGAGATGATGTTGCTTTGCCTGGAATTTTTCACAGTATATTAAACTATTTCCATGGAGACAAGCCCCATGCCAAATTACAAGTTTGATCTGTGGAGAGGTGGGCCACCCTGCAGTACATTGCATATTTTTCAATGTATTGTTTTATTGTAAAACACCTATAATTAAATAATAAGCAAGTTTAATGCTATACTGTGGTACTTTCCGGGGAAAGCAGTCTCCCTAGAATATTTCCATCGACACAACTAGGTGCTGGACTTGTACCAAAAGTTGTACAGCTTGTAGAAAAGTTACATAGTGCACTTTTAATCTAGGTGAAGCAGAAATGAGGGTTAAGAATTTGAAATGGAATACAGTATTTGGTTGACGAAGTGTGTCCAAAAATATTTAAAACAAGTAAACAATAAGTTTTCTGTAGTTTTTATTATTAAAGCTAATTAGCACTTAACATCGTAGCTAAAATCTATTAAATGCTAATTTGACAGTGCTGGGGTCTGTCAGTTCAGGAGGTGACAGCCAACAAGTAATTATCATGTTCATGTGGAAATTCAAGTCTTTTCAGTAGAGAACAGTAGACGCCTCAACATTGCTGTTTTATCTTATTTTCAACATTAGCTTCCATTTAAAATATTCATAATGCAGCAAAAGATAAATTTTACGATTGTAATTTTGCACAGTTTAGCACGTTTGTACATAGTGTCCTTTGGCTTTTTCTATGCATTTTTATAAAATAGAGACATTATACTATATGAGTGTAAGATGTGCCATAAGACTAGGCGAAATGACAAAAACATGAATCCTTTTTTCTCATATTGAACATACCACACTTTTCATTTCAGTTAAATGTTTGTCTTATTAAGAGAATACAAAATCCTTTTAATATTAATATCCTGAACATACAGACAATAATTTCCATTTACCACAAAAAAACAGTGAAACTTCTTCCTCCAAAGTCTGAACTCCGCTTCAAACCACATGCGTTTGCTGACAGAGGATTGGCTGTAGACCTCTTGTTTAATATACCCAAGCATGTCATTGATGATTATTCAAAATCTATTAATTGCACGCTAATCAATGCCCTTTGTTGGCCTGAAATGATACATACTATATTGACGTATCGTTCAATACATGACAGATGGAACACTCATTTTTGGGGGTCAGTATTTATCGTGGGGACTTTTTCTTTGTATTAATGGGAGATTTTTTTATTTATTTTTCTGTACTGTGATGAGATTTGAGATGTAGAAGGTTGAATTATAAACACTATGACTTATTATAGATACAAACTAACTACTTAAGTGTTGTATTCTATTATTTTTTATTGCAGCTCCTATTTTTACAATATCATACATTTAGAATACTTTTTGTGGATAATTCTGCTTTATGGTTTGGTTTGGTTTAGTTAACTTTTGTCTTCTGTATTTACTTCCATAACATATTGCGCTTTAAAATGTGTTATCATGACAGGCCTAGCCCTATACCACAATATGAGTTTATGTTGACAGTTCTGAGCTGAGTGGTCTTGCTGGCAGCAGTGAGACCTCCATCTTTTCCTTGGAGAGCCACAGTACCATTCTCATCCTGTCACCATCAGTCACGTCTTCTGTCCCAGCCCAGTCACATGGGACGGCCTGAGCCAGACACATCAGTCTGACTTTAATCTCTGTAAACATTGTTCACTGATGTTGAGACCATCCTGTGGAATACATACCTTTCTGTACCACGTCTCATTTCTCATCTGTTTTATTAAGTAAGTAAGTTATTAATGTGTGTTGTTATGGCTTTAGCATAAGCTCACTTAATACAATCCATGGATTTGTCAAATTGTGGAAACTAAAGCACAAAGGCAGTGTTGTAAATGAATGAATTGCCTGAGAAAGCTGGTTTTCTAGGGTAATAAAATAGAATAACATAAATAGGTCAAATGGTTTTGGTATACCAGAACTCATATTACTAGTAGGCCACATGATAATATTAAGGAAAGTACTTTTACTTTGTGTTAAAATAACTATTGTATTTAAAAAAAGAAATAAGTTTTTACTAACTGTGTTGAAATCAATATCAAGTATCAAGCCTTTTCCTTATCACTATTGAGTTTGAAATGATAGTATCATCTTAACACTAGCACAACCTATAATATAATGGTGTAGTGGAAGAATTATTGCGTTTTATGTGTTCCAGCTCAGTTTCCAGCTCTGTTCAGAAAACACCTTGGTTAAAAGCAGCAGAGTGGATAAAGATGTTTATAACTGTCTGGTCTGTGGAGAGAGGTGCTGCTGATGTCTCTGAGACACTGATGGGTTTTTGGGTCAGAGGAGGAGTTGAGGAGTTCACCACACTGGGCTTTGGTTCTCTCAAGTGTAAAGTGGATTTTCTGAAAGAGCAGTCATATTGTGTCATAAGGTGAAGCTAAAGCTCAAAAGCTGAGTTACAGTACTGGGTAAAACATTTTCTATTGTTGCATACTGGTTATGCAAGTTGATCTAAAAAGTAGCCTGAATCCACAAAAAACTTTTATGTGGCACTTCATATAATGACAAAATCTAGCATTTATTATTGGTATTTTTGCTTGCATTTTTGCATTTTTTTAATTCAGTCACCGTGTCTGAAACAATATGTGAAGGTGGCCATATTAAACAATTTTCTGATCTATATTATAATGTTTCCTCATCAAAAACATGGAAAAGCTGGATTTTTGTTTTGTTTCATTGTTTCATTCCTTCAGGTAAGAGGTAGCTATTATCTTGAAAACTACCACTTCATGACATCACAAGGTGGAACAGACCAATAATAAAGGGTTGAAACAAAACATAACTGGGTGTTTTTTTTATGAGGTAACAACATTCTAACATCACTTAAAGCTCACAAGAGTAAATTTTGTGCAGTATAGGACCTTTAACTTTTAGTAACCTACCTAACAACATGTCGTGTTTAGACTTGAAATAGAATTGAATTGGCAAATCTGGCGTAACAATGTTAAATGCATTCAAAAACGCATAACTGTAGTAAAAGTGGTATACAAGATAGTGAAACATGTCGGAATGGCATTGACAAGAGAGAGAGAAGGAGAGTGAGAGCTGCTAAAAAGAATCGTGCTAGCTCCTGTTTTTGTTAAAAGTTGAAGTGTCTGTCTGGTTCTCATCCCGTCACCATGACGACTCCAGCAGATATGTGCGTGAGGACAGACAAAGCAGGTGAGCAAAAGTAATAGCCCAGGCTTACGTATAGAGAAATGTAATACTGCTAAATTCAAAATGGACAATTGAGGTGACGGACTGGTAAAATTATGTGATAGAAATGCTTGTATTTTTGTATTTAGTTTAGTAGAAAATGCATGGTTTTATCATAGTTTCAGCCTCTCACTAATGTTAATGAAACAAATGCCAGTTTCAGAAAATTCACTGTGCCCTCTGTCGTACAAGGTTGTTGACCTAATAGTTTGGCATTTGCTTTCTTGAATTTGATTATGTAACAATTTCAGGAGGGCATTGAGGCATGGAGGGCAGATTAAAGGTCCTATATTGCGCAAAATCAACTCTTGTGAGCTTTAAGCCATGTTAAATGTTTTTATCACATCAAAAACAGACCTGGAGTTGTGCTTTGTTTCATTCACACATATTTGAGTGACCATTTATTATTAGTCTGCCTACATTTCTAAAGCTCTCAATGCTCTGTTCCACCTTGTGATGTCATGTAGTGGTAGTTTTCAAGTTAACAGCTGCCTTTTAACCTTTAATTCAGCAGAGATGGGCAATTCCAGGGCTGAAATTATCCAAATTATTCTAGTGAAGGTGTATGAAGTTTAAAACACAGTGGAGTACTTCCTCTATTACCACATGATATAACAAGGTGGTACAGAGTGTTTTCAGTTTGAGAGAAGAACTCTTTTTGATATATTATATATATTAACTTAACTCCCCTCAACGTCAGTTTCTCATTTTTAGTCTAGAATGAAGTGAAAAATAGCCTCTCTCTCTCTCCTTATTAGATTTATCTGAGATAGTAGATCTTCGCATTGTCGTTGTAGGGGAAGAGATGGGTTGAGATATCCTTGTGACTTCCTGGCTCTGCAACGTGTACTGAGAGCAACTTTACAACCATTGTATAGGCTTCCATTTTGTCTACAAGAAGATTCATTTGAGGGGTCGAACAACTTTCACACAGTCCTTTAAAACACACATACCTCTGCAACCATGAATGAACTGATGTTAGCTAATATTTACCATCTTAAAATGCCACATTAAAACTTGATTTATAGACTGGGAAATGGATCCTTTTGGTGACTTTTTACTTGGTGTTATAAATCCCTCTGCACCTCTACAGCTCTGAGAAAATCCAAAATGTTGAATAACATTTTGAACTTTTGTTTTTCATACAGCGCCAGGGGTCCGAACACTATCTCTCCAATCACAGCTGTGTACCTCTAGATCTGTCTTATGCAAACAGACAAAGAAGACCATGTGATTGTGGTGCATTTTATGAAAAAGTTTTACAACCCAAATCGAACAAAGCTGGGATATTGTATTAACATAAAAAGTAGCAATAAAATATATATATACTTTTCTGTTTTGGGAATAGGGCTCTCTGATTTGGGGAGGGGGTGAAGATTGAAATATGAATAATACAAGAATCTCATGTATTTCAGAATATGTTATAGGCCTAAACTACAGGTCCAAGACTTGTTTTTTTTTCTTCCATGTCACCTCCATTACGTATTATTTTGTGTATTGAACCATATTGAATTATTTTTGTTTCGATTTCTTGTGTTACAGATTTGACTCAGCGACCACTCCATTCCAAACGCTCAAGTATGTGCATCCTCATGCCTATAATCAGAGCTGCCATGATTCATTTCACCAGAATCAATGTCTGATTATAGATGGAACCATTTCCCTATAATCTCTCCTATCTATCATATTACCCACGATGAAACCTAATCTTTATGTTGCGTGAATCATGATTTTGCAGCTATCCAGTAATATTGATCTACAATTCAATGTACAAAACCCTTTATTCATCCTCTGTACTCGCTGTTCCTTTCCACAATTTCACTTTGATCAATAGCGCTCTATGCAAAAACACAACTCTCGCATTGTTCATTTCAAAGAGCTTTTTAGCCAGTGTAATTTTAAAATCTCCGTTCTCTCAGCTAGCGTATGCTATTATCCAAAATGATCCAATCTGCCTGGTTAATTACAGGAAGTTATTATACTCTATCCATTTACTGCCTGCGTGTGTGTTTTTATTGCCCTGTGTATGCAACCCTTGGTCACTATAATAATCAGTTTTCACCATAACAACCATGATCACTGTCCACATGTTTTCCTATGGGATCCCAGTGGCAAACTCATGTCTTATCTAGCTGCAGTGTGTGCAAAAGTATATAGTCCATAAAAAGCAGTAACTATCTCTCAAACTGTAATTATAGGATTTAAAGATTCAAGGTCCTTTGTTACGCAAAATTAACTTTTGTATGCTTTAAGCCATGTTGTAATGTTGTTACCTCGTCCAAAACAAACCTGGAGTTGTGTTTTGTTTCATTCACACGTTTGAGTAATCCTTTATTATGACTACTACATCTCCAAAGCTCAAAATGCTCTATTCCACCTTGTGATGTCATGAAGCAGTTGTTTTCAAGTTAACAGCTACATTTTACCTTTAGTTCAGTAGAGATTGGCAATTCTAGGGCTGAAATCAACCAAATGATTCTAGTAAAGGTGTATGGAGTTTAAAAACATTATTACCATGTATTACCACATGAGTGTTTTCTGTTTAAGAGAAGAACACAGCCTAAATATACAGGGTTTGTGTGTTAAACATGTGTTAATGAAATAAAACAAAGTAGGTATGATTTGATGAGGAAACAACATTATAACATAGATCAGAAAATTGTATAATATGGGTCCTTTAAGCAGCAAGTCTGAAGCGTATTAAACCTCTTTATAATGGATTTGTGGCTTTGATTTAGTTTGTTTTCTCTGCCACAAGAGAAACAACACAGCTAACAACAACTGAAATGAATCCATTAAAGACTGTGTTGTGTTAGATTTACAGTTTTATCTTCCCCTATAACTGCAGTCATTACTTAGATGCCCCATCATCATTCTTTTTCAAACAACATATGGTGAAAATAGCTTCTTCTTACCACCCAAAATTGAGGTTTTGTAGAGGGCTAGCTAGCTTCTATGTTTAGTGTAGGCAACTAGCGTGATATTAGTCCCACACTAATACCAATGCTCTTTTGTATTAAAATGCATTGAAACTCCTCTACTATAAAGAATTAGACCCTGGCGTTTAGAGGCTATTATTATCTTCGCTCCACGTCAGCTTAAACTGATCTGAAAATTAAATAAATTGTACAAGTTTGATATTTTTTGCATGACAGTCAGTACTTTCTGATACTTCATTCAGTATCTATATGTAGGTATTTGGTATTGATTCGCCCTTTATCACTATTTCAGACATCTGGATTGCACTGTAACCTGACATAAACTATAATCTACAATGAATCAGTGGATAAACTGCAGGCTCCTCGTGTAATAACATTTACTGTTGTCTTGCCAGCAGCCACTCCCATTTATTATGAGCTGTCATAACAGAGGCAGTTATTGCACTGACCACTGGAGTCCATGTCTCTCCAGATAAAGTCATAAACACCACGAGGACTGAAAGGAGAGCTCACATTTAACCAGGACTGACGTTTAGCTTCCACATGAGCTGCCGTCCCGAGGGGGAAAGGACCTTATCAAAGAGCAGTCAGAGGTGCGAGTCAGTCAAAATGACAGGCAGGCCACAGCTAATCAAGTCTGCTATCAGAGTGCCAGCCACACACAGCAGGGATGTGTGTCACCACGACAACACTTTTTTTTTTTTTTTTTTTTGGAGCAGTTTTGACAGACACTGTATCAACCATTTCAGACTGGGAACACCCTGCTCTGATTTTGGTTGCTGTTACGGCTCCGGCTCGAAAGCCCGAAACTTCTGCTATAGGTTAAATCCACGTGTGACTAATTCGGGGCATTGCTGAGGCTGACCAATCGGAGGTGTGGGTGGGGAAAATGCCATTCAGTTTCAAGATCACAATTCAGTTTTTATCATCATTTTGTCCAGCCCTTCTTGCCACCACTGAGTGTGGGTAGTGAATGAATAATGGCAGACCCTAGCACCACTTTGAAAATCTTTTCGGACCATATGAATCCAAGATATTGTTATTATTTTTGCCTGCTGTGTAATTTATCCCACCCACCAACAGGAGTCATAATAATGAGTTTGGTATTGCCTTCGCCTGTCATAATGTATTGCCTGATTTGAAGGACATAGTTTTTATAATCATAAGACCTCTGCAGCTCGTACACATCCTGCTGAATATTTGGCATAAACAACCTGAATCCTGTGGATGCAGAATGTCAACAATAGCTGTCAGTGGTGGCTTGTCCTGCGTAGTTTCTCATTGTTTTTAATGTAATTCCACCGCCATGTGTGAGCAGCCAAAACACCTGCAGGACAAAACTCAGATGAGGCGTTACTATGCTGACAGCGTGTGGCAACAGTCAGACTGCTGTGAGAATCATTCGCACATCGTGAATCCATATGGTGACAATAGTGAATAGGAATGTAGTGAGATTGGAACCTGAAAAGTGATGCAGGTTTCTGTGGTATGGTTGAATATGTATAGTGTAATAGTATAGTGCAATAGTGCGCATTTGACCCATTTTTTAATATCGTCGAAGCAGTGAGCATCACAGTGCAGTCCCAGGGGACCATCTCCAGATCTTCAGCTTGGTCAGGACTACCTAGCTGAAAGAATAGTCAGTTGTAGGCTGGAATAGTGATAAAGGCTAGTGCGCAATCGAAACTGTCAGGTATGAAAACAGCCTAAAAACTGGTCTGAAAAAATGATTTAATGAAATATCGGAAGACCAAATTAACCTCGTTGGATCAAAGACATAGTGATTCTAATTTAACTCTTGTAATATAGTTTACCTTTTTTATTGTTTTTCTGTCTTGAATCTGTACATCTGGTTTGGTCCCTGTTGTATACTTATTTATACATTTGTTAGAATAAACCTGAACCTGACTGTGGCCTATATATAGTTTAAGGCAGTGACAAATTACAGATGATACAAAATGGAGATGTCATAACCTCCTTTCCTCCTCCCTTTGACAAATCAAACAAAGGTGTTCAACAAACCTAAATGAGTTTGTTGTTGGTTGCCGTGGCGAGAGAGACGATCAGTGGGTTTTTAATGCATGGCCTGATCAAACATAAGGTGACTGCAGTGTGTCTCTGATGTGCTGTCACCGCCTCTACACACACACTCACATACACACACACTCACACACACACACACACACACGTTAGGTTTTCAGGCTTCTTGGGGACATTACATTGACTTCCATTCATTTTCTGGAGACTGAACCTTAACTTGCTAAATCTAAACCCTAGCCTAAACTTTAAATCATGTTGTTGATCTAATAAAACTTAAAAGACTTAAGTCACGGGGACCTGTTTCAATCCCCATACAGCAGGCAGGTCTCCATGATGTGTGTGTGTGCGCATGTGTGTGTGTATATATACAGGTTTTGTCCCCACAATGTGATAAATACACACGCACACACAAGCAGAAATGCTTTGCTGATCCTCCATTGCTGCTCTGCACATTTCACTGCTTGCCCTCTGCCTTCCTTCCATGTTTCAATCTGAATTATTAAGCACCTGCACCATACATCTTTATCCTTTTGCTTCTCTTTCTGTTCGATCTCTGCCATTTTGTCTGCAGTGTAACTATAACCAGCTGTGGTGTTGACAGCATTGTTTGACTAACAGTAAAAGCAAGCGGGAGATTAATTGTAAATGTGCGCAAAGGTTAAAGTAACATTATTTGCAGTCATAATCCTATTTCAACCTGGAGAGACTCAGATAGACACAAAGAGTCTTAGTAGCTTTACAGAATGAGTTGTCTTTGGTGCTCAGACCCCAGCAGAAGACATTGAAGGGCGTGGCAGGACACTAGAGTGGCCAGGACCTGGACACTGGAGGTGGCAGAGCTAGCTCCATTTATCTTAATGGGTTAAGGTTTTGTCAACGTTTCAGTCATTATGAAGCCTATATCAAGAATGCATTATATCAGGTGATTTTTTTTTGTTTGCAGCAATTTTTTTTCTAGTGGACACTTAAGGTATTGCCATTTTAAATTTGACCTTTTCATAAAAAAAACTTTCTTGCCAAGTATTCATTACCCTCAATTTTTTATAAACTGCTTGTCAAGATACCAACAGTCATGTCTTTTTTTTTACTTTTTTTTACTAAAGTGCATCATAAATGTGTTTTTCAGGTGGGCGTCGCTCCGAGCCAGACGAGGCGGAGCTTCTGAGGGTCAGTAAACGATTGGTCGAGGATGCCATCAATCGGGCGTTGCAACAGTACAAACAGGAAACACTTCAGAACGGGGGAGGACCTAATGCCACGGCAACACAGCCTCCGGGAAACGTCGAGAATACAAAAACAGACACTACAGCTAACTCCACCTCCGACCACAGGAAGTGACTTCACTGGACTGAGGAACCAAGACTGACCAAGCAGCGTCTTGGAGACGTCATGAGCTGGAGACATGGCAACGAAGCCCTGGGCACTAGCCTGGGCCAGTTATGTGTGCTCAATGTGGCTAAAAACTAACCTAGCAATAGCCACCTCACAATGGTTAATCTGTGATGCTACTACTAGCTCTAAAAAGTGCTGGTAAACACCGTGTAGCTTGAAATCAATGCTAGATGACTTGTTGACACTAACATCTCAAACAAGATGTCTCCCTCAGTTCTGGTGCACTTTTGTTTGTGCACATCACTAAGCACTCCTAGATATAGACACCCCCCCGAGGGTTCACTGTGACCTGCCTCTCACAAACTGCCCTTTCAGAAAAAACTACAGCTGTTCAAACTTTCTAAGACCTTCTTAATATGTTTTCAAGATGTGTGTGTGTGTTTTATTTTCAGAAGAGGATCAGAAAAGAATAAGTAACTATGACTGTGATTCCCTTGAGTGGGTCTATGCTGGTTTATTTATGTTTTATTAACTACAACTGTTTGATTTTTGATGACCTAAGCATACAATAGATGATTTCAACTAGACATTGCTTGTAATTTTGCTTTTCCTCTTCAACAGCATTAATCATGACAATCACGACACAGCCATTTCTCTATAAAAATAACACTTACTATTTCCGTAAAGTCAAGGAGGCGGTGGACACTAAATTAGCAAGCGATTACTCAAAACACTATGAGCTGCCAAGATGGCCCTTCCATGTTGCCAAATCCAACAAGCGTTACTTTGAGGATGACATTTTCTTTACAATAGCTAATGAATAAGAGACGAAGTTGAATGAATTAAATTAAACTATCTGTTTGTACTAAGTTAAAGGTACATTATGTAACTTTTCTGATGGAGGAGGGGTTTGTCACCTGAAATGGGATTGCTTTGCATGGAATGTTCCACAGTATGACATTAAACTTCGATATCTTGTATTTATTCAATTACATTTTAATGCTAAGATATTAAATGAAAAAGATTATAGTGAGTGGGGGGTCATTTATAAAGGACTGCGTAGGAGTTGTCCTAAGCTAGTGCGTACTCCTAGTGGCCACCAGAGGCGTGCGCCACGCAAACTTCAAATTTACAAAGCCCTCCGCGCGCACTCAACCACGCACTCTGAGCTTTATAGATCCCACCTGCAGCTAGAATCTGCGCACGTAAACCCACGTCACATCACGCCCTCTCCACACCTCCACTTCACCATAGAAGGAGCAAAGTCACAACAACGACTCATATCTTAATTTAAAAAAAATAAATAAACTAAAACGCGTTATATTTCTTACACGTCATAATATTTAGGCAGTGTATCTTTGCAGATGTGGCCAAATTGTTTTCTCGCTGTTTCAAGAGTTTTATCGCTATATTTTTACGTATGCCTATGATATATGATATGTGCGTGGGGACTGGACCTGTTAATGCACATAGATACGTGCACGCGGTAGTCTGAATGCTCAAACGAGAGGGCTATGAGCACGTGCGAGAGATTCAGATGCCCTACCCGAGAGAGCGAAAGGAGTAAGGGAGGAATGGGTCTGCGACCAGGGGACGAGCGCTTCGGCAGGAAGAACACAAATTTAACACGTAACATCAGACACACATCAGGCGCTGTTATACCAATTAAAGTCCACACGGAACATCCAAACTCTGCTTACCTTACCTGAGTGCGCGGGCTTGGGTCGGGACGGGCACAGGGAGACACTTCCTCAGACTCTCTTCACTTGAACATGGTTAAACTGCCAAACACCAGGTTCCAAATAGGAAGTGTTCATGGGTGAGCTTCGCTATTTTGTCCGTAAATAAATTCCAATTCCTAATATGGAACTCTTCTCCAAATTTGTACCATAACTGCTAGCCTCGTGAGCTTCATTTGACTGGAGCTTAACGCTATGGATGACATCACAGTCCCTTAGTCCACTTCTTTATACAGTGTATGCCCTCCACCATCAAAATTACATATTGTACCATTAATTTTCCAAGATCTAAGTATTGTAGATCAGACGGGAGTGTTTTCTGCATCTGCAGGGAATGTCAAGTACAGACAGAGTTATTCATGTGGGGATGCTAATGTGACTGAGGTTAATCCAGACAATAGCCGCCAGTGCTTCATTTTTTTCAGAGTCTTCCATCGAGCGTGTCCTCCTCATTATGTCTCTGGCCTCTACGTGCTGCCAAGTGAAACGCCAATGCTTTAAATCCACCGAAAGCTAAAACAGGCTTATATGAGTCAGCTTTCGCAATGGGTTTTTTCTGTTATCAAATGTGAAGGTTTTTTTTTCTTTTTTTTTACAGAGAAAAGCACAATTATCTTTGGTTTTATAACTGTCCTTTTATTTCAGTTTTTCTTTTTTTTCAAAGCAGGTAATTCTAGATGCTGTTGTTGAATCACCTCTGATCAAAGTGGCCTTCACTTCGTCACTAAAAAATAGAGGATTTTGTTTTGCTTTTCCAAGAAGTGCTTCATATGAGAATATTTGAGTCATGTCTGTTAAAAAGCTCAGTCATTGTATTGGATTGTGTGAGTGGTGAGGCGCTATTATCATATAAGTCATGATTGCCAAAGTTTCAAATGATTATTTCTGAAAAAGTTGGAACACAGTAGAATGTAAATACAAACAGAATACAATGGGGTTTGTAAATCAGGTCACAATAAACCACATCTGCAGGCAAAAGCACTAATTTGGTCAATTGACGAAATTTATTTTTATATTCTTAATTACATTAAATTGTCTTTAGCTGAATTATGACAATTGTTATGAAGTTCAACAGTGACCGCCCACCCCTTATTTCTGGAACAAAATTTCTCACACAAAAAATCAATCTTGCTTAGGTATGTGATAACTAATTATTTATTATTATTATTTTTATTTAAAATCTTTCTCTGAAACATTATAAATGTGCTTTTTAGACTTAACACTACCATGTTATGGATATTGGTTAGCACGTAGCGGGCTAGCCTCTGTGATGCCTTTGAACTCTTAATATTTTCATTTTTGAAAAGCCTATGGGAAAAATTAATGGAAAATTTACTTCCTGAACCAGAGCACGATGTCACCGTTGAGTTCCATTAGTAAAATGTCTTGTCTCCTCCCAAGCTCTTTAAGACATACTACTCCTTAAATTCAAAAGCAGTGTAGTATTTTTATATCAAAATTATATAGATATTTAAATAATTTGAAATGATTTATTGTGATTCATATTTTCTTTTAAAAAAATGTCTATATGCAAACCATCACTTTCTGTTTCAGTGTACATTTTCCATGCTGTCCCAACTTTTATAAAAACAAAATAAAATTTTTAAGTTTGTTGAAAAGGTTACAAATCCATCTTAAGACAGAACTGACCTTACTTCCTTTATTTCCCTGAGCTTTAGAATAATAGAAACTGTAAAATATGTGGCTGTATCTTGCACTGATTTCATCCATATGAGATTACAAGTGCGAAATTGAAAATGCACTTGCACATTTTTACAAAACCCACTTGCGACAAAAGACTTCACTTGTCCAATCAAAGCCAATAATTCTGTCTTAAGGTGGACTTTTTTACATTTTGATCTTTTTCTATCATCACCAGATCCTTAATCTCCTCTAAAGCCCCTTTAATACACACTTTTTGCTATGTTGTGTTGTGTGAATGTGGACTTGTGTCTGCGTGTGGGGTGTGTGTCTCTTAATACGTTTGTTTTTCCATTGGCCTGTGTACTGTATGTATCTTCCTGACGACCAGGTGTGCTGTTTCTACTGTGCTGTACCTTGTTGCCAGATTTGAACAATAAAACAGGATATGAGTTTCCAAGTCAATATCCTTATCTGCCTCGGGTCTGTGGAGATGAACTTTGCATATGCTTTAACACAAACACCTTAAGAGGAATACTGCAGGGGATCATTGCAAGTTAAATGTTTGCACACTATTTTCACTTATTTAAATATGTATTACCTTCCCATTTAAAGGCCCCATATTACACAAAATTTACTCTTGTGAGCTTTAAGCCATGTTATAATGCTGTTATCACATCAAAAACATACATGAAGTTGTGTTTTGTTTAATTCATACATGCCTGAACAATCCTTTACTGTTACTGTCTACATCGCCAAAGCTCAAAATGCTCCACCTTGCATCCACCTTGTGATGTCTTGAAGCTATAGTTTTTAAGTTAACAGCTACCTTTTACCTTTTGAGTTTTAATTTAAAAACACAGTGGAACACTTCCTGTATTACCACATGACATCACAAGGGGGAGTTTTCTGTTTGCGAGAAGAACTCGGTCTAAATGTGCAGGGTTTGTGTATTAAACATGTGAGCAAACAACATTATAACAGATCAGAAAATAGTGTCATATGGGCTCTTTAAATCATTTGTTAAAAGAACACAGATAATTAAATCATTATACGATCTAAATTATTTGCTTTGAATCACTTCATTTCTTTCTGTTGGTTAAATCAACAATTTTGTGAAGCCATGCAATGTAATTGTTCTAATAATTTTGGCCTTACACAGATACATTGAGTTTAATTGAATTAACATAAAAGAAAGAAGAAGAAAAAGGTGAAATGAAATACTATATTTAAACAAGGTCAACCTTTCATTTACATAATTATCATTTACATGTGCTGTGGTTTGTTTTTATGAGTAAGGTTATTTAATTAGCCTGCAATTTATATAACAATAAATTATAAATAAATAACTGCACAAACAAACGCAAATGGAATTTAATTATTGTTTCCAATTATTAGACAGTTTACACTAATGTAGTATGGACTCTTCTTGTGAGTTGAAAGAGATCATTGCAGAGGGTCTTTTTAGATTTATCATGTTCAAACTTTTGGACACTGAAGCATTACATTAAATTAACTGCAGAGTATTGGGAAAGCAAAGGTCAATGTCAAAATTGAAAGGGTTCAAATTCACTGGGGCTGTGCAATTAAACAAGCATCAAGCATCAAGATTCAGTCATTTCTAATTGTTAAATGCTTGGGTATTTTTCATTGAGAGATCCACAGCCAGTCCTCTGTCAGTAACAGTAGGTTTGGAGTTTGAGAACAAATTTGACTATTTTGATTCAAAGTTGTACTATTTATCTTCAGGAAATTAATATTTATAGTTATACAGCTATACAAAAAAATTTAAAAGTTTGTTTGCAGTGTAACTTTAACCATAATCTCCCCCTCTGAAATATTAGGAGTTCCTGATTGACCCATTTATACAAGCAGTCTACCTCATCCTGCTCAGGCTTGCACCTCACAGTTTCACGGTGATGCATGACCTGGATTAATAATGAGAGCCAGTGGTGTGTCACAGCTTTTAAACTTACAAAGAGACTTAATTATGCTCTTATAGATATGGAGGCTGAATAAATGCATACTCTTGAAGTCATGAGCTATGGTTCACTTCACAAACCATCTCGTCTTAATATGTGATTAATAAGATGTAATGACAAATGAACAATGTACAGTTGTATGTGAAACCAACGGTCCAGACATAATAAGAACATGAATTGAAATCATAATGTACAGTGTAAAAGCATTAGACTATTAAGTATGCAAATTACCAGTACCACCCCCCACTCTTACCCACCACCTCCGCAGTGACTTCATTGTCCTGCTATAACCCCTGTCACGACTGCATATGTTGGCTTATATTGGCACTCCTCTTATCTGCAGTTTGAGTCTGTAATACGCTTTTATTTTTATCAGGACTGCTGGACTTTGACGAGTTTAAATGCAAGTCCCAATGCACTGAGATGATGGGCTGTGACTGCAGGGACTCCATTGAACTATTAACATAATTAGATTGATTTAACCCTGCATTAGCTTTGATGTAATGTAGTGCTAATAAAGCATTAAAACAGGAATTCAAGGTGGGACAGTCGACTGAGGGGAATGGATGAGTAAAGACAACATGTTAGCATCATCGTTAGCACAAATTATTTGAAAGCATGGACATTTTTATGTTGATTTTGGTTATTATTGTAAAGGTGCGCTATGTAACTTTTCTTAGAGAGGGTCTGCCAAGTGCTTGGTTCTGTGGAGATGTACATTTTTCACCTAGTATGGTTGAGTTACAGTTCAGATTTGTGCAAGATGAGCCCACTCACAGTAAGAATTGTGACCAGGATGGGTAGAGCGGCTGGGTTGCAGTGAGTGACACGCACACAGATGACGAAGGCAGGCTTAGCATTGTCCACGTTTTCTTTATTTTTTCAATTCCCAAAATAAAGTGCTCAAGTGCAAAGTGAGGTGTAAAAAGGTGCGAGGAGGACTGGAAGCAGCAGGTTCTTCTCCAGCAGCAGAATACAGAATGGTAAAACACTGCGCCTTATATACTGCAGGGTAAAACCATTAAAACTCCAGGGGATGTCAAATTAATATTAGCTGTATAAAACCAATTTAAAATCCTCCAATAAAATAACCATAACCAAATAAACCATATAAAACCCAAATACAAAAGATAAAACTCTAAAACCAAACACCTAACAAAATATAACGTGAATAAACCCAAATAAAAACTAGTGCTCCACAAGACACGGGTAACTAAAAGCACAGCTACATTCAACACATTCACACGCATACCACTTTCACACTTTAAAAACATCTACATCACACACACATGAACACACACGAGACACAACTATGTGCTACGTCCGACCGGAGCTACGTGATAAATGCTAAAAGTTTTCAATAAATATTTTAAAACAATACAAACGTGTAATTTTTTATTATGTGAAAATTAGCGTATCTCATAAGTGCTGTGTGCTAAGTGCAAAGTAAATATATACAAAGTGCAAAGTGAATGAAAGTGCATGTGTAAATACTCAGTAATACAGTAATGAACAGCCTGTTCGTTACAGAATGAATACTAATAAAAGCATCTGTAATTGAGTGTATAGAAGATAATCTAATGCCATACTGAGACTTTTCAGGCAGAGCAATATCATCTCCAAGGAGAACAAAAAGTCAACTCCGTCAACTGGACAAAAGGTTTAGAGTGAAAACTTTTGTCCATTTGACAGAATAGAATATTTCTTTTGCTATGGATCATACCTGGACGAATGAGATTACACAAATATCTCCAAGGAGACAATCTGTACAGTAACTATTTCAGCAATACAAATACAAAAATCTGGTACGTTTACACTGAAGTCACATTTTTTATTTGCGTATGACATTTGCTACTCACATTTTAGCTGCTAAAAATGCATTTTTACCCCTCTCCTGGGTATACATATTTTATACGAAAACAAAATCTGTCAACTGCAAATGTTATTGCTTTTGCCAGAATCAATGTGCATATTTACTGCCAACCAAGATTTATTATGTACTCTCTATGGATTCAATGCATTTCTAGATGGTGCGTTCTAAGGACAAATGGAGAAACTACACGAATCCCACTCCACTTTAAGATGAATTGTTAATATTAGTCTGAGAGGATTTTCAAAGTGAATCGCTGCTTCAAATGTATTCCCCACTGGCTTCTGCGTAGTTCAGACAACAGCAAATCCAAACAGATACTGAGGGATGAGGGACCAGGACCCAGCAGGACTGCCCTTGCAGAAGAGAGAGGAGAGGGGGATTTTGTTTGCCAAATAAATCAATAAGAATTCAGAAAAAAAAAACACACTAGACGACACTTGATCAATGATAATAGCTTGCCTTCCCCCCTTGAGGATTTCAGCATCGTTTTTCACGTCTCCAGCACACTGTAATGATCTCATAGCGTAACTAAATGTGTTTACAAAAAGCTATTAGTCCACTCCTGAAACTGTATAGTGATAACTGGATTAAATTAGATTAGCTCCATGATTAAATTAATGTGAGGCATTGGAAAGAAAGTCATGATTTCAACATCTAAACTGTACAAGGTTTTTGGGATCACAGCTCCTCTAATGTGACAATTTGATGCCATAGGAGCTTTATGGCCCGTCTGTACAAAAGCTTAATTTGGTATAGTGGTGGAATATAAAAAAAATCATATGATATTTTTATAAAACATAAGTCACGATTCATTCAGTCTATTTAGTAGCTTTAAAGGGGCCCATATTACGCTGTTTTCTGAGCTGTTAACTTGAAAACTGCCGCTTCATGACATCACAAGGTGGAACAGAGTAGTTTGAGCTTTGGAGATGTAGACAGTAATAATAAAGGATTACTCAAACATGTGTGAATGAAACAAAACACAACTGCAGGTATGGTTTTGATGACATGGATTAAAACTCACTCAATCTAACATCATTTAAACTTTAAACGTTAAACTTTAAAAGGAAAAAAAGCTCTGAATAATTATCTCAACTTCTCTCCTGGTAGGTATGTGCCAGATGCCATATTAATCCTATTAAAATGAATACAGTATTGTGAAATTGCCCACCCCTATTATGTACCACTAAACAATTAATGACTAATGGACACTAGACATTGCCAAATTTTACACTTTTTACAATATTTGGTTTGCATTAGTCTGAACATGGTCTTATCAGCTCCTGTGAGTTATATAAGGGGTGTTTTGTATTCCAGGTGACATTTTGCAGTCAGTTCATATCATTAGACCAGTCTCTAATCTGCAGAAGGCACAAAGGTAACCTGGAAACTCCAAACTCTTATCTGGCAACCATGTAAATAAACATGACTGGAATATAAGGTAACACAAAATGTGGACAAAACCATATCCCAAGATAAGAAGAACAGTGTATTTCTATAAATCATTCACACGTGTTTAACACACAAACCCTGTATATTTAGTTTCTATTTGTGTTCTTCTCTCAAACGGAGATGTCATGTGGTAATACAATGTGTTTTTTTTTAAGTCCATACACCTCCACTAGAATCAGTTGGATAATTTCAGCCCTGGAATTACCAATCTCTACTGCACTAAAGGTAAAAGGTAGCTGTTTCTCATATGATGCTGTGTAACCTGAAAATCGATTGCTGGAATAAACAAAGATGTAATAAGCTTAGGTAAATAGTTTAGCTGTAACATGATTTATGTTTTCAGCCCATTAGCACTCATAAAGCCCTGAGCATTTTGTGAGATCAGAACACACAACAAACTACCATCTGATTATTTCACACCTATCTCTGTTGAATCCCTCAGAATTCATCATCTATAGCATATTTTCGATACCAGACTAAACATAAACATTGCGCTTACACATTCACACATCAGTAGAGAAATTGTGTTTGAAGTGATAATTTATTTCCCTGTGTAAATGCACCCTTCATTTGGTCCTTGAGTGAGAGGAGACCCCCATCAGGACACAAAGGGTCCCAGAAAAAAACAAATCCAAACTCCACTCATTTTATATGCTAATGAGACAACGAATATGCATGACCACACCAGCAATAATTGTCTGTTCTTCTGACTGAAAACTGTCACTTATCTCAATCACATTTGCATATTTGATTAATGACACAAGAGATGACGCCATTTGGGCCATTGTTCATTGAATCCACAGTTCCAAACCATATTTCATCATGGAGTGTGCATTAAAGGCAGATTATCGTAAGAGTGTGTGAGATTGTTGTTGATTAGCATACAATAAAATACAAATATGCCATTTTAAGGGGTTTGAATGTTTCAGGTAATACTCTGGTTACTGTTTTGTTCAGAAAATGATTTATTTATTTATTTTTATCCATAATTTTGTTTGTTGGTATTACATAATTGGCCCAAAAAATGGAAATGTGCACTGTGCAACTTTTCTGGTGTAGGGTCCGTCACCTGCTTGTCTCCACGGAGATGTTTTTGCTTTCCCTGGGATGTTTCATGGTATGACATTAAACATTTCCATAGCGTTTATCCTTTACGAGTGTTTCTATTGCTCAAAAATACAAAAATTTCCTTCTGTGAATAGGGGCGACTCTCCACAGATCTGAATTGTAATGTAGTCTACTGCTGTAATTTACTTGTCTCCCTCGTGACAGATAGGGTTAATCTATACGGTGGAACATTCTAGACAAAGTAATAACATTTCCATAGAGACAAGGAGGTAGTAGAATGTTACACAGTGCACCTTTAAAACATGATATAAACAAAAATATCTTTAAAAACTGCCAAGTATCTGTTTGTGTCTGTTTTCTATCTGGTTGACCACGTCTGAACCTTGACCTGTGGCATCTGCAGATCCTTTGAAAAGATGTATTTATGAGCACTGACAAGTCTCAGACAAGAGGCTGTAAAGTCTACACCATTTCAGAGCAAGGTCAACATGTTTGAACCTGCCCAGGGTCAGGTTTTCAGTTCTTGCACTGACCCTTCTACCAGACCTGACAGACTGTAGGTATTGTGTAGGATCTAAACTGTCAAAGGAACCCATTTTATTTAAAGTTTTTGAAGGTAAAGTCTGAAAAGATGAAACAGTACATATAAAAGGACGCTGAGACACTTTTGTATTTGTAAGCTGACAACCATGACACAAGGAGATACCATAGACTGTATAAAGAAGTGGACTAAAGTGAGTGTGACGTCACCCATAGCGATCATTTCCAGTCAAATGAAGCTCACGAGGCTAGCAGTTATAGGAGCAAATTTGGAGCCGAGTTCCAGATTAGGAATAGGAATTTATTACCTGGGGAAAAAAACAAAAGACCAGGATCATGTAGAGCAGCTTAATACAAACATTTTAAGACAAAAATGCAGCGGTTACACAGAGAGGGGTGACAAGTTTTCATTGAAAAAAAAAGAAATGAAATGAAAATGAAAATACAATTACATTGATACTTTAATGAAAAATAAGTCATGACTTAACTATATAAGAAAACAGATATCACTTCCAAATAAAATAAAATAAAAGAGCCTTGAGTAAAAGGCCCTTTTATTCAAACATCAACCGTTTTACAACAGTTTAGTTATGATCTCGAGTTGTTATCCCAGTTCTTTGATTACCAGCCTTGAAACAACCCAACCCTCCCATTTGCTTCGTCACAACGTTTAGTCAAAACTTCTGTTAGTCACAATATACTTCTGTGATCCTTTCCCTTATTTATAGGCACATTTTGTACTCGTGCATAGATAAAATAGTGTGTAGTTTCTTCCTGCAGACTCAAATAAGACAAAATCATTTCATTATTCTATTTTAATCATATCCACCAGCTGCTTCAGTAAACAGATTTTGCAAGTCTGACTGCATCCATAACTCCTAGTATTTCTTTCTATATTCATGCCCAGACAGAGTTATTCTAATCAAATAAAAATAGGAGCACATTGGCAGTAAGTGTGGGTTGAAAGCTGGTAATTACCACAATAATAAGTTTAAAAATGAAGGGCAGAGCGAGTGGGGGGCCAATTATTTGCAGTGAGAAGCCAAGCCTATAATATAACACAAACATGACAAGAATAAAGACCCACCCCACTGCACACAGCTCAGTGACTATTAAAAGGAATTATGTTCAAAAATAGTGAAAAGTATGACACTGGCTAATTTCTGGAGAAATTATAACGTGAAAAAGATACTATGTTTAGACAAAATGGACAGACTTTTTTTATATGCGTCAATGGCCTTTCTGAACACTAACAATCACACCTTTTTATTTTCGCAAACAAGGTATGTGAAGTGTCCTGCCCAGGGACACAAAAGCAGCATGTTATGATGGGAAACTGTGCTTCTGCCATTGGTACTTAATTCTGTTTTAGATTTGAATAGAATAGGTACAAAATTTGGTTAACGTAATGTTTTGATCCCGTTACAAAGTGAGGGCTTATCCTATAGTTTACAGATATGATTTAGTCCAGGTTTAGGTCTATAGTAGTTACATTTTAGACCTGCTTCAGCACTGATCCTGGTTGGACAAATTTAAAGTTAAAAATATCCTTTACAACAGTTTGACGGTATGGCATTCAGCTGTCTATCTTGCTTATCTTCTCTATCTTCTGTTAAAAATCTTGAAAAACATTTTTGTAACTCAGCCTGGTGGCATCTCTTGCTGATCTCCATGAAGACAGATGATTAAATGCCATACTGTGGAACATTTCAGGCAAACTCATTATATATCCATATAGAGAAATAGTAGACCCTCCACCAAAAAAAAGTGACATCTTTAAAGTTCCTGAAAACCTTGAGACTCTGATTTCTCTGTTGACTTTCATGTGTCTGGTGTGAGCGGCAGGTGCCTCAGAAGTGCAGGTGCAGATAAAGGGACACAGGTGCACTTTATTCTCTGTGTAAACACTAAAGACACAAAAGGAGAGCGCACGCTGCTATATATATAGATTTCTAATGTGTCACCAATGTGTCACAGGACACAACAATTCACTGTTTCTAAAGTCACCTGGGGCATCTGAGCTTTGACTGGGCAATTTGTCTGTAATATTAAATGATGTTCAACCATTTTGACTTATTTACTCTACTCAAGTGTCCAATTTGATTCTTAGACACATTTATTTCTTTATTTTTGTTTCAGGTGATACTTTGCATTAATATCCCCTTGGGGTGTGAAGCTAACTAGAAGCACTACTCTGTTAGAAGCTTTGTTAATCAAGTTTGCCTTTAATCTGAACTAGCATTAGCAAACAGTTTTTCAGTTAGTCAATGTCACTTTTTTGTTGAAAATCAAACACCTAAACAGGACCATGAACACTTGCAATGATCCCAAGCTCCTGAAAATGTGTTGTTTAAATTTATTTCCCATAATAACTAAAGAATATTTTGCCATAGAAATACACAGAAATACACCCCCATGATGTCATTGCAAAGTATCAGTACTGGTACTTACGCAATTATTTTATTTTCTGACTTCTAAGTACTAACCAAGCCCAGCCCTCCTTAGCTCTGATATGTGTGGTGTAGATGTGTGTTAGTTGTTCAAATGAAAAAAAGATAAACACACTGTTGAGTTTGTCCCTGGTTTAAAGTTACACCTCATCCTCTTGCTCTTTGATGAAAACGCCTCTAGCTGTACACACCACCTTTCCCTTTCTGTTTCTCTCTCGCCATGTCAGACGTTTGATCCGTACTAAACCTTTAATCACTCTGGATTAGTAACCACAATCTTGCAGGGTGAAAGATTTGAGCCATCATAACAATAACTGACACTGGGGTATTGATTAAGACACAAAACATCAAGTCTGCTTTTGCTTAGCACAGGCACAAGAATGGTCAGATAGAGAGGGGTACTTGGATCAAGACTGAATAATTAATCACAATAATAATCAATTATTGTCTCTCATAAAAGATTACATTACATTGCAAAGCTGGGACCTCCTTCCCTGTTGCTAGGAGACTGTTTCACCCATGATGTCCCATAATTCAAGGGTTTGGGTGAAGCTTCCTTGACCTTCTAGCTGTGAAGCAGGAATAAGCTACTTGCCGTTAAAAAATGTAATAATATATCTTGATATTATATTAATCAATCACTTACCATAACTCCTAACCCCTTAATTCAGTAGTTACTAAGCCTGAATCATTCTTAAAGGTGCATTGTGTAACTTTTCTGGTGGAGGGTCTGTAACCTGTTTATTTCTATGGAGATGTCATTGCTCTGCCTGGAATGTTCCACAGTATGACATTAAACAGCTCTACCTCACACATTTATTCAATTACAGGTGGTTTTACAGCTCAAAAATACCTAAAAAAAAAAACAGGCATTCTGACTTTGAGTGGGATTGCCTCTCCACAGATCTGACCTGTAACTTGGCTTGGTTTGGTCTCCATGATGATAGAAACGTTTAACACCATATCGCAAAACATTTCAGACAAAGCAATAACATTTCCAAGGAGAAAAGCAAAGGTACACAGTGCACCTTTAATGAAGCATTTTTTCACAATGAAACAAGTCTTTAAGCGTTTATTAAGGGTAATCTAGCTATCTGTTCTGACATGAAATGCAATAAAAACATTTTACAGAACAGACTGCAACTTTAGCACTTCATACAGTGTAGGCTACTGAAAGAAAAACAATGAGCACAGTATGTAAACTCTATCTAATTAATAATCTTTTAATTTACTGTGCATGGATGCTTCATTATGGTTAGGTACAGAGTGTGAATTATGGTTTGGAAATGTAATGGAAAATTATATGTAAGTGGTTGCAATTAACATGCAGGAGACAAATTTTAAAATATCTTAATTATACCTTTTTGTATCTTAAAGGTCCTATATTACACAAAATTGATTCATGTGAGGTTTGAGCCATGATAGAATGCAGTTACCTCATCAAAAACATTTCATTCACACATGTTTGAAGATTAGTCTGTCTACATCTCCAAAGCTCAAAATGCTTTGTTCCACCTTGTGATGTCATGTAGTGGTAGTTTTCAAATCAGCAGCTACCTTTTACATTTTATTCAGTAGAAATTGGTAATTCCTGGTCTGAAATCATCCAAATGATTCTTGTGAAGGGGTATCGAGTTTAAAAACAGTAGAGCACTTCCTGTACTACCTCATGTGTTTTCTGTTTGAGAGAAGAACTAAATATCTAGGTTTGCAGGGTTTGTGTGTTAAACATGTGTGAATGAAACAAAACACTCCAGGTATGTTTTTGATGAGGAAACAACATTATAAACAACATTATAACATAAATATCTTGATCATTCTACACACAGCATAGACCGTGTTGTGTCTGTCCAGGCTGCAGACTGATATTGTCACAGAATCAATACAATCTCACTGTGAGGCAGATTGGATCTGAGTCACTTTTAAGTAGATTTTGTTGCGCACAGGGACACATCTGGCAACCCACGATCAACTAACTCCCTCTCAGTGACAGAAAGCAGCAGTGGTCGTTTACCAAAACAAAAAGTGTATTTCTGTGTCTCCTGATGGCAGCTTTTATTTAAATGAATACTGGATTTAAATGATGTGTGCTGGAAAAAGACAAGGTGTTAAACAGGTGCTGTGTGTGGGCTGTTGTGATGGTCTAACACAAGAAAACAACAGCAAAGGTTTACCACATATATTGGCTATGTAATATCATCTCTATATCACCTCTTACATTAAAGATGCACTAACTTATCTGCTTGAGAGTCCGCCACCTGCTTGTCCCCATGGAAATGTTACTGCTTTAACTGTAATGTTCCACAGTATGGCCTTAATTATATCTCCATGGTGCAGGTGATGCTAACAAGCTAAATCTGTAGAGAGATGACCCCTCTCGCAATAAGAATACATGCTTCCCTAGGTATACTGAGAAAAAAAACACATGTAATTGACCTAAGGTAAATTATATGTTTTAATGCCATACTGTGGAATATTGCAGGCAAAGCAATAACATTTCCATGGAGACAATCAGGTGGTGTCCCTCTCACCGCATGCAGAAAAGTTATGAAAGGTAATGTATAACTCTGGAAGTCTCTGGAATGAGTGGAGACCATTACTCCTCTGTTTCATCTTATTTTCTCATAAAGAAAAAGTTGTTCTATCAAATTGTCCTTTCACATAAAGAGCGTAAGCGTCGTAACACTGAAAAAGGTAATTGGACGACAAGAGAGAAACAAGAACATTGGCAAACAGGGGAATAAGTCAATACACCATTCACTTGCAACAGCAGGTGTAGTTTCAGAGACCCGTCAACAGTAACTATGATTTATGACCTGTCCAATAGAAGAAAGTACTGCTGTTCAAGCTTTGCAGAAAGAAAATTAATGACCCCCACAGCGTACAGCAAAAAGGTCCACTACTTTAATCTATAAGTGTAATAGTACAAGTAAGTTTAAAGGTCCTATATGACATAAAATTAACTCTTGTGAGCTTTAAGCTCCTCAAAAACGTAACTGGAGTTGTGTTGTTGTTTTTTTGTTGTTTTTTTTTTTTTTTTCAAACTCACAGTTTGTGTTTTCATCTTGTTGGAAAGATTTTGGAGATGTGTTTTTACCCACTCATGAACTGCATTCAGTATAATCTAATCCTTTTATGTTAATTTGTTTGAGTTAAATTTAAGCTAAAATGAAAACAAGACAATGAAAGATCCTCTACAGTCTGCATAAATGTCACCAATAGCTCCAGTCCTTTTTTCCAAAAGTCAAAAGGTTGAGAGTAGATTAAAACTGTCTGCAGGAAAAACAGGAACCACCACTGAAAGCATTAAATCCAGTTTACTGAAACACAAAACACGTCACCCTGAGTGACGTTTATTGTCCTTAATTGCCCAACAATCATTCATGGACACACACTAAACGAGGAAGCACAAGATTTATGGAATTACCAATGTCCCTTGTGAATAACTATAGGACAGCATGTTCCACTGTCTGCCTCAAACACACATATTATTTATAACAGTTCAGATTGGCACCACTGGGTAAATGTCACCAGTAAATTGCCTGGATATGAGACTGTGTCGTGGGTGCCAGTGGACCAGACATCCTTCTGACTGATGCAGTTTTGAGAAGTAACTAAATACATGTGCCAAAATATATATTCAGAATACTAATTTTGAATATTCCTATAAAGTTACTCTTACATTTGGTGCAGGTACTTTCCTAAAATCAAATTATATACATGGCAGTAATTGATCATGCAATTTACACTTCGAAATGCACAATATAAAAAATAATTAAAAACACCATGCTTTCAGTTGGTGCGTGTGTGTGATTTCCCTTCTCAAATTAAGATAAAATAAATACAGAACAAACAGAGCACCAAATATAAAGCTATTTTAGTCCTATGTGGAAAGTATTGTATGTTTATTCAGAATACACTCATACCATGTAACAAGATATGTATATGAAATACATTTTATAGGGTCCATATCACAGTATTTTCTGATCTACGTCATAATGTTAAACCTGGAGTTGTGTTTTGTTTCATTCACACATGTTTAACACACAAACACTGCATATTTAGGCTGAGTTCTTTTCCCAAACAGAAAACACATGGAGTTGCCAATCTCTACTGAACAAAAGGTAAAAGGAGCTTCATGACATCACAAGGTGGAACAGAGCATTTTGAGCTTTGAAGATGTAGACAGACTAATAATGCAGGATTGCTCAAACACGTGTGAATGAAACAAAACACAACCCCAAGTATGTTTTTGATGAGGTAACAAGATTATAACATGGCTTAAAGCTCAGAAGAAGCAATTTTGTATAAGGACCTTTAATGCAGGTATTCAATATTGTGTGACTAAATACTATTTCAAAGTATTCTTCTAAACACTACTGATGCACCAACTTTTTACCATTCTGAATAATTCCTGTTTGTTGGTTACTTTGCTGTGGATGTGTTTAAAATGGCTTTATCTGCAGTAATGATCTCTACCCTGCCTGGCTGTTTGTTTGTCTGCTGTTTTTCAATGGGAGAGCCGTTAAAGTCTGTGTCACTGGGAGACATGTTATGAGCTGGAGCTGTTGAGATGGAGTTTACACAGAGCAGTGCACAGTGGGGTGGACACATTTAAACAAGACTGAATCCGGTGGAAAACATGCAAGGTCTGTTTAGGCTACAACAGGCTCTGGGCATGGAGCGCAAACCTAAGGACTAAATACATGCAAATATTTACACCTTTTTGTCACAAACTGTCAAGTCCACTGCTTAATCTCAAACAGTTCTTCAAGCATACATGCCTTAAGATGGATTTACACACCACATTCGTGTGTTTTGGACTGGTGGTGGAAACCGGAATGCCTGGAGGAAACTCATCTAGACACAGGAAGAACATGCAAACTCAAACTGGAAAAATACAGATCACACTCAGATGGCCTATGTCCAAAATATTATTATTATTATTATTATTTTTTTAGATAATAGACAGTTTTATACTGAAGCATTATCTAAAAATAAAAACAGTTTTACAGACAGCAGCCATCTGAGTGTGCTATGCATTTTTCCAGTTTTAGGTTGCCACTCCTCTATCAGGACTTTGGAGTGCGTTTTCGAAACCTGGAACCTTCTTACTGTGAAGCATGAGTGCTATTGTGCCAACAAAAACTGGGACTAAACCCGGATCTAAACTTCTCGAGTCCTGGTTAAGGATTGAACCAGGGCTAGAACAGGACTAACTGGGCTCAAAGCAGGACCAAACAGGACAAGTGTAAACCTAAATGGTCTAAGCTTGAAAGTTCATCTTTTAGTTTTGAGGAAGTGTAAATATCAAAATGGGTTAAATCCCTCATGCATTTTGAGTTAATTCAACAGACGGGCTGGTATCATTCATAACATTAAAGCTACTTATATATACTTTAACCTTATTACATGTTTGTAGCTCCCTTCTAAAAAAATTAGCATGGATCTTTATTGCTTAGTTAAAATTTTGACCTCCTACATCTGAAACCAGAATACGTATAAGGAAAGGAATTACTTGTACATCCTGAAACTAAACTAAATCGTCATTCTCTGTTATAACCATACAGAAGGTAAAGAAGGAATAGACAAAATTACCTGAGTCTGTGGCAAATGTTTCTTATGAGATAATGTAATGAGATGAGAGCACGGTCTACTTCATTCTACACTAATGCTTTTCTATGTTCTCGGGGAAGGGACAAATCTCTGTGTGGAATCATTGGACTGTGCAGCTGATCAGGACAATAGTATCACATTATAGTGCCTCATGACACTAGAGCTCTGCGTGGTTCTACCTGTGACTCAGCTCAAGGGAGAGAAAAACAGAAAAACAAGGCCAGTCTGTTTGCGTGGAGCCTAAAAATAAAATATTACATTTGTGACATATTTCTTTTTTGTAAATCACATTAAAGCGTGTTTCTTTCAGTCGGTGGTTCATTTTCTGTTTGCTGCCATTACGAAACACTATAATACAAAAACAGTGAGACAGTGAGGGCTCTGCTACCTGCTTGTCTCCATGGAGATTTTTTTGCTTTGCCTGCAATGTTCCACAGTGCAGATGTTTTATAACTCTAAAAATAGACAGTTAAAACACACTTACTCTTACTGTAAGCGGACTAGTCTCTCCACAGATCTGACCTGCAACCCTGTGGTGTCACTTTGAAGTCTCTTTGAAGATAGATAAGTGTAATGCCATACTGTGGAACATTCTAGGCCACCACGAAAGTTATACGCATACCTTTAATACTGTTATGTTTATTCATTACCCAGACAGAACCACACACTTTGACAAAACTTTACAAAGACGAGTGGATCTGGAGCTGTGTCCTCTCTCCCCGATTTCAGAGGACGTGATTGACAGGCGGATTATCCAATCAGAGAGACGCTTGCTTGCATGCTTGAATGCTGTGAAGTTTCAGAAACTACGATTTAACAGCTGTGGTTGGTCCGTTTCAAGTTTGGACGGAGGTTTTTGTGGTCCAATTCCAGTTCCTTCTGGATTCGAACAGAATGTAGAGGGGTCTGGCTGGTCAGGCAAATTTATTTATTCAATCAACATGCAAATTGTAACCTTATTTTCTCCTTTATCATCTCTCACACTGGACCATCTGGACACAGTGCGGGAAAAGGTCAAAGTAAAACTGCTGACCATTTCACAGGAGGTGCATTTCTTTATCACAAACTCCTGAGTAAGCAACAGTACAGGTATACTTACAGACTGTTGATAGACCTCATACTGCTATACTCTCGTCATTGGACAGAACTAGGTCACAGTATTGAAAACTTGTATTCAGTTTGATAAAATGGGACTTTTTGAAAACGCTGTGGAGTGACAAGTGAAATTGCCTGGGCTGACGTTTGCGCTGATTGAATCATTTGGAGACGTGCTGCTAGCAATCTCAGCACAAAGAGCCCTCAGCTGTACAGGGGACTTGTATGGAAATGGTGGATTTGCCTTCACACCAGTCTGTTCATTTCAATTACAAACTCTTTATTATGGCATAGAATTCTGGGTGAAAAGTACTATAATGAGATGTATTGAAAACAGGCACAGCTGCTCTGAGACTTTCAGCAGTAACAAGCATTGTGCAAAATCAATACTCAGATGTATGTAAAGGTTTGAATGTAGTTAATATTGGGAAGGATTACTCAAACATGTATGAATGAAACAAAACACAACTCCAGCATTATAACACGTCTTAAAGCTCACAAGAGTCCATTTTGCGTAATATAGGACCTTTAAAAAGCTCTTACCATGTTTCAGTTCACAAAACATTTATATCAAAGGACAATAACAAGGAACAATGTATTTTGGTCATAAACAGGGCCACAAACATTTTATATTCCTTACCCAGAATGAACATGCACCAAATATAACCTAACTCAAATACACCTGAATGATTCTGAGTCTTCCCACACAGAGTCAACTGTCTGAAATAAATTATTATCTGAGATCAGAATGTAAACCATGTAAACAATTTGATGTCAAGGTCTGAAACTAATCTGCAAGTTGTAAAGAACATTCCATTTGCAGTATTATGAAAAAACAGGTATATATATTTATAATTTTTTAAAACTGTATAGGCCAGATGTAGTTTAGATCTGGTGGTCCTCAGAAAGCCAGATTTTCTCTTTGGTTAGTACTTCTAATGAAAAGTGTGTGAACCACTGGTATATAAAGTCAGAGAGTAAATATGCTACCAGAAATACAGTTAAAATGTGATGATGTCAAGGTTTCAGATGAGGTGCATTTCACTGATTTCATTGTATTTTCCTATCAAATATCAAAAAAGTTATATTCTCAAATGTTGAACCCAGTCATTTCAATCAGCGATTATAGACATAGACTGTATAAAGAAGTGGACTAAGACGTGACATCACCCACAGTCAAATGAAGCTCACTCAGGCTAGCAGTTATGGTGTGAATTTGGAGCCGAGTTACATATTAAGAATAGGAATTGATTTATGGACAAAATAGCAAAATAAAAACACCAGGATCATGTAGAGAGAGTTCATTGGAATTGAAGTCGATGGAGCTAGAAGCGTGCCCATGCTCACTTCCTGTTTGGAATGGGGTGGCTATCGGGTTAGCTATGTCCATCTGTAGACCCTAGAACCTGCTATATTTCGACAAAAATCTACATTTCAACAGAATTCATGTTAGCTGCCCCCATCTGTATTAAATATTGACCTACAGAATATTGTGATGTTGTCTGAAACAGCAGTAAAGAAAGCACATTTTCAAGAGCATTTTGTGACACAGTTTTTGCCTGTTCATTTCTACAGACAGAGCAGAGTGTAAATATTGCATAGCAACAACCTGCTGCTCCTTTGTCCTTCTCATTATTGTGCTGTTAATGGTGCTTAATTGCGTCTTCTCTAGTGTCATTATCCAACATTGGATTTCTGCTTTTCTGATTTACACAAAAAAATAAAAATAAACAAATAATTTCTATCATTTTCTTTCAAACGTTCTACATGTCTTTGCTTCTCCCTACTTATTTCTGTGGAGAATTTGGGGTAATTCCGGGTGTAATAGGGTTAAGAGCTGAACTGAATGAACCGAGGTCGCGCACAAACATCCCCTGGTCCTCGATTTAATGGTTGCCGTGGAGACGTGGGCTGCACTAAAGAGTGTGTTTGGCGTTTAGCTCCTGGCTCGGAGCTCTTTCCTATTTGGCAGTAATTGAAAGTGATGGACTTGAATGTGCACATGTGTTGCTTTTATGCACTGTAGTTTTTTGGAGCTTCCTCGCGGCTGGTTACGCAACAAAGGCTTAGCAAGTGGCTTTGCAGAGATGAGTTTTCTAGCTTTTCTTCTTAAATAAATTGCACAAATAATCATTACAATTATATGGGGAAATACATGGAAATATTGAGAAATAATAATAATAAAAAGGGATTTGAGTTGACTGTAAGTAAAGGCATCCAACCAGGGCTGTAACTTTGCTTGTTCTATAGTTATTGCAAAAGCCTGTTACATTTCTAAATATTGTTACTGGTAAAGAATCCGTACAAAATGTTTTTTGTTTGGCTCTGTATGATTGGGCTTATTTTAGTAACTATACTTAATTAAAGGGTTAGGGTAGGATTTGGGGTATTATGTATTAAGTAGTTATTAAATATTTCTTCATGCTTTATTAAGACTAATTAAAGTGCTGTTATTGGTGCTATTGTTGGAACAGAGCTTTGGAGACTAATAATAAAGGATTATTCAAACATATGTGAATGAAACAAAACACAACTCAAGGGATGTTTTTGAGATAGTCAGTTTTGCCTAATCCAGGACCTCGAAGTTACCAAAAAAGGAAAAAAAAACAAACAGTTTACTTTTTGCCCATCTACAGAAAATTCCAGCAAGTACTTTTGGACTGACTTGGCCAACACATAAACAAACCGTTTCTCTTCCTTTCAACTGTTCCTTTTTCAGACATTACCATAGCGTTCCCTGTATCCAAGTCCTCTCCTCATAGCTTCAACTTCCCTTTAACTACCTCCATTAATCGTTCTTTTCCATCAGTGTCCTCTCCCGTCCACACTCACTCCACACACCAAAACACCAGCAGTGAGGTTTTCAAGTTAAGTGGGCTGTAGCTGCGTCTGACTGGAAAAAATAAAATAAAATAAAAAATCACTGTTGATCGATTATGATAGAAAGGTAATATGAGTATGATTTTTTTCATTAAAAACAAATAAATATGTCTTTCAAACCTAATTTCATGAACATAAACAAGACAAGGGGCAACAGCAGCTCAGCTAATCGAAAGGTTGGCAGGTCAAATCCCGAGCTCTACATAAACATTATTGAGTGATCAGATCCACTGACCTCCAGGTTGGCAGTGTTCCAGCTCCCACAGATGAACGCTGTTGTTGTGTACACTGGTGTATGAATGTGTGTGAATGGGCGAGTGGTTCTTTGATGTGAAGTGCTTTGAGTGCCTTGAAGGTGGGAAAGCGCTATATAAAAATATGACCGTTAATGAGTGTCATTTAACATATAAATAGTCCAATTTTAGTCCAAAATCTAAACGCTGCTAGACTACTGAATGGAGACCTCTCAGTCATCAATCATTGACGATTTGAAACAACTGGACCTCAATTTTATTAAAATTTGATTAACTGCTCAGCTCTAACTGGAATTCTGGCTGATTAGTTTCAAATCAATGGATTTTAGTATCTTTCCATGTTTCCTCCCTCGGGAAATCAAACAAATATCGACAGGAATAATTATCATAGAAAAGAAATCTTAAATCCATAATACACATTCTTAAAATATGACACTGTAACTCGCCTCAAACGCATTCACATTAGCATATAGACCCCATCTTTTTAAACAGCATTCTTCCACTATTCCATTTTTCATATATAAATTACTTCCTTTGCTGTCAGTTCCAAACCTAAACAGTCACCCTCTGTTTTAACCATTCTGTCAATCAAATAGCATTTTATTTCTCCACATTTTTTTCAACCCTCCCTGGAAATCAGATTCAAATCGATTCCTTCTACCAGAACATAAAAACACCTACGGCAGCACACCAGGCAATAGCACTGTAGAAGATCTTATTGATCGAATGCATATACGTCACAATCCTATCATGAAATATACCTTTGTAGCAGTAATATCTGGAGACTGTACTGTAGTGAGCTATAGGCCTTGACCCACATTTCTCTATGAGTCAGACACATGGAGAAGAAGGGGATTACACAGGGCAGTAGTGATGGAGATATGATTAAGCCATGGTTGACCTGCTGTGCATGAAACTTTAATGAGGGCCAATAATGATATCAGAATTTCTAAGTACACACCAAGCCGTGATTCTCAAGAGGGACCAGCAGCTGTCAGTGCAAGATGAAGTGCCCTAAATGAGATTGAGAAATACATGACGCAACACTGATGAAGTACAGTCCCTGACAAAAGTCTTGTCGCTTATCCATTTTGTAGAAACAAAAGCTTATAACCTGACTTTAAAATAATTGATTGGTTTTAGAAATGTCTCATATGAAAGCTAAAACCCTCCCAAATTATGCTCAATATACTAAAATAAATTTGCTTCACTGAAGAAAGATTGATCATTTAATGAACACAGAAAGGTCAGATTTTGGCAAGACAAAAGTCTTGTCGCCTACAGAAAATTGAACAAAAATTTACTTCAAATACAAAAATATGTTGCATAACGTCAGTGAATTAAGTAGTGGTGCTGTGAGATCCATATTTAATATCTTGTATGACTTCCATGAGCTTGAAGGACTGCATCCATGCGGTTCGACAATGATTCATACAATTTGTTGATGAAGTCATCAGGAATACAAAGAAAGCAGTCTTACATGCCTCCCAGAGTTCATCAAGATTCTTTGGTTTTGCCTTCCATGCTTCCTCTTTCATTCTACCCCAGACATGCTCAGTGATGTTCATGTCTGGTGACTGGGCTGGCCAGTCCTGGAGCACCTTGATCTTCTTCGCCTTGAGGAACTTTGATGTAGAGATAGAAGTATGCGATGGAGCACCATCCTGCTGCAAAATTTGACCCCTTTTATGGTTGGGAATGTAAGAGGTAGCTAATACTTCTTGATATTTTAGGCTATTGATATTGCCTTCCACCCTGCAAATGTCTCGCACACCCCCATACTGGATGTAACCCCAGACCATGATTTTTCCACCACCAAACTTAACTGTTTTCTGGGTGAATCTTGGATCCATGCGGGCTCCAGTAGGTCTCCTGCAATATTTGCGGCGGCTGTGATGTAATTCAACCGAGGATTCATCTGAGAAATCCACCTTCTGCCACTTTTCCAGTGTCCATCCTTTTAGCAGGCTGTGGGCCTTGGCAAATGCCACACGGTTTTTTAATTGCCTTTTGTTTAGTGCTGGTTTCTGTGCACTGATTCGACCATGGAGGCCATTTCGAGACAGAATTCTACAAACTGTTCTGGTTGACACAGGGACTTGAGGTGACCAGGCCTGGTGGAGCTCTGCTGCAGTGGAAAAGGGGCTGGCCTTGGATTTTCGAATCAACAAACGGTCCTCCCGAGCAGTTGTCTTGTGGGGTCTGCCGCACCTGGGCTTGTCAAAAACATCTCCAGTCTTTTCAGATCTTTTTCTTATTCTTTGTACTTGACGCTGAGACACATTGAAGGTGTCAGCCACCTCAGCAGTGGATCTGGTCTTCAGCCTCTTGATAATTAACGCTTTGGTCTCAGGGTGGATCTTAGGCATGTTGTCAGAGGTCAAGTTGCAGTTGATGTGAAGGTCTGGTGTGCTGGGGTTCTTTTTATACACACCCACTAATTGATTGCTCAGTAACTGATCACAGGTGAGGCTGTAATCTAGGATTGGGTGCATCATATGACAAGGCGACAAGACTTTTGTCTTGCCAAAATCTGACCTTTCTGTGTTCGTTAAATGATCAATCTCTCTTCAGTGAAGCAAATTTATTTTAGTATATTGAGCATAATTTGGGAGGGTTTTAGCTTTCATATGAGACATTTCTAAAACCAATCGATTAATTTAAAGTCAGGTTATAAGCTTTTGTTTCTACAAAATGGATAAGCGACAAGACTTTTGTCAGGGACTGTACATATGGGTGATAACAATAAATAAAGGAATGACTTTATGAAGCAAATATAAAATGTATTGTAAAAATGGGTGTATGTAAGTTAAGTTGGTCCAATTTCTTCAATTGAAATAATTAAAGGGCCCATATTACACTTTTTTCTGGTCTATGTTATAATGTTGTTTCCTCTTCACAAAAAACCCCCTGCGTATTTAGACTGAGTTCTTCTCTCAAATAGAAAACACTCTGTTCCACCTTGTGATGTCATTTCAAGTAAAAGGTAGCGGTAAACTTGAAAACTACCACTACATGACATCACAAGGTGGAACAGATCAATGCAGAATTACTCAAAAATGTGTGAATGAAACAAAACACAACTCCATGTATGTTTTTGAGGAGGTCACAACATTCTAACATGGCTCAAAACAGTCATTTTTGCATAATATAGGACCTTTTAACTATAGGATGAAAAGTATAACACTTTTAGCACCCATTACCTCATAATAACAGCCAAGGTGGATGAACGGTCTTGCCAAAAGAAACAACAACAGTGTGCGGTAGTTGAAGCTGGAAATTACTGGTTATAAGATGAGTGCTCTGCCCGAGACTAATTTTAAACTTCACAACTGTTATCTAAACGGAGCCAAACTGTTGACCCTAATTCTCTGGTTAAATTGCACAGAATGGAAACAAAGGTTGGTAGATAGAGAGCATCTTCCTCCATACATTTACATTTGATCTGCTCAGGTGTTTAGACTAATAAAAACGAATTAGTATGCAAACTAAGTTATAACTTATCAATTACTTAGTGTTAGTGGTATTGTAATACTATATCACCATGGAGACAAGCAGGCACCATAAAATTGACATAGTGCATCTTTAACATACAACTATTTCTATTTATGCATGGCCTTTTTTCATTTTTTACGAGACTTGTTTATGTAAATTGTTGTAAATTTGACTGTAGAATCACAACAGATACGGCCTGCACTGACACGCTTCTCTAACTCACGTTCAATTTCTGTCCATACAGTTTAATATGAAATACAAGCTTGTAACTCTATTTATATTAGGCTGTAACTTTTCCTCTCCTGAATACTCCCAGAGGACTCACTTCAATTACAGTTTGATTTAGTAACTCAACAAATTCACTAGTCTCAAAGGGATTCTCAGTTTTCCAGTGCAGCGCTTTCTTTGCCAACAGTGGCTCTAGTCCCAGATCTGACTCGGCTTGTTAAACCGCTCTGGGCTCTCTACCAATTATAATGGCAATGAGTTTAGATGTTTTACTGATAGGCCTCTGACAGTTCACAGGAGTTCTTCAGCTTTAAGAGGAAAATTACTCCCCCTAGTGGCCATAGTGTATAGATTTGTTTGCACCAGGACAGTCAAGTCTTTGGGACAAGGTTTGTTGTTTTGAGAATACTAAAAACTCTATTCATTACATCAGAAATCTACTTTTGATGCTTTTCTCCATTTGTGATTTAGTCATACAATATGTTAGAAAAAGGTTTAATGGTGTTATATTACACAAATTTGAGATTTTGTTGTTACCTCATCAAATAATAATAATAATCTTTTATTATTAGTCTGTCTGCATCGTTAAAGCTCAAAATACTCCACCTTGTGATGTCATGCAGTGGTAGTTTTCAAGTTTACAGCTACTTTTGACCTTTAGTTCAGCAGAGATAAGAAATGCCAGGGCCATTTTAAGAAACTTACATCAATAAAACTTCAAACTTGTCATGCCCCACTGTTCAGGAGGATGGTGAAATTGTGTGGGTGAGATCTTGAACTGAAACTGAGCATTTCTTCAGATCACATCCACACTAAAGAGGTACAGAAAATCCCTATTCTTGTGTCTACTTCCTGCAGGATTAAAAAGCATTAAGTGGGATAATTAAGATACTGCCTGAATGTTCCAGTTTCAATATGGCTCTTTTGTTGTCGCTGCAAATTTGGCATCTCTACACTTGTGACTGAAATCTCTACTAATACCATATGTTGACACAAACTGCACTCAGCAGCCCTTAAACCTTCAGCTTCCGAAAGTAAACCTGCCATTAAGGCTAACTAACTATGTAGTAACTAATATCCAAAAATCACATTTAAAACTCACAATGGGAAGTGGTTTAATAACTCAGTGGCTTTCACAATTTAAAAAAATGGTTTTAAATGAGCTTCTAGGTGTTGTGGTCATTACCACATAATCTGATTAGCCCCAAGCAAGCTTTCAAAAATTATTTTTTCAAAACAATTTTATTATCTTTTTTTTTTTTCCAAAAGTCAATGGAAAAATAAATGTGAAATCTACTTTTGGACCTTGTGGTGGCCAGACCTGCCGACTAAAATGAATAATAAAAGCAGAAAAAAGAAGATTCCATGATCTTTTTTTAATGAGGTACACAAAGTACACCATAAAACGCTACTATAAACAAAGGTATAAAACTTGATTATACAAAGGAAGTCTTGTGTGAGTCTTATACATCAGAAAATTTGAATTCCATGTTTCAGTCTCAAACTACACAATCCAGGGTAGTTCAAATGGCGCTGTACTCGCGTAGTTTAGAGTCCACATTCTGTACCTACATTGTTGTGTGTGTATGCTGTGAGGCAGGCGAAGGGGACCCGGTTGTGGGGGTAGATGTGAGTGCGGAGGGGGTGGGCTGAGTCGGGGCAGAGGAGGTGGGGGTGGGTGTGGTGGAGGGGGCGGGAGGGGCAGAGCTGGTGGGCACGGGGGCAGTAGAGGCAGGGGCAGGGGCTGAGGTCGAGGGTTCCACTTTACTGCTGTGGGTGATGAAGCGAAGGCGGAGTTTCATGGCCGGCCGGAGAGTCATGATGATCTGATCCACCTGGACAGATACGAAATAGGAATGTTAGTGCACAGAGAGCAGGTGGGCTATTGCTAAAGGCCAATAATATCTAATGCAGGTGGGGGGTAGAATCGGAACTTATTTGTCATTTCAGTATAAAAAATACAGAAACAAAACACTGCACTCAGGTCCAGGTTATCAGCATCATAAAAACAATATAATAAATTTTTTAAACATTGAACATCAAAATCAGTGCAGTTTTTAACACAACCCCCACCCACCCTCATATTCTAAAGTGCTTCTAAGTTAGAAGTAGCCAAATTAGGGCCGTTCTGATTCATATGGTTCAAATGCTGTTTTTTGCTTAAATACAGTGGGTTCTTGGGTCTAGACACTGATACAATACACTGATCTGGTTCAGCGTATGTGAATTTATCTTTTGGTAATTTCAAAGAAAAATACGATGTCATAAATGAAGAAAAGTGGCTCTTACTCCGCATCTGGGACAATTACACATTGTTCCCTTTCTATAGGCTCCTATTGCATTGGTATTGCACATCATTTCCATTGTCATTTTTCTTATTTTCTGTGTAGGATTACGTGGGCACTGGGAATAGTATGAAAATTGGGTGTAGCAATCAATATACAGGAGAAAAGACATTCAGTGCACTCAGTACTGGATTGAGTTCAGTTTACTCACACAACTGCAAAGTAATGTAAGTAACACACCCTTTCCAAATAAAAGTTTTCGCCACAGTACGTACATCTACTAACAATACTGTTGTTATTAAATATACTGTTCATAATTCAAAATTTTATGGTAATGAATACAAAAACAATTCAGTTACTTTATAGAACTGAAAAAGTTAATTCATTATAGACACATTTCTACATTGATATTTCTATATCAATGTAGAAATGTGTCTATGCATGGGAAAAATGATGTAGCTATCCTTGTTTTTCCAAATAATAACCCACTGATAAAAACACAGAAGATACAAACTCCTTTTTTCTCTTCTTTATTTTTAATTAAATGAATGTTAGTATTGTAGGACTCACCTGCTCCTTAACGCTGTCTCCTGTGTACATGTATTTGATGTGATACAGGAAGTCACAGATGGGGTCCATGTAGCTGAGGTGCTGGCAGTGCTGGTCCACAGCCTGGAGCATCTCATAGAAGGCCACCCCGATCTGACACAGAAATGTAATTAGACAATACACAAAAAATACACATTTAAACATTATGTAAAACAATGTACTGCATTTCAATTAAGTTAAAGGTTTTTACCTCCAACATGCAGCGTGTCCTCTCCTGTTGGAAGCGTTGCAGAAATGGACCCACCAAATGGTACACGTAAAGCAGCTGGAACTCTGTCTGAACTATGGGCTTTAGAGTCTCAGACAGGAACCTATAACAACATTAACATTTAAGAGCATTTTCAGATAACTTAAATGGCATGAAGAAAAAACACTTCAAATAAGCTGTGCTGCGTATCTGAGAGAAATAATCAACTGAGTACATTGAAGCGTTAAAAATAATTTGAAATGTATTTGTACTCTAGTATATAAAGTTTAAGTTTTAAATCTTATATTGTAAAAATAAACCAGGACTTGTGAAGTTGGCACTAAAATGGGCTCAAACCAGGTCCAAAAAATGAACACACCCAAAGTAAAAGAAATATAGAGTATAAGGGCCCACACCATAGGTTTCTCTCTTTAATAATAAACACTGAGTTACCCCCTACATAGTAGCAAGGAAATTAATAAAATTTTTTTGATAAATGCAAAATTTGAATATTGAGGATATATTTTATAGTAAGAGTGATTTTGACTGCAAAAATAGCTGATTAAAAATATAATACAACACTAATAGAGTATTCCTGTTATTCCTATTGATATTTCTATTCATGGGTTTCAGACAAACAATTCTTTCCTGATTTGAGAGACTTTGGGAGGACCTTCCCCCATTCAAAATATATAATAATTTAATTTGAATTGAAATGGCTAATTACTATGACCACAGAGGATGGTTAACATAGCTTGAAACCCATGAATAATTTTGTGGATTATTCTAGTCCATGTTTTTTTTTTTAGAGGCAGATTTAGTACATTTCTAATAGTTTACTACATCTTCCAAAGATTGTAATTGCGTAAAAAAAAAAAAATCATGATATTAATTTTGTCAATATTACCCAGCGTTACCCTCCTCCAAAACTGTAAATAAGCTGTGGCACATACTTGGGAATCAGCGATAATTGTCCAATAGACGAGTGGTGCCATACTGCGTGTGCCAAGGCCAGCACATAACTGCAGTTCATCTCGCTGTAGCTCTGGTGGCAGGCTGTGAAGTCTAGCAGCGCAAAGGGATAGCCCGCCCACTCCGTCTCCGAAGTCAGCACAGGCGAGCTAATTACAGACACAATACGGTCGTGAAGAACAATCCAGTAGGGCTCCTAGGGACAGATCAGGACATGAGAACGTTAACTGTCTTCAAGGGCGTCGTTTGTCAAAGTGTCCATGTTTGTCTCACAGGCAGTGCGGTGATGACAAGGCCAATGGCATTCATCCAGGCTGTGATGTTCTCCCTTGGCACAGAGGGTTGACTGCAAAAAGAAAATGCAACTGTCATTTTTCAGTATGGAAACCATTATTTTACACTTGATAGATTTTAATTATCTCATTAAGAGCAATATAATGCACAACCAGTAATATTGCTATTACATGTTGTTACCAGTTGTGAAATGTGCAAGTGGAGAGTCTGTCTTCTGCTTGTCTCCATGGAGATGTTATTGTTTTGCCTAGAATGAATACATTACTCATACTGTGGAACAATCACTCAATCACTATTGCACTTTTCCACAGATATGACTTGTAACTTGACCAGTTGGCGCCAACTGCTTGGCTCTTTGGTGAGTGATTAGTTAAATGCCATACCATGGAACATTCTAGCCAAAACAATAACATCTCCACGGAGTCAATCTGGCAGACCCTCCAGCAGAAAAGCTACACATTGCACCTTTACTGTAGGTTGTTAGTGGGTACAATGTGGGTAGTGTAAGTGAACTCAAAAACATGACTAAACTTTTATTGTTTGTAAAGCGTCTTTGAGTGTCCAAAAAGTGCTATACAAGTCTTATGTATTATTATTATTAAACTATGATCCAGTTTTGAACCTCTTCAGAACGACATTGAGCAGAGCGTTCCCCACATCCTTCCCGGGCACGGCCAGAGCCATCAGCTCCACACAGGTTACGTGCAGCGCGTGGGCTGCAGGGTTCGGGAACTCATTGAACCTCCAGTCACAATTTGGAAAGGGCCCTGGGGATTTGCCCGCCATCGGTACAAAGAAGTTAAGGATTTCACAGGCAGAATAAAGTTGTGCAAAAGGACTCAATATTGGACTTTAAGAAGCCCACAAAGTCTAAAAATGTTGAAGGAATTGAAGGAATTTATTGCATTCAAACGCCTCGTTTCCAAAGAAAAGTTGGTTCTGTCGCAGATGGTAAAAATTAAATACAGTATTCAACTTGAGGCTGTAAACTAAATTCATAAATTAATTTTCAAGATTATAAAACAATTTAGCTATTTTACATAAATAAAAGTTGTCTATTGCACACAATTTAATCCATACAGAGTTGAACATTAGTGATTTTTGGCTTTAAAAATAAAGACAGGTCTATTCCTTTGGGGTGTAATTAAGTACTTTAAATGCCGCCACAATAAGCTTAATGAAGGATATTGTCCACCAGGCGTCCAATGAGTTTGCAGTAGTAAGTGTCGTCTGGGATCCACACATTGTCCTCTCTGGGATTCATGCCAAACTTCAGGTAGGTCTCACTTAAGCACCAACCAGGGGTGCGGTTCTCCTATCACAAAAAAGACAAAAACAATGCAATATAAACTCATGCAAAAAAAAGATCAGGGAAATGCTAATGTTTATTTTTGAAAGAGGATTAGAGTTTATTTTTAACAAATCTTTTCCTCATACTTTGAGTGAAGACATGATTGCATGAACCAGCTTTCTCTTCAGGTTTGTCCGGTCTCGCAGATGCCGCTCATAGTAATGAAGGGTGTTGTACAAGTATGTCACAGGACGATCTGTAAACAAACACATAACCCAGTAGTTCCTTGATTTTAGTTTTGATTAAAGTTGAACTATGTACCTGAAAAGCACTATGTAAATTTTCAGGTGAAGGGTCAGCCACCTGCTGGTCTCCAGTGGGATTTTATTGCTTTACCCCAGAATGCTGCACAGCATTTAAGTTACCATTTTGTGTTTCTTCAAATTATTGGCCATAAATTCCTTGCAAAACATGCATCTTTATTGTGAATGGGGTCACCTCTCCACTGCCCTGACCTGTAACTTGGCCACCTGATGTCACCATGGAGATAGATAAGTGACATCCCATACTGTGGAACATTCCAGACAAAGCAGTATCATCGCCATAGAGACAGATACTTGAAAGCTACACAGTGCACCTTTCAAGTATTAGTCTGCCCAGTATAGACTTTGATCTCACCATGAAACTTGTACAAGCCTCCCAGATGATCCAGCAGAGTTTCCAGAGACTTTGAAACAGGAAGAAGCTCCAGGAAGCGGTGGATGACGATGTCAAAAACAGGCAGGAAGCGCAGACACACATTTCCAAAGTAGATCGGGAGGTACTGAGACTGCAGCTGCATGGGAGGGTTCACCTGTTCAGCGAGGCCCTCAAAGTACAACTTCTCTGGATATTTCTGGAAAAAATATTAAACCAAATGTGAGAAAAATCTGTAACATTTATACTTTATCATGTGATCTCTATGTCAACTGGGAACAACTAGGTCAAATCCCACTCTCATGGAATATTGTATATTCCTATATAAATAACATTTATTCAGTCACCTACTTTTGTGTCCTACTTTCTTAGAAATGTGTTGGTAATAAAATATAGTAACCTCAATAAAGTGATAAAAGATATAGACATAAGGAAGTCTAGGTTTGGAGGCGGGGTCAGCTCTCAAATACATCCTCGGCACATTAAAGTCACTACAAACTGGTCCTTATTTTCCCAGTAGCCCCATTTTAATCATATTACCCAATTAATTCATAAATAACTGTTGTCTTTTTTGCATGTTTCTTCCTAATCACTTGTGAAAAAGATATACATTGTTTTCAGACGAGATTAAAACATTTTTGGCAGTTTTTGCTAATGTGTGCATTGTGTCACCATGGCAGTGCAGACCTTGTGGTAGCTCATGTGCTTGGTGTGCCAGTCGCTCTGTAGCCAGTGCTCTGGAGCGTTCTCTTTGACAAAGTCGCTCACTCGGTTCCTGAAGTCGTTGGGTTTGAGCAGGAGCAGCTGGATGATGAAGTAACAGACCTGGGCTTCATTTCCTTCATGGCTGCGCATCGCCTGTAGACACAGATAAATGACATGTCAACCATATCTTGACATATACAGAGCAGAACTACCAGGAAATTACAAGAGTGTTATATATGCCTTGGCCTCTTATACCAGTTACTATATCAACACATAGTTCAATAGTCTATGTTCAAGGTTCAAATGTATTGTATGTTCCCAAAATCTGCACAAGTAGAGTGGTGAACCTTTTCTTAATTTTGTGTGAAGCATTCATATTTTGAATTGTGCTTTTTACTGTGATTATCATGCTTAAGGGCTTGCATAAAGCAAAGGAAAACCAAGTTTATAAGCATTTTTAAATGGCCTTTTACTGCTCTATGTTTTTTTTTTTTTTTTAATAGTTTTTTATGTTACCAAGACTGACCAAGGGACAACAGATGGAAACTGCTATAATCTGTCATATTTATCCTGTAATTTATGAATATTATAAATAAACAAACACGTCTTCAGTATTATAATTTATTGTAACCTTGCTTTAAGATGCAGCTTATTATGTCAGACCTATACGCAGTGAGAGTGTGTAATACCAAGCAGAGGATGAGTCTGTCCAGGGTGACGATGTTGTACTTCCACACCATGTCATTTAGGATTTCGATGCACTTGTTCAGCTGCTGTCCCCCAGCAGACGTGGAAAACTCGTAAACCAGGAAGTCTGCGAAGGTGCGCACATGAGCCACCAGTGCTCGTGCCCCGATACGCTCTAGAACTCTGAAGATAGAAAGATGGATAGAAGAGTAAACAGAGAGATGAACTTTAATAATCTCGAAGGAAATTCAGGGTTGTGAACAGTTCCCATAATCATCATCGTCACACTTCATACATTGAACACAAGGAGAGGAACAAACAGCATTCAACCAAAACACACCACAACATCACCACAGCGACCTCCCCCCGGATCAATTAACTAAACAGATGTTGTTTAGAGAGCGAGGGACATCCCCTGTGGGCCAATTACAGTCATTTAGAGATGCCATAACATGTGAAACTCTTCATGGCTTCAAGATACTGTAGAAGCAATTTAATTATTATGACATGGTCCCTAATGTAAAGTCATTTCTTTGTACTGTTATTAATATGCAAATAACTAAATAATTGCCACACAAATAATTAGAATCATGTACAAATCTTTCATCGTAATTATTTAAATTAATACTTAAAGTTGTGCACTGTTTCATCATTTTTAATTTGGCCTTTATAATTTACAAATTGTTAGAGTTAAAAATGTTTTATTTATTTAAGGAGCTGTACCTGATTTTTACTGTCGCCAAAACTTTTTGAACTATCGGTTTCTCCAAAGTCTAAACAATCAGCCATGAAAAAAAAAACATATTGGTCAATCTCTATTAATTTTAAACTGTTTGGAGCGGTCAGAAGTTAGGAATGTGTAGGAAAGTGAGGACTTTCCTAATGCATTCCTAGTATCCTAATTTTATGCTAGCCTGCCAACAGTGCATCAGTATTACTTCCTGGTTTGCGGCCATTAAAAATATTTCATAAAACTAATTCTAGTCTTATAAAAATCAGGTATAGTCTCTTTAATTAATTTGTGGATATCTGCTTTTGTTTACCATTAAATTCAGAACAATTTTGTCCGAGTAGAGTGCATTAACAGACCTGAAGCCTATCTGGTTGATGTGGTCCGTCTCCAGCAGCATCTTCCACAGCAGACAGAGGAACAGCGGAGGGGACCCTTGCATCGAGAAGTGCGTGATGATGTCGTTCTCGTTGGCCATGGACTTCCACTTCCTGTATTCCTCCTCCACGTTTTTCTTCAAGTTGAAACGGGACTCCTGGGGCACGTTGTTTTGTTTGAAAAAAGCCTGAAAGAACAAGATCAAAATTAATACCGGAAAATGAAAGAACTGCTAAAGTTGAATTTGTTGTGCTCTTTTTGTTTTACCTGTAGCGGAGCAGGGAAGCAGGACAGAGTATGAGAGGCCCAGTTGTGGGGAGTGAAGTCCATTATGGTTTTCAAAATGTCTTTACACCAGGTTCCATGTATAGAATCAGACCCTGTGAAAAAGTCTATGAAATGCAATAAAGATGAAGTTTCTTTTGGAAGATAAACTAAAACAAAAGTAAAAATTAAACATTTATTTTAAATGTATTAGAAAATTTCTGTCTTTATTAAGTGCACCTTTCTTCAACCTCATCTTTCACAAAATTAATATAAATAATATAATAATACTGTATAACCAAATAGCAGATTTAACTACAGGCATTTTTTTTTATTTAGTTTATATGTAGGCTACCAGTAAATGTTGTACTGCCATGTTGTTGAATTACAGAGTGCAGTACAAATAGAAAATGTGGTAATTACCATGCAAGGACTATGATTCTGTTATTGGAAAATACTACAGTCAACATAAAAAAAAGTAATATAAGCACTACATATATATTTCTACCGGACCAGATAGTGGATTTAGTGATTTGGTTGTGCTTCTAAATCAATACAGTAATACAAGATAGTTGCAGTTACCAGTGACGTGAGTAGCCCGAGCAAGAGTGAGGATGAGGGCTCGGTTCAACTCCTCAGACTCAGCGGACAGGACAGTTTTTGGGTCATTGAGGAAACGTGTGAACTGGGGCTGCACCTCTGAACTGCCCAGAGCTGTGATCAACCTCAAGGCTGTGCTCTCAACACTGTAAAAAACATATTGTTCAGGTATTAATGAGGCCGCTCTCCTTAGAGTTTTGTATGATGAATAATACAGTGTTAGTAGGGATGGAACAAGATCTCGTGCCATATCTTGCAAGAAAAAACTGACAAAAGATCTGACAAAAGATTGTGCCCACATGAGAAAAAATATCTTGTGAGATTTGTTTACAAAAAAATGGTTAAAGGTGTATTGTGTAACTTTCTGGTGGAGGGTCCATCAAATACTTTTCTCCGTGGTGATGTTACTGCTTTTCACGGTATGGTATTAAACCTTTCTATCATCATGGAGACCACACCAAGCAATGCTACAGGTCAGATCTGTGGAGAGGCAACACTGCTCACAGTCAGAATGCCTGTTTTTCTAGGTATTTTTGAGGTGTGAAAGCGCCTGTAATTTAATACATGTAAGGGAGAGCTGTTTAATGTCATACTGTGGAACATTCCAGGCAGAGCAATGACATATCCATAGAAACAAGAACGGATGGACCCCCAACCAAAAAGTTACACAAAAAGTGCACCTCTTGAGATACTGTATTTCCAAAAAAGCAGTGATACAATAACGGCAAAATATAAAATAATGTTAATCAAAAATAGTGAGGCCCAAACTGTGAACTGAAGAGCACAATTTATTCCTAATAAATAAAGCCAAAATGTCGTCTTGAAAAATGTGTCTCAGTGTTAGTATTTGCTTTACCATAGATGCAGTTGGTTCTGGTTGGTCTGTGGTACTGCTGCCAGGCTGTGGAGGTGGCTCAGCAGCTGGACTCTGTAGTGCGGTTGGATGTGGTGCATTCTGTAGCTGAACATCTCCAGTAAAGTGTGAAGGATGCCCCAGGCGTGAGACTTGAATACATTAGGAAGTAACTGGCCTGCACAGACAGAATGCAATTACACACTTTATGCCCCAAGAAAACCAATATGTAGTACAATGTTACAAATAACAATTTAAATCAATTTATTTGCAACTGTAAAGACTTGACTATGGCTTAGGGGAATGTACCATATTGATAGAAATAATTTGAAAAGCTAGTCTAACGTTCCCTACAGTACATACGTCTTCTTCTTAATGTATGGCAGCATGTTAAAAACCACAAATAATAATCGAAAGCTGACCTGTCATGATAACACATTTTGAAGTACGACATATTGCTGAAGAAAATATAAACAATAATGTTGAAACCAATTTATGCAACTCACACAATAACCCTTAAGTAGAATTATCACCCAAAAAACTATTCTAAATATATAAAATGGTTAAAAAAAAAACATGAGCTGCAATAATAAATAGCAGAATTAAACACTTTAGTACTTAGCAGTACTTGTATCTTATCTTTATTCAAGTCTTCACAGATCAAGTCTTATTGTAGTACAGAAAGTTGTACTAAGAAAAAGTCGCCACATTAAATATAGACCCCCAAAAATTACTGCTCCATCTTTTTAAACAATAAGTCTATATAGAAATTATGGTGACAGGGCTAATTGAAAGCAAACTCACTGATGAATCCTTTGATGCCCAGTGACTCGATCTCCATATAGACTAACAGTCTGCTGTAGGTCTCCACCAGCGCAGGGGCCAGAGCCACACTCGATTTTGCCTGAGCCAGTTTGATCACTCGTGTTGCAATGCTGTGAATCAAACTAAAGAAAAGCAAAAATATTTACACCCAAATTTGAAAGCAGTACATACACTGGTTTTATATCTATCTTCTATATCTTTATTATATCTATCATACCTCATCTTTGCATGAACAGTGAGAGAATCCAGCAGGTGCATGGGCAGTGGGGTGACAGCTCCAGATGCCAGGCACTTGGTTCCAGGCAGGTTAATTGGCATAGAAGCATTTCCATAGATGGTCTCCACCAGGGCCCCCATTGGCAGGGTGAAGCACTCGGAGTTAGTGCTATAGGCATTACACAACAGAGCTATCTTGTAGTCAGACATACCCAGGTTTTTGTTACGGAGGGACTGTTGGAGGAACCTATAAACAAGAGAAAAATGTATATATATTTTTACTACTAATAAAATATAGCAAAATTTTACATTAAAATTAATCTCTGTTCCAATCAGGCCATTGTGTATTAGTGCTGTTCATAATTTTATTTATTTATGGGTAACATGAAAAAAATATAGCTACTGGCCCCGTGGTCCCAATTTGGAGCAATTTATTTGAGACCAAGTAAAAAAGCACATAACTTTTCATTTACAGTAGAGTCGAGTCAGTGGTAGTGATTCAAACTTAAACTAGAAAGTTAAAGGAAGAAGCAGCAATTTTTTGACAATTTTTCTTGGAGACATACTCGTGGTGTAGCTTCAGAGAGTGTGGGATGGGAATCTGTTGTTTGGAGTTGTCGCTCTGAGCCTTTTTATTCAGATGGATCCAGATGCAGGTCATTGCAAAAGAATGAGTTGACTGAGGCTTGTTGATGTCAGGAACAGGGATGCACTAAAATCAAAAAGTCCAAAAAACCCCCCAAAACATTTAGTATCATATACTTCCCTTCCATATTAACACCAGTAATGTTAAGTAAATATATAGTGGGTACCTCTTTTTCAGGGTACAACAGATCAAACAGCTTCATCACAGGTAAGAAATCGGCCAAGGCGTTTTTCTGGATGCTGCCGGATATAAACTGCAGCAGCACCCACATGAGATGATCCCTCCCTTTGATGAGGCCTCTACCTGCAAGCTACAGACACATCACAACTTAAATCAGATCTGACTATATACTGTAGAACGTAAAAACTAGGGCTGCATGAGCATTAATATTTATGAGAATACTGAAATTTTAGAGTAGCAACGTTTCATAACCGACTTTCCACATTTCTCTATTTTACTGCAATTATCCACTTTTCTTACCTTCTGATGCAATGACAGGACCATATGTGGGAAGCTAGCGAACTGAAACAGCACAAAGAAGATGAGTTGGGAGGAGAGGTGTTGCCATAGCAGCTGACTGGTCCCTCCAATGTCCGCATCAAAGTGCTCTTCTGTTTCGGACCGCTCCATGGCGTACACCACCAGGTCGACCAGCTGCTCCTCCAGCACAGGACAGCGCTGCTTATGCTGGGGACAAGGGAAGTGTTATGGGGCAAAGAAATATAAAGGGAGTCCAATTAAAAAAGAACAGAGACACAAGAGGACAAAGTGTAAAAAATACAAAGAATTAATTTTTCCAATATTTTCAATTTGGTGTTCGGAAAATTGCACTTACAGTATTATTACACTCAGCAGTTAATATGTTCAAATTCCAAAAAAGCATCAAAAGGCCAATTATTAAGTAAATGTATAACGGAGCACCACTTGAATTTGTGTTGTCACAATACTAAAATTTCAAACTTGATTTCAATACTAAGAAATAGACTCGAAACTCCTAGATTCCAATACCACAATGACAATTAAAAGAACTCTTTCTTTAGACAATAGAATTTGATTTTCAACATTAAATCATAGTACTTCCTTTAATATTACCATGCAGTCTTATATCTGTGTAATCTCGGTATAGTAGTCCATGGGTGTAAACTAGTCTATGCAGCCTTATACTTTTTCTGATACAGCACAAGATCATTCAAGAGCTGTACAGGAAAGGTTCATTTCTGTCCTGTGAATGTGACTTTTTAGTACTGATTGCATTTAGGCATTTTAACTTGAAGCAAAGATTATACAACCCAGAATGGCACTATTAAAAGTAGGGTTGTCAGAAGTATTGAAAATCACACACTAATAGACACTTAAACTAGTATTGACACCACAATAAGCAGTAACACCACAACAAACAGATAGATACTGCATTAGTTAGTAAAACCACAACACAGAAACACAAACAAGGCTCACACATGCAGGGTTGGGTGATTGAGTGAAGAGTTGGGGACTTTAGGGACAATCATGCTTTCAAAAGTTGTGAGTAGAATGTAGAGTAGAAACAGACAGAGAAATAGAAAATAGCGAAGATATGAAATGATAACTAGAAAGCAGGCCCAAAGGATTCCTCTTTGTCGTGACTAAACATTTTATACTTTATCGCAGTCCATCCAGATCAGAGGGCCAGCTATACTGCAGCAAAATAGCCAGTTGGTTAAACTTTACAATTTAGTCAACGCATGTAACTGTCTCAACATTTAAAAAGGCTCCTTGTGGCCTCTTTGTTCAATGCGCAACATCAACTGATCATCACACAATACAGGTCAAAGTTCACTCATCCAGTCACATAACCAGTAAGAAACAACTTCCAACCTGGGCAAAATACACACACAGTTCTTAATCTCACAGGTGGCACATCAATGAAATATTTCCATATTTGCAAAATGTTTGAATTATCTAAAATATGGTGACAGAAACACAAAACAGCTTAGAAAAACATATCAGATTACTACGAAGGAAGTCAAAAAAGGAAATAGAATACAAAGGCTTCAGTATAAAAGAAAGTAAACAGCTCCATAGTTTTAGTAGTTTTATCAAGCTTTAGCATAAATATGCAAACTATGGCTGTGGGATCTTCTCTTCTTGTGTAGTTTTGCCCAGGTTTGCTCCACAAACAGCCTCAGGTCAAAGACCAAAGGACCGACCGACAGGCACAGACTACATCCACACATGCAGCGCAGCAAAGCTTGATGTGTCACCAGCAGGGTGTGCAAAAAAAAAATTCTGTATGAAATAACTCTAAACTTAAGTTAGCATTAGCTTATGCTCATTTGAAATTAATTAATTTGTTCATACAGTTGTCATTGATTGTAACCTACATATATTGAGAAGGCTGAAGTGTGTGATTGTGGAGCGTGCTGCAAAGCTTTGGCTAGAAAAGCATTATTTGTGTTGTTGATGTTGTGTAAATACTTTTGTTTGAAAAAATGTAGAATACTTCCTGTATCTGTCTTTGATTATTTGCCCGCTGTGACCACATTAAGCTCTGTGCCATTTTGCCATTTTTTCGTTTAAGGGCTCTATTTGTTGATTGGTTTCTCATGGATTAAGTTGCCAAAAAAACAAAAACAAAGCGTCCAATGAGCTGGTTAGCTGGCAGGTCATGTGACCAGAAAGAGGAACAATAACAACATACCTGGGCAATGTTCAGAGTCTATAGAACGCATTGTAGGGAGACCGACACAACGCAAAACCAGAGAGGAAAGGTAGAAGAAGACAGAGGAAAAATGCAAGACAGAACAGAGAGGGAGAAAAGAGACAGAAAGAAAGCAGTGACTAGGGAGCTAGACAGTACACTGTTTGTTCAGCATCACTTCAGACAACTTTGGTTAAAAACTTATGCATGTTTTAGTTTTGTTAATGGTGGTCATTTAATTTTTTCCAATACCAATCGCTGTGCTGAAGTGAAATGGCATGAACTGAACAGAGTAAACTAACACGAGTGCATCATGGGACACGCTCACAGCATTGGCTTAATTTATAGATAATCTTGAACACGTGGAGGGTTTAGGGTAGGGTATAGTGGAAACTGAACTGAATATATATCTATAAAGAAAACATAAAATAAATATCAAAATAAAGACGAAATTGAGGAAACTGAAAAGTAAGAAAGTGAAAGTTCGTACATGACAGTGTGGGGATCTGGGAGAATATGGGGAAAGAAACTTTTCACCAGTAGTATAAATTACCTGTTTATTGAGACCTAACATGTTGCAGACCATCTCCCTTGAATAAGGCTGCTCTAAAACGTATCGCAGCAAACCTGTCTGTGGTTCAAACAGGTCCTGGAGATATTGAGACATCAACATTAGCATTATTATTAGCATTAATTATTACCATGTATTATTAAAAAGAGTTAGTTCATTTGCATCGTACCTTATCATATGGCAGCATGCCTCTCAGAGGAAAGCGCAGAGTTGTGGTGTCTAACTTCCAGGAGTTACAGATGGCACCACTGTTATTTACAACAGGCAACAAGCTGCAGCGACCTGGAAAAACAAGCCATCTCTTTGTTTATAATTTGGAAAATCAAATCATGACTATTCTCTATACAAAGCAATCACAATTGCAGTAACAGAAATGTGTTAAATTTCTCTCACCACAGATTGAGTTGATTCTCGCTGTGGGCCTAAAACTATCCACAAAGTCTGATATTAGACTACCCAGAAGCTTAGTAAAATGAAGAAAAGTGGGTAAGTAACATGAATTTGGCACAGAGTGGTAAAACTGCAAAAAAGCATTTACGAACTAGAAAGAAACACTTACCCAGTGTGATAACTGGCCTTCTGGATAAAGCTTTCTAATTTCAGTTATGGCAAAATAAGCAGGCAATAGACATGCATTTCTGTCCAAAATATACTCTACCACCTGCGATCCAAAAACAAGACATTTTCAAAAGGCTTTCAATGGTAAATAAAATAGTACAGTGTGTAAAACAATTACTTCTCTCGCAGCCAATAACTGCTGCACTATAGCTGAGCTCACAGTGGTAGGAATTGTTTGGATTTTATCCAACACAGCTTTCAACAGGTCCCGAACACCCTGTGCAAAATCAAAATTATCAGTCTAGTTATGCAAAGTAAAAAAAAAAAAAAAACAATTTTAAAGTATTTGAGACATTTATTAATACCACAGTGTCAGTTTTAATGGTGTTTTATGAGTGATAGTTATTTATGTAAATACATAAATAATAAAATAATCTGGTACCTTATAGTCCACTCCACCAATGATCTTTCGGATCAGTTTGAAGGTTAACGCCCACAACTGCGTCCTCTCCCACTCCAATGTGTCAGAGCTTATAAGGGCTACGCAAACCATCCTAGATAATAATTACAGCCATAGCAGTAATAAAAAATGAAATTGCATACTGTTTTCCAGCAAATTACCATTATGTATCCTTATTTTGGTCGTTTTTTTTACCTTGGTGTTAAGAGGCTGGTCTCCACAGCCATGGCAAGGCAGTCATAGAGGAAGGCGATTCTTTTGGGACTGTGCTGGCTGTGTATAAACCTCACAACCCACTGCACACACTGCTCATGTGATTCCTGTAGATGAGTACAATACACACATATATACAATATACACAAAATAATAAATCTGGAGAATAGTGCATTTATTTGAAGTGTGTCTCACCTGTGGTAAAGTTCCCCAGTAGTGTCGAAAGGCACCAAGACAACTAATCAGTTTGGTTCTCTCATCCTCTGGTGTGTCCATAAACATGCTAAAACAGAATGCACTTAACAAGACTGAACATAATAACAATATGAGTGATTATAAGAATTCGCTTTTTGACTTACCCAGCAAAGGCTTCTTCTATCATCTCAGTTTTCTGCAAAAAAATAAAAAGATATTTACTTAACTTACAGCAACATCATACTTACGGGTTTGTATGTTATTGCATTAATGAGCAAAGAAACCTAAATCATACTGTATCGAAACATACACGTTGCTATTAATACTTAAATTATATTTTCGATGCGCAATCATATCGTTATTGCGTCTTGCAAGTTAGCTTTAAAATAATAATAATAAATGCATTTATACCACAACATCTTCAAAAATGCTCTGAAGCTGTGTTTCCATTGAGAGTGCCATGTTTTCTGGTGTAAATGTATTCTATTTTAATACAGCATAACAAATATTGTAGGCATTTTCTTTATAAGCGCTTCAATGCTAACTGCTAGCTTTCAGGCACCGGAAGCGAGTGTCACAATGCGTGTCCCCGCAAAAACAATCCGTAAGGAAAATACCACAACATATAGATCCGCTTTTCTTTCAGCAAATCGCACAAGCTCCATAGTGCGTGCGCTGTCTGTCGGTGTGATTTTATTTCATTAGTTTGTCTGTTTTCTTTTAAATACAGAAAGCTTAGTACTGGACAGGACTCGTGAGTTGGGGATCGGGCCAAAACATATGAAAACCCATTTATGAAAAGCCTTAAATCTGTGTTAACTTTTGAAGAATGGGTTGCATATCTGGTGGGCAATTTCCCTCTCCAAAGAATAAAAATATGTGTTGTAAATTCAGCCTTAAAGAAATGTATTTGTGCTCAGTTGGCGAGTTCTTTTTTGAAAAATAAATTGTATAATTCAATAAGTTATTCACTGTAAAGGGTTAATTAAAGTAGCCTAGGACTGCGTAAACTTGCAAACGCCCTAATTATGTGCACAAACAAGTGAGGTTACATTCCTCTCTCAAGGAACCTGTGTGATTTAACCACTAACCTAACCTCTGACCGCCTCCTAAACGTGTATTTCCTCTTTTTTGTAGGCCGCCTCTCCTGTGGCCGCCACCTGCACCTGTCTCAAATGATCCACCCCTGCGCCATTGCCAGTGAGACCTGGGGCAAGTGAACACGCACAGAGATGTTTACGAAGGACTTTCACTCAGAAACTTGAGAGCATCTGAAAGACATGTGGACCACTCTGTTTCTTGTGTTTGTCTTTTGCACAGGTGAGTTATTGCCTAAATATTTGTTTTAAAGACACTCATTTATTACAGTTACATGATATTTAAATATCCAGATTAAAGTGCGCATGACAGGTATGAATACTTCTCTAATCTTGACTTAATTTGGTGCAATAATACCTTTTACCTGAACCATTTGCAAAGGAATGTTGAAAAATCTGTTGAAAATTACAGGAAGTAGACAATTCTATTTTAGAGAGTTATTTCAACAAAATATTTTTTTTCTTATATTTTTATTTGTCAAAGAATAATTTCTATGCACATTAGAGGAGTTTTGACCCAGTGTGAACAGCATGCTTGCTAGAGAAACATTATGGAATTCCCTAACTTTATGTCTGAAACAGAAAGTAAAAAATTAAACCTAAACATTTGTCAAACTTCTAAAAAGAATTGCAAATGTTTATGTGAAATCTTAAATATAATAATCTTAAGTGTGTTTTAATAAAATGAGTAGTCCAACCCGCGGCACTTTAAGGTTAATGATTACAACCAGCCCTTCTCTGTGGTGACAGCAAACAAAAGGAGCATGTTCAGATAGGCTACACAATATTTTACACAATTTTTGACATACTGTATTTGTTTACCTTAAGTATGAATAGAAAAACAACCTAATTTCTTTACAGCCTTAGCAAGTGCAACCAAGACTTCATATTGTAAATTCCACATTGTTTAAACCGAATGTTCTGAGGCAGCAGCCATTTCACCATCTTGTCATTAATTAACCTTACTTTTATTATTGAGTGTGTGAAGATTCTGCACTGCGGAATAAACAAAGCTATGATACTGTTTCTACTGTTGATAAGGTGGAGGTTTCAAAAGAGTGCAAATTATGGCATAATATATATTATAATAACTTCATATTTTCAATTAAAACCTTTTTTATGGTACAGGTAGCTACTTTAAACACTAACTTTTTAATTTGTTCATTTACCTGTCTCCAGCAACTCTCTCCTCAACCCCAAACCCCATCAACGTCACCTTTGCTTCTGAAAATTTTAGAAATATCCTGAAATGGTCTCCAGGTTATGACACTCCAGCTGACACCAAGTACAATGTGCGCTATGCAATGTAAGTACAAAATTTGTGGGAAAAAAAACAAACTGCATAGTTTATCATTTGTAACATGCTTCTTAATAACTGAATAATTTTACAGCAATATTTAGTTTATTCCTGTAGCAGCTAAAAGAGTCGGTAACAACTCCAACTGCTGGGTTTCAGATGACATCACTGTATTAATTAATATTGTCCTATAGAATGCTGTGATGTCATCTGAAACCCAGCAACAGCTGACAAAGAATGGGTAATAAAAAGAACAAGTAAAGAGAAACTTAATATGGCTTGTTGCTTGGGACTGAAGAAAAGATTAAATTGAGGTTTAACTGTGGTGTGGATTTCTTTCTGTGGACAGTTATGGGGACCGTTTGGACAAGCAGATTCATTGGAGACATGTCCACCTCTGCACTAAGATCTCAAGGACCTGGTGTGATCTGAGTGTGGAGACATCTGATCTGGAGGAGGGATACTTCGCCAAAGTCCGTGCTCTGAGCCAGAAAAAACACTCAGAATGGGTAGTGACACCCAACAGATTTGATCCTAAGATTAACAGTAAGTTTTGCTTTTTTAAATTTTATTTTCATAGCTTTGAATTCAAAACAAAGGTTTTATTTCTTTCTAAATATTGTGGTTTATTTTGGTAATTCAGTGTATAAACCATTAGTCTTATACAGCATTTTTCCAGACACTCAAAGTTGCTCTACAATTTTTAGCAATATTCATTCACTCCATACTTTGTGGTGGTAAGATATTACTGTAGCCACAGCTGCCCTGGTGTAGACTGAAGGAAGTGAGGCTGCCAATCTGCACCATTAGCTCGTCTGACCACCACGAATCACTCACTCTCACAACATATTCATACTAGACAATGTGGGCGAAGTGTCTTGCCTAATGACACAACAACAGTCTACCTTAGACTTACCAGGCCCAACCCTGCTTAGCTCCTGAGATCAGATGAGATTAGGCATTTTCAAGATGGTATGAACTGTTCCAGTAGAAGGTAGAGAAGGTTTCAGCAGTGGTCATCTGGACCTTACAGTTGCACTCAAGAAGTTTTACTCCCATTCAGAAGACAAGCTGTATTTTTCTTCACATATTACCTTATAGCAAATAATGTAGTTTACATATTACTGAATGTCAGTTGTCCAAAACGTAATGTGAAAATCATGGCAAACTAGAAATAAAGTACCTAAAATTGTTGTTAGTGTCAATTTAAATGTGAATGACCACACAATATGAACATGAATGTAAATGTATAATTCTCCTAATTTTTCTGCAGCTGAATTTGGCCCTCCGCATGTTTCTGTGGAAGTTGTCGACAAATATGCACTTATCACAGTGGAAGGACCAATGAGATACCAGCCTGACAGCCACACCCCACAGGTTTCCATGGCGACACTGTACCCCCACATGACCTATAACCTCTCTATCCACAACACTCACACTGGAATGATTGTAAGTATAGCCCTTATATTGTATTTGTCCTGATTTTGTCATTGTCTTTGCTACATTAAAATCACTGCCTGTTTTTGTGTTTTTATAGCGACACTTCACATGGACCAGAAACAAGTTCAAGTATCATATCGTGGATAAAGGAATCGAATACTGTTTCTCTGCCAAAACTAAATTAGAGGATAGGCATGTGCCCTCCAGACATCATTCCTCTGCGTGGCACTGCATCTCCACACCTGAAGGTAAACAGCCAAAAGTTTCTGTGTGTGGGAGGTTGGGTGGATTTTTTACTCCACGCTAAAATACTTGAAAGGAATGAGACTGAGCTGGATACATAAATGAAAGTAGAACTAGACTTCCTTAAATGTGAGACTGACTGGCGACTTTTGGTATTTAGGTTGTTTATTAATGTAATGTGGCTTTAAACTTAAGATGAGGTATTTTGTTTCTTTATTTGGTATATCAAAATACTGAAAGAAGTAAAAGTTATTTCATGAAAGTACTACTTGTACAAACGCTACAATGAGACAGCAACTACGGTAAAACAATTGCTAATGCTAATACTACTACCACTCCTAATGCTAAGAAACATTTGGTCTCACTTGCATCATTACCACATATCTGTGATCAAACTAATTATACTCAATTAGAGCATTAAGAACAGTTGGTCAAGAAGAAAAGTATGAAGTAACTTGCAGTCTAAATCTTTTACTTTATACAGATAAAGGTTTCTATGTGTGGGGGGTTGAGGGCAGGGACGGACTGGCACCAAAACGGCCCTGGACTTTCCTAAATAGGCCCACCAACTGACCGGGGGCGCCCTCTGGTTGTTAGGTGTTAGACTCTACGGCCGTTCTGGACTTTTCCAGAACGCACAGATTGCCAATCCGTCCCTGGTTGAGGGTATTTTCTACTCCGCGCTAAAATACGTGAAAGGAATGAGACAATGAGAAAATGAAAGCAGAAATGGACTTCCTTGAATATGAGACTGTTTGACCACTGTTGGTATTGGGTTGAATACTGTTTATTAATTTAATGTGGCTGGCCCTGATTCCTGTGAGTTTTAAGACATGTTGCAATGTTGTTAGCTCATCAAAAACATACCTGGAGTTGTGTTTTGTTCCATTCACACGTTTGAGTAATGCTGCATTATTAGTTTGTCTACATCTCTAAAGCTCAAAATGCTCAGTTTCTCAGTCATGAAGTGGTAGTTTTCGAGTTAACAGCTGCATTTTACATTTAGCTCAGTAGAGATTTGAAATTCCAGTGTGGTGAATTTCACTTTAGTTGGGTATATCAAAATACTGAAAGAAGTTAAAGTTATTGCATGAAAGTACTACTTGTACAAGTACTAGGATAGAGTAAGAAATACTTGCTTCCTCTTGCATCAAAACAATTATACTCAATTAGAGCATTAAGTTAGTCAAGTAGAAAAGTATGAAGTAACTTACAGTCTAAATCTTTTACTTCACTTGCCTGTAAAATAATATGACTCAACTTTCAGACCCATGTCATGGTAAATAATAAATGACTGTTTCTTTGCAGATCCACTCATTGACCGAGTTGAGAAAATCGTTATCGTCACAACGGTTCCAGTGGTGTTGTTTCTGTGTTCACTGGCTGTAGGCGGCTACATCCTCCACAAATATTTGTCAGGAAGAGACCAACGTAGCCCTTACGTACTGGTAAGAAAAACGTCAACATATCATAACACTGGGTACATTTACATGACGAGTAAAAATCAGATCATCAGAGTAAGTTTTGATGTGTGTTTACATGGACAAAAGAGATCATCAAAAATACCTGGTGACCTATGTCAGTTTTAGAGCTCTACTGATATGTGTTTTTTTTCATAACTGATATAGATTGTTTATAATCCAGAGAAACCGATGGCTGATGAGCTCTGTCTATGTTTTTGGGCTGATATAAAAACCAATTTGGATTATTTTCACTAAATTCTGTACTTTAAATTTACTACACACTCACCTACAGCCCCTGTTTTACCAAAAACCTTTAACAGAGCAGTGTAGTCACATTTTGTGCAGTTATCACTAGTCACTTGTGTTTTCTTTAGGCAGCAGGTCAGCCAAAACAAAATACTGGCCTGTACTGGAGATTTAAGGCCAATAGCCAATACACTAGTCAGTTTAAGATTTTTAGACTACGTTTTTCAAAGACAAAGCACAATGAATTTGAAAACTCTTTCAATCTTGCCCTTTTTACATGATTATACTTGTCAAAACTTGCACAGGTCTAAACAATTAGAAATAAATCAGATTACTCACATGATCAGATGGAATAACATATGTGAACATAGCCACTGTTTACCTATTGCATATAAAGACACACATGCACACTTAACCATATACTTTTTTTTTCCTTTTTCCAACAGAATCCGCCCACTTTCCACCCTCCACCTTTGCCGATACCTGATAATGTAAACATTATTGCCATCTCGGTTCATAAAGAGGTGCCACTAAACCCCAAGTGGTTAAATTCATTTTTACCAAATCCTAGCCCTGAGGTTCAGAGACCTGAAGCCCCACAGCTTGTTCATGCCAATTCTAACCCATCTGTTGACTATGGGTTTGTGAGACTGAAAGATGAAGACACGGACAGGCCAGACGCTGGAATTTGTCAAAGTTACAAGAAAAAGGAGTGGCAAATTGAGCGTGGATCTTCTAGGAAACCTTATGTTTCCCATAAACCTGTCCTGCAAACATCGTCATCACCAGTGCATCCAGCATTACTGAATCCATTGGGAGAAAATAACCAAAGTTTAAGCCTACAAGAAAATTCAGAAACGGGCACCTTGCAATTTCAGTTCAACCAAAATCAGAGTTCAAGTGTTCATGATGGGGCAAATGTTATCAGTTCTATGGGTTACTCTGCTCAAAATGGCTGCACTGTACAGTCAACTAACCAATTAGATGCCTTGCTAGACGATTATGGTATTGTAGGGTTGTCTCCAGCAGACACCACAGAAGACATGGGTTCTCAAGATCAGGACGACGAAGATGGTGATTTTCTTCATCTCGACTGGAGTCCCCCAAGTCGAACATTAATAATACCAGGTTTTGATTTAGGGATTGGACAGAGGGAAAGAGGAGGACGGCCTAATTTGGAGACTGTATTCGTAAGGCAGCCATCAGAAGAAGAGGCTCTGTTAGATGCAGAGAGGAGAGGGAGTGGTCAGTGGGAGCCAGGGGAATTTTTAGCAAAGTGGAACCTCGTTTTGTCAGATGACTAGAATTAAAGGTGCACAATGTAACTTTTTTGCTGGGAGGTCCGCCATATGCTTGTCTCCTGGAGCTGTTTTTTAATTACTCTTATCTCTCTAGTATGTATTCAATCACAGGTGTATTTATTGCCATAAAAAAGCCAAAAAATAGACCTGCATTCTTATGGTGAGCGAGTATGCCTGCCTCTCCCCAGATCTGACCTGTTACTTGGTCTGGTGGTGTCGCTTGCTGTCTAAATGGACATAGACACGTTGTAATACGTTACTGTGGAACATTTAAAGCAAAGCATGCGCAACAAAAAGTTACATTGTGGACCTTTAAAGTTACTGATTAATATACAGTAAGACATATTGTCTGTTGCATTGTCTTTACAAAGTGATCTTTTTTTAATGCCAGTTTGAGCTAAATTAAAGGCATTTTGCCTCTTTACTGTATGTTTTATTACTCTTATATTTATCACTCTAACCTCGGTACAAATATTACTTTTGAACACACTTAACCTCATCTTAATATTATCTAAAACTCAAGCACTTAAGTAATTCTGTAGGGCTGAATATTGATTATATTTTTGTATTTTAATGCATTTTTCACAAGTCAGTAATACAGTATATTATTCCCAAATGAAGGAGCTCTTAGCTAATTTAATGTTTATTTATTCTATATTTTAAATTCTACCTGTTGTATTACAGTTGTTTTAACTGTTGACGTTTATGTTGTATGTTATATTATTATTTTTGTTACATTTATGTGGTGTTATATGTGAATTTCTGAATGAAGATCAGGAGCACTTTCTTATATTTTAATTGAATAATAACCTGATAAGCCTTTTAACAAATGAGTTATTATTTACTTACCTTTTGAAATGACCCTGCCTTTCATTTGTATTAATATTGTGCGTAGTATGTGGTAATTGTGCATTTTGCCTTGTTACACTTCCATTTACTCCTGAATTAATATCCCATGTTTATTGTTTAAAAATGTACTATAAATGAATCATCACAATATTTGCTGTTGTTGTTGTTGCCTGTTTATTCACCTACGGCTTAAACTAGAGAGACGGGCCTGGAGTGGGACTCATTTTCAGCCAGTGAGATTTTTTAATAGACCAGCCCTGCAGACAAACAATTCAAATGTTTAATGTATACATCAGTTATTAACTTTATGCAAATTGAAAGTGATACACACAAAGTTTAAGTGTGATTCTGGGCATATTCGACTTAGACAATCTGTATTGATCCACAATGGAAATTATTTGGATACAGTAGCTCACATATCACAATAGATTATAATAACAAGGAGCAAAAATCTAAATGGTATTTATTAAGTTTAAAAGAAGTAGCAAAAATAGCAAGATACTGGTGCCAAATGAGGCATAATTAGCAATGTAAATGTATATGCACACATTAGGAGCAAAAGACAAGATAGCATTAAACTGCCAGGTTTCATTACAAGTAGAACTCAAGCTAAACAATACAAGCCTAATTATTGAGTAAAAAGGACATTAAAATTTTATGCAATCTGACACATTTTAGAGGGTGTTTGTTGCTTTTAGTGATAACCATAATACAATGCTTACAAATTTTATATGCAAATAATAGGGCATTTCGAAGAACTCACAAAGGAAGATATACTAGTAAGTCAACTAATAAGCGAATGAAGAATAAGTCTATTTAGAAAATAGTGTGGAGTATAGTGACATCTGTTGGTGTCAGATCAGTCTACTTTTACATTCGCCTTCTTATAATCAGTCTGTGTCATAACTATAATAAGCCTATTTATTAGATTCCTATAATTGTGTATTTTATAACAAGTTTCCCATTCCTATCACCTTGGGAACGTATTTAGATAAATAATTTTAGGCCTACCTTTAAATGTGCTCTAGTTTACCTTTGATGATGCCTTGTACCCTTGTAACCACCAGGCGGCGCTGTGCTCTCCAGCCGCCGGTCCTCTCTCCCCGCTGTGTCCGTCATGGCCGCCTCCTGCTCGGCTTCAGCTCCCATCACTGGGCGGGACCACGGCGGGGCGGACAGCCAGGCTTTGGGCACTTCCGCCGGGTTTCGGGTTTCCATCGAGTCGGCATTTAAATTGAGCTGGTGCGCATCAGCTGCTGCTACAAAGGTTACAACAGAAGAATAGCTTAAATATATGACTTAAAGATATTAGAAGACGAAAGCTACTAAAATAATCATAGAAGAAGCGTGCAGGTTTGGTTCACTGGAGGAGCTTTTCAACAATAACGGTGCCTATTCTTACTGACAGCAGCCTTGTGCATCATTTTTGGGATTCCTGCGCACTTTTTGGAGGATATTGAGTTGGTATCGTGATGCTGGGCGTGCACAATTTGACAGTTATTATTCATTTGTGATTTCTGCTAAGATCTGACTTTGCTACACCTTGAATGATAGCCTGTATTTTGTGGCCTGGACAATGGAGAACTGATGGACTGCATGTGTTGCATTTAAATGAAGTAGCTTACAACATCCTGTTTTATTAATATTGGCATAATATAAAATACTGTACTACACTATACTATTCATTCACGGCTAATAGTTGCTTTAGCCTGTAGCTGTGTTATTATAGTGCAGATTGGCTTACTCAGCACCTGCTAATACAAAGCAAGCAGTATTTTTAAGAGGAAAGTTAAATTAAGAAAACTGTAGCCATGTTCAGCTGGCTTGGCACAGATGACAGAAGGAAGAAGGAGCCTGAGGTTTTCCAGACTGTCAGTGATGGACTCAAGAAACTCTACAAAACCAAGCTTCTACCATTGGAAGAGAGCTACAAGTTTCACGAGTTCCACTCTCCTGCGCTGGAAGATGCTGACTTTGACAACAAGCCCATGGTCCTTCTGGTGGGACAATACTCCACAGGCAAAACCAGCTTCATACGGTGAGCACACATTTGCATTAGACCCAAATGAGATGCCAGAAAGATAGAAGACAGAAGGAGAGATCAGGAGACACACCCAAAGTCTGTTTCAAAGTTGAAATTGCATGTGTGAGAGATGACTTCACCATGATACAAAATTGGCCAAAAAATTGCAAATAAAACCAGTACGGATAAACACGCCCCAAACCACAGCTGTTTAATCAAATCCATGAGGAGAGTGAACTTCTGTGATTTACATACTAGTAGATGAATACTTGGTGGCACAAATATTTGTAATGAATAATTTTATCTCATCAGTATAAACACCCCTTTATGTACTATTTAAATACCCATCTTAATAGTCACTTTTAAGGCAGTACAATGAGCAACAGTCATTATAGTCATAAAACTGATAGGAAAATTTTGGACTATCTGGGGAGCATTCTCTTCTACTATAATGGGAAACACACATAACTTGCCATAATACATGTATCTAGTTTTTGTCTATTTTAGAATCTTAGTAACAGTGTTTTAAAATACTAGTCCTACTTTGGTAAAGAGGATAGAAAGAGCTTGCAGGATTACTTATTATGGTTCATTAATAATTACAAAACCAGTGTATTCATTTACAACTAAAATGTTCTCAGAGCTCTGGATGCAAACAAAAAGTAGCAATTTCTTAGATTTTCCTGTCATGCCAAATATCACTCGTCTTTCCTTTGAGCATCTATTTGTCCATTTCACAGTAACTCATCAGTGACAGACACATTAGCATCTGGGTGCTGGGCCTCTTTGAAACTGCAGGCCAGCTGCTAACAGCCATCCACTCCCATATCTTTGTTGGTAATTAGAGAGATAGGCCAGTAAACGCTAAAGAGAATAAGTGACTTCCTGCTAATACCAGACAGCACAGACATCAGCTATCTTCTCCATTTTTAAGTTTAAATTTGAATCCTTATAATTGTGTTGTTATTTTTGGATGTCTGGCTGGTTGTAGTCAGCAGCCTGAGCTTGCATTGTAACAGGAGACTGCAGAATGTACAAAGTGCTGAGTAACTGTGTGTCAGAGGAGAGAAGGAGTGGCCAAGATTGCCTAGAAGAAGTTAACTACCTGGTCTGTGATTTAATCTGAGCTAAATCAAAAGTGAAAGGCTTGTCTGTGCCTGATGAGTTCAGAGCTGAGAAGGATAAAGTGATAGTCTCTCATTGTATTCTAATTGACCATGTCTTCTTTGGGTCACCATGTATTGATTCTTACTGTGAAATGTTCCAGTGAAACAACATGCATTACCATGTTATGACGAGCTGTTTTGAACAATTTATCTGTCTAGTAATACAATTTATAATCTCTATTTATAATCTCTAACCAAGACAGAGTGATCAGGGCTTAAAGGGCTTGTATTGCACAAAACTGACTCTTTGACTCTTTCTACTCTTGTGAGCTTTAAGCCATGTTAGAATGTTGTTACCTCATCAAAAACAAGAGTTCTGTTTTGTTTCATTCACACATGTTTGAGTAATCCTGGTTTATTACTTTGTCTACATCTCCAAAGCTCAAAATTGTCTGTTCCACCTTGTGATGTCATGAAGAGGTAGTTTTTAAGTTAACAGCTACTTTTATCTTTAGTTTAGTAGAGATTGGCAATTCCAGGGCTGAAATTATCCAAATGATTCTAGTGTAGGTGTATGGATTTTAAAAACACAGTGGAGCATTTCCTGTATTACCACATGACATCACAAGGTGGAACAGGCTATTTTCTGTTTGAGAGGATGTTGATGCAGGGTTTGTGTGTTAAACATGTGTTAATGAAAAAAAAACACAACCCCATGTGGTATGTTTTTGATGAGGAAACAACATTATAACATTGATCAGATCATTTGTTCAACATTTTACAGAACAAAAATACAGTAGCAGCTGATTTAAATCCATAACAGTAGACCAGTCCCTTAAGTGTTTCCCAACATAATTGCTATTGCCTTTATTGCGGTCTGTGGTTTTGAAAAAACTTACTACGCTTCCCTAGAGTAGTATTTATTAACTTAATATTTATTTTGGCCCGAAAACGACTTCCCTTTGCTTACAACCAAATAATCTAAACATTCCATACATTGTAAACTGTGTATTCTTTATACAAAGTCCTTGTTAGACGGGACTAACCACAAACTATAGCTGTTCCTGGGGCCCTGTGATGTAATAAGGACTTGACTAAGTCTATAGATTTTGATACATGGCTCTACCCTATATGAGCTGCCATGTCTTGGACTATTTTGTCTATGATATAAAACATACATAAGATTTATTGCTTATATAGGCAATGGACCAACTCCCTCCTAGAATGTGTGTATGTAAGTAGTGATGGCTCTACCAGGCACTGCACTCTCTCAGGAAAGTGTGTGCTCAAGGGTTGGAGCAGGAGATCTTTTCAGGGAATCGTGCTTACATCTGTTTGCTGTTAAAATGTACACACATTCCTCTGTAACGCTAACATGATTTACAGCTCTTTTAGTCTCTGTCTAAGCCTTCTTTATGGTGCGTGCCACAAAGTTAGCATGGCGAAAGTGCACACAAACACACCAATCTTCATTTGCTAGAAGTAAAAATGAGCGTGAATTACAGCTGTGGGTTCAACCTCTCACACCCAACATGAGGTCAGAATCAGCTGTAGTGTTGTCCAATCACAGTTACAAAAGGGGTCAAAAGTTTTACAAGGAGTTTTTATCTTATCTTATTGTTTTAACCAAAGTTACTGGACTTGTGTAATTAATCCTGCTAATTAGAATAGTCTCCATTCAGTCATAGTTGTGTTATGTTGTATATCATTGTGAAACCGAAGCAGCAGATGGTTTTCCTATGCTGTGATTAACTGATAACCCATACCATCTGATATGCTGGCTGCTGAGATGGGAAAAGGGTTTGTTGGAGCATGTTTTTGGCAAAATATTCTGTAATTTAATTCTTAATTTTCAGGTTATCTAAAGAAAAGCAAAATTTGTTTCATTAGCTTATATGCTACAATTGAAATACTACAATTAATGATGCACTATGTAACTTTTCTAATGGGACGTCCGCTCCTTTCTTGTCTTCATAGAGATGTTATTGCTTTGCCTGGAATGTTACACAGTATGGCATTTAATTTATCTATCTTGCACTTTGTTGCTCAAAAATACCTCGAAAAACTTGCATTCATACTGTGAGTGGAGTCACCTCTCCACAGAGCTGACCTGTAGCTTGGCATCATAACATCAACAGCTTCTCTCCATGGAGATAGATAAGTTAATATTTCAGCGAATTTAATAACATTTCCAAGGAGACAAGAATGTGGCAAACCCTCTACCATAACAGTTATTTCATAGTTCACCTTTAATACAGAATATACAATTTGTGGTGCATTGTTTTGTCAACCCATAGTCTTAATTGTCTAGACTAACTAAAACTAAAATTGGAAATGCCTACAATAGTTTAAAAGCCCTTCTGGGGACTGGTGTTGTGAACTAGCCTAGGCTGTGTGGTACAAGTAGGTGGACCATCTTGTCAACAGAACCATAAGCATTTAGTTGCATACCTAAATATCATTATAGCATGTCCTTGTGTTTTGCTTAATGCTACATGCCCCTATCACCCCTACAGCTACCTGTTGGAGCAGGATTTTCCCGGAATGCGGATCGGCCCTGAACCCACCACAGACTCTTTTATTGCGGTGATGCACGGCGACACAGAGGGCGTCATCCCTGGCAACGCTTTAGTGGTTGACCCCAAGAAGCCCTTCAGGAAACTCAACGCATTCGGAAACGCTTTCCTCAACAGGTGCATAAAGTACACTACAGTACACACATAAGTATAATTTACAAAAAACGAAATATATTAGTTAATGGTCAATAAAATTCACTTTTTGAGGAAATCAAAGGTTTGTGACATCATGTATCTAATCCATATTCTCTATTATTGACTTAAACCATTATAATTGTTTAATATAATGGCATATTTGGTGACTAAACATGATAATACCAATATTTTCATAAATCCCTTTGTGTAAATATTCAGATTAATCCCTATACAGTTTAAGTATGTTTAAGTATGTAAGCTTAGCTCTACCCATCGTCTTTAGTAAATAGAGAAATAGATTTGGATGCTCATATATTCATGTTGTTATACTGAATCTAATAAATGGAATTACTTACTTACTTTTACTTACTTACTTTTTTAATTTGCCATGAGAACAATTGAATGGAATATGGTTAAACTCTACTTTATACCACATATTTTTGTAGTTCACCAGTCTACCTCTCAGATTGAAACATTGGAATAAGGACACCTTGTATGGTAGAATTACAGCCAGACAAGTCATATTTCATAAGGGTTGTTTTTTTTTTTTTTCTTGTCAAACTCTGCACACAATGATAAAAAGTCTAAAAGAGGAGTTCAAGTGAGAATCGGCAACACCACTCTACATTCCTGTCTGATTGAATTTCCTTCTACTCCCTGCTCTGGTCAAACTTAATGGTCCCATCTGTATTGAAAGAATAGAGAAAAAAGAGAACTACTGCTCGGTGCATGCACAGTCATCCTTTAGGGACATGTATTTCTTTCTTTTACAGCCTTGTCATGTTTGCTGACTTTACATGTGAGGACAACAGCTAACCTGTCAGTATTTAGACAGCTGTAAAGGGCAAAGCACATGGGGGCACGTACTGAGAAGGGATAGAAAGTGAAGAGAAAGCTTGTTGTTGGAGCATTTTACACTTCTGTAGGGTCTCTCTCTGAAGTAATTTTGCACGATATTGTAAAAAACTGCAATATGGCTGTTAAGAAATGCAATGTTGATATTATTGGGACATTTTAATATACGTTTTGACACAATACGGAAAATCATTTAAAAAAATCAGCCCAATATCAACAGTTCCATTAAAAAAGTGTATTTTCCGTCAGATGGTGTTATTGCAATATTCTACCATGGTCAGTGAGAATTCTAATGCTAACTGCTGTGCATTATTGTTGTTATAAGGGCACAGATAGTTCTGGCAACAGTTAATCACTGTTCTATATCTCTACACTGTCAGCAACAGCACAGCAACGGGTAAATAAACTGTTAGGAGAGACTAGCTTCAAGTAAAACAGAAATAACTAATGCTTTGAACATCCATGGACAGCTAAAATGCCCTCTGGGAGGCGATATGTCATCCCAAAACAAAAAACCAACTGCTATGCTAAATCTTTTATTCCTTCTGCCATAAAACTTTTAAATGGAAAGTAAATTTGCTAATGGGTCCCCTTGATGAACTGAGGTTTGAATGTATGGTGTGTGTTTTTATGTATGTTTTTTTCACAACCAGAGATCTGCAAATTGAATTGGTTGTTGATTTGATTGATTGAAAAGGTTGTCAGATTTAAAAGTGAATTATTTTCAGTTGGTGGGGCCATGTTATAAGCGAATTAAACAACTTGGAGCAGTGCGTTGCGCTGTTTTAACTGCTCCTCGTTGTCCTTACTTTTCCCCTTAAGGTTCTACCTGTTTTGTACAAATTATGTTATTCATATATTTTTGTCCCTGTATATTTTCTGTATTCTTATCAAGATTTTGTGAAGTTTGGTAATTTTTTTAGGTTCATATAGCCTCCTACCCAGAACACAGATAGATCCTTATAATGAGGGCACAACATATTTAATTGTGATATAGATAATTGTTTCAGTTAATTTTGCAAAATCAATACTTTTGCAAGATATTCTAAACTCTCTTCTCTTTTTTGCAGGTTTGTTTGTGCACAGCTGCCCAATCCTGTTCTGGAAAGCATCAGCGTGATTGACACTCCAGGAATTCTGTCGGGAGAGAAACAGAGAATCAGTCGAGGTAACACATGCACCATATAATACACACGAGCCACTGTCTATGCGTCTTTTAGTCACGGGACGGTCCCACTGCAGTCTGAACCACTCTGTCAGCGTTTCCTTTGCATTTGCCCCCGTGTGTTTATTTTAGGTTGGAACTTTCAAGAGGATTACGCGTCATTCATTTCAAAGAACAGGAAGTAGAGGCAGATACTAGGCCCACAACCCCATGGGCTACTATACTGTATGGTGTCAACAAATAATGCAGTGTTTTTAGATTCAATGTGTTTAAAGTAGATGCAATGCAAAAATGCAGTCAGTGGCATTTTCTCTACCAGTGTGCCAATGTGCAATCTAGAGACTTGTACACAGTCATATAAACTGACATAACATCAATTTACTCAAAAGTTCTATTACCTGGGACAAATTTTGGGCAATTCAACAATTCAACACAGTTATTTGTAGCATTTTCTGTTGTAAATTGTCAAGGGAACCCTAAAAATTTAGACACCGACTGTATGCAGTAATAAGTAAACTAAAGGTAACATGTACATACATCAGGTTAGACTTAGACTTAGTTTGATCCACAAGGGCAATTATTTGGACACAGTAGCTCACCCATTACAATAAATATAATAACAAAGAAAAATATAAATGGTAACAATACATTCAAAATAAGTAACAAATATAGCAAGGGTCAAATAAGGCATAAGTATTGTATATGTACAAGAAAGGAAAAATATAGAAATATAGTAAACATATCTCTCGGCTATATACAAGAAGTCCTAAGGAGAAACAGTGCAACAATTAAATAGTGATTGACATATTATCTATTACGTAAGGGTGAGTTGTTGTACATCTAATGCCAGTTTTTATATTTACAAAGACAGCACAGTTTAACTTAAATAACAGAATCACAGAAAAAGGCAGTTCCCCTTGGCAGCATACTATAATTTGCATAAACCAAAAATATTATGTACAAAACTATGCACAAATCTTTAGTTCAGACCTGACATGTTCCTAAATGTATGTGATTCTTTTGTACTGGTTAAGCAGTTCATATTACTGTGTACTGGTTATTTGAACTCTCTTAAAGATAAATTGCTAATCTAATCACAATTCAAATACAGTCTGAACAATCACAGTTGGATTATTTCTCAAAATCGCTCCACCCTCATACAAAGTTCTCAAAGGTCCTTCTTACTTTACTTTACAGTTTGTCTCATAGCCAGCATTCCCACTGAGATCTTTGTATTGCCATAACAACTGCTTACAGTCTACACAACGCTGGGATGTTTAAATGACTGCTATTACTTACTTTCCTTTGTTTTTCCCTTGTTCCACTGCCCTTTTCACACAACATTTTTCATTGGGTTGTTTTCATGTCTGCAACTTTGTGTCTGGAAAAGTCATTTACCACTTTATTTGTAGCGTTAAAGCAGTCAGTGGTTTGAGGTTCGTTATTTTTTTAGGGACTATACAAGGATTTTGCATACTGAGCACCTTCAAAGTACCACCCAGTTTTTCCCAAAGATTGTGGTGCAAACAATTCACCATGAGAAAGGAAAGTACACAACAATATGGTCCATAAGTACAAAATACATCTTTAATGCCATACAGTGGAACATCCCAGGCAAAGCAATCATATTTTCATGGAGACCTTCAAATCTGGGAAGCACTGGTATAGCTGTATATTTAATTCAGGTGTCCCAACTAGAATTCACCCTATTTGTTATAACTGAACGTCATGTTGTCAAATCAAACGTGTTTTGTTTACAAGAAAATATTTGTTTTGATTTAAAATGTAGAAACAAAATATTCCCATTGATTTTTGGGGGATTTTTTTCCGAGATGTTATTGCTTTGTCTGGAATGTTTCACAGTATGGCATTAATTCTTTCTGTCATCACCAAACTAGACCAGGTTACAGATCAGATCTGTGGAGAGACAACCCCACTTACAGTCAAAACTTGTTTCTAGATATTTTGTGCTATAAAACCACTTGAAATTTAATAAATTTAAGGTAGAGCTTTTTAATGTCATACTGTGGAACATGTGAAGCAGAGCAATGACATATCCATAGAAACAAGCAGGTGACGGACCACCAACCAAAAAGTTACATAGTGCACCTTTAAGTTTCTGCCGAGACAATAACTCAATCAAATAACTACACAAAAACAGGCTGAAGCAACAGAAGAGAACAGATTTCTCAGTATCATGCGTCAATATCCGATACTATTAATGAATTATTTTGAACAACATGATCAATTCTGTTCTTTTTTTTTTTATTTGACATTTTGTTACATAATTTGTGTTCACATTTTCAGATGAAGAATTTTCATGCTATAGCTATCTGCATAGATGTCCATATGGAGGTATTCAATGATTCTGCAAAAACAGATATCTTGAAGAATTTGTGGAAAACTTGGCCTCTTCTTCAGCAGATCACATGTCACATGATTTGGGAATACACAACGCTGCTTACATAAATATTGCATAGTTTAGTCATATTTCCAGCATTAAAATAGTACTGACAGATGGACTGGGTTGCACAGTCTCTTGGGAGGGGATAGTGTTTTAGCTTTAGTGTCTTAGCAGTGACCCAGCCCAGACATGTGACCAAGAGTGGCCTGTGTGAAGAAAGATCCACTTAAATTCATGTTGTCAAGGTATCTCCCATTTGTAACAGTGTACGCTTTGCCCTCTTTGTAACCTTCTTGTATTTTTGTACATTATCAAATGTGTAATGCTCCCATGCAGTGAAGCAGTGTTGTGGTGGTAATTGTGTTATGGCCAAATGGTACAACAGTCCATTTGCACTACATTAACTTAACACTAACATTAAGATGCTCTTACGGCCTAATGCTCTGACCAGTAATCTGCCATTTAGCTGAGAACATCTTGTCTAGTGTATAAAGAACGTGAGTTAAAAAAAAAAAAGTTTAATTGACATATTTATTCAGAATTAAAACAGATCAACTAAATAATCAATGTTTTTCTTCATGACGTATCTCTACAATTTGATTCAGGATTGTGAAAAATCCTATTATCAAAAGCCAACAATGATTCTGTTTTGTAGGTTTGGGTGAAATGGGGGAAAATGAATCCATCTCTAGTTTCAATTCAATTTTATTTAGTCTTTTTAAAAACAAAAATGACACTGATTAAACGTCTGTAAACACAAAAAATAAACAAATGTCTCCAAACCACATGATTTCTGGATGAATTGCCCAGCCCTACTGTAAAGTATTGAAAAATGTAACTAAAATACACAGATAATTTATAATAATCTTGTACACTAAGTCTTAATCTGTCCATTGTCCATTGTTCCTGTCTCATATCTTGTGGAATCTTCAGGTAGGACCGAGCGCTGTCCTTGAGCTACAGGGACAGTCTGTGCAATGAGATCAAATTACAAATCACCAAATTATCCTGTTATGCACCCAGTAACCCATGTTCTAATATCTGGTCCATTCATTTCAACTTGGACATCTTTATCAGCTAAACCAAAGTATTTCTTCACTGTGTAATATTTTCTTAACCAAAATTGTGTCCACTAAATCTGCTAATGTGCTTTTCTTTGCTAAATATTTCATGAAGTGTTTTGCATTAACAGTGTGTAAGCAGATATACTTTTCTCTCAACATGTTGTAATATGGGCGTCGCCATGGTGACCTGGTGTCCTTGCTCTTGGGAAAATTGCAACAGAGTAGAAAGTAAAAAGCTTTGGTTTGTTTTTTGCGGAAAAAAACAACAACCTACGAGTTTTTCTTAACCCCAAATCTTGCAATATTTCACATGTTAAGATTTATTATATTTTGTTTTCTTGTTGTTTGCAGGATATGACTTTGCTGCAGTGTTGGAGTGGTTTGCAGAGAGAGTGGACAGGATCATTTTGTTGTTTGACGCTCACAAGCTGGATATTTCTGATGAGTTTTCCGAGGTGATAAGGGCCCTGAAGAACCATGAGGATAAAATAAGGTAACCTCTAGCAAAACAACTTCATTTTATGTTTAATTTATACCTGATTTGTAACTTAATGCTTTTGTTTTGTTAGGGTTGTGCTGAACAAGGCCGACCAGATTGAAACACAACAGCTCATGAGAGTGTATGGAGCCCTGATGTGGTCTCTGGGGAAGATCGTCAACACTCCGGAAGTAAGATCACCACTCCAGTAAAAAAAAAAAAAAAACATATATACTGTTTTACATAATTTTGAGTAGTTTCTCTCCTTTGAGTAGGTGCTCTAGATTTTTTGACTTGTTTTAAGGTATTTTGACAGGTTTATAATATTTGTTTACCTAATTTATAGCAGGAAAAAAAATATCTGTAAGCAAACTGAGACATTTTCACTTAAAGGTGCACTATGTAACTTCTCTTTTGTAATGCCCACCACCTGCTTGTCTCCTTGGACATGTTATTGCTTAATGTTATACTGTGAAACAATTTAGGCAAAGTAATAACATCTCCATGGAGCAACCACCCACCTACCCACCCTACTCCAGGAAAGTTGCATAGTATATCTTCACATTTTTAACTAAAGCAAAGAAAAAATGTGTACACCATAGATGGATAATTTTGCAGGAAAAGATAAATGTTGAAAATGATCAACATTTTTCTCCGTGGAGATTTTATTATTGCTTTGTCTGGAATGTTTCACAGTCTGGTATTAAACCTTTCTAAGCCAAGTTCCAGGTCAGATCTGTGGAGCGGCAACCCCGCTCACAGTCAGAATGCCTGTTTTTCTAGGTATTTTTAAGCTATAAAACCAGTTGGAATTGAATAAATGTAAGTTAGAGCTATTAAGTGTTATACAGTGGAATATTCCAGGCAGAGCAGTGACATATCCATAGAAGCATCCGGTGACAGTCCCCCAACCAAAAAGTTACATAGTGCTTTTTACCTTTAACTCAGTCTAGATCTACAAACTAAATACATCAAAATGGCTCAGATTAATATTCTGAATGTAATCGATTTTTGTTTGTGTATCTGTTTTGTTTAAGCAGTGTAACTACATAGACTTGTATTGACTTTTATAGTGGTCTGATTGTGCTTTGTGTCCGACAGGTGATCCGTGTCTACATTGGCTCCTTCTGGTCCCACCCCCTCCTCATACCTGATAACAGAAAGCTGTTTGAGGCCGAGGAGCAGGACTTGTTCAAGGACATTCAGTCTTTACCTAGAAATGCAGCACTGAGAAAACTCAATGATCTGATCAAGAGGGCAAGACTAGCCAAGGCAAGTGCTAAATCATAGTGCAGTTTTGTTAAGTTTGAAAATTATTACATTTCAGGAACTACTGTGAAACAATTTTGGGAACTTTATGCAGAACCCCCTAGTCCCTCTTAAAAAGAAAATATTATAATTTAGAAAACAGATGTAATTTACAAAAGAAATCTACACGCACCATCCCTCATTGTCCTTCAGATCAGTGCAGTAAAATTGTGTTGTATTATTTATTCAAATGAGAAGCCGTATGAATGAATGAACCATGCTATTACTTAACCTTAATTCTGCAAATATGATAGAAAATTACAATATTTATCCACCTAGTTTTTCTATCCATGGGTTTCAGGGTGATAAAAAGCTCTCTACCTCTTGTAAATGTGCAGGTACTTTATCTGTACTATTGGTAGCCTTAGTTTATGTTTGACCAGTGGCTTTGTAACAGTGACACAATCTGGACATGTCACTTGTACACGCTGACAGCTTTTTGTGCGTTCACTTCCCTGGAAACACAGGTGCACAATATTATTTAATTACTGTCAATATTCCGACCTCCAAAGGTGTTGATTTCCTATTTATTCCCACTCATCTCTTATTCCCCCCACGCCCAGTCCAGCTGCTAACCTTGACAGAAAAAGCTTGTCACTGTCAAATCACTAATAGATCCTGACATATGTGCTCGTTCTTCCTGGATGGAGGACTTCCTGGTTTGTATTTGTTGAGGAAATCGGGTGACAACCTGGAGGCTGTCGGTTCAAGGAGATGCGAGGAGCAATTGAGGGACACGAGATAAACTTGACAAACAAGTGTGATGTGAATAGACTTTTCCTGTGTGACACCTGAGGGGCGTGTGATTCAAAACTGAGATAAGACCTGGGACAAGAAGTTCATTTCATTATGACTAGCTTTAAGCCGTGTTATAATGCTGTTACCTCCTCAAAAACATATGTGGAGTTGTGTTTTGTTTTATTCATACATGTTTAAGTAATCAATTATATTTCTGTATCTTTATATACAAAGCTCAAAATGCTCTGTCCCATCTTGTAATGTCATGTGGTGGTAGTTTTCAGGTTAACAACTCCTTCTAACTGTAGTTCAGTAGCGATGTGCAATTCCAGGGCTGAAATCATCCAAATGATTCTAGCGAAGATGTGTGTAAATGCGGTGGAGCACTTCTGTATTACCACATTTCATCATAAGGTGGAACAAGGTCGAGTGTTTTTAGTATGAGAGAAGAACTCAGCCTAAATTTACAGGGTTTGTGTGTTAAACATGTGTGAATGAAACAAAACACAACTCCAGGTATGTTTGTGACAAGAAAACAACATATATAAAAACGAATAATTATTCAATAAATAATTATAAAATGACCGTTAGATTTCATATTTTATATTATATGTATATTGCATAATCCTCTAACCATTGATGTTTTGGGTGGAACAGAACACAAATCCCCTAAAACACAACTCAGGATTAGGACCAGATGAGACAAGAGTCTGACCTAATTCATGATAAATTAGATACTTACTTTTTTTTACAACTACTTTTATTATTTATTTTAGTTAAAGGCACGCAAATTACCAGTCTAACGTAATGCATCCTATATTGGTCACAGCTGGATTGCATAATTTCTGTGAGCCCCATGACTCAAATGGCTTATCATGAATTCATTATTTGATTAACTGCAGGTTCATGCCTACATCATCAGCTCCCTGAAGAAAGAGATGCCTTCTGTATTTGGAAAAGAAAACAAAAAAAAAGAGCTGATCGCAAGCCTGGGAGACATCTACAAACGCATCGAAAGGGAGCACCAGATCTCACCTGGAGACTTCCCCAATCTCAAGAAGATGCAGGTAGAGTTAATCGTGTGATAATGGCAGTTCACTATTCAATGTAAACTGCAACAAAACTATTCTTATTAGACCAACCAGAACATGGGCAGAGTAGTGTTAAAGTACAACTGCTACTCAAATATCCATGGGTCGAGAATGACGAAAAATTAAGACCAAGCTTTTTCAGTTCCGATACCAATTCTGATACTTTATCTACCGAACCCCAAAATCAAGCGATATTAAGTGTAGAGGCTGAAAACAGCATTTAATTCCTTAAAACAAAAATACAATGAGAACAAAACTGAACCAAATGTATTATGTAGCTGTTATTTATCTCTCAACTACATACTAAACTAAATTAAAACAGCTTTGTATAAATACAGTTTCAAACATTATGAAACTTTCTGGGATGATTACGACCAGTAAATACTGTAGTCTTACTACATCCATTTGTCCATTTATGTCCAACCAGGATATCAGCTGAATCAATATTTGGACACCAATATCCAATCCAGCTAATTTTTCAGTATTGGCGCCAATATCCCATATCTCTAGTCACAAAATATTATATCTTTTGGATGTGAAAAAGTGTTGCATAAAATAGGAAGCTGAAAGTTATGAATAAGCCAAGTAGCCTCAACAAAATATGCAAAGACTATATTAAATTGTACTTTTAATTTAAGGGTGTGGACTGCGGGATGCCCCTCCTGGGTATTTCAATATAAATCAATTCAATGTATTTATAAAGCTCTTTTCATTTCTTCACACCCATCCACCCACAACCACCTTTGGCTTTACATTGACAATATCATTTTTCACATCCACCCATAACTACCCAACCCGCTTTCAGCCAACTCACAGTCAACAGTCACATGTACACCCTCTCTCCCACCCTTTTAAGGAGAGGTGCTACTAAAGAAACATATATGGATTCTCATGTTGTTTGTTCTAGTAATAATTTGACATTTTGATATTTTTCTCTCTTTGTTCAGGACCAACTTCAAGCTCAGGACCTGACCAAGTTCCAACCGTTAAAGCTTAAACTCTTGGAGGCAGTGGACGACATGCTAGCCAATGACATCGCCAGTCTCATGGTTCTGGTCCGCCAAGAGGAGACCCAGAAACCCAACCCGGTGGTCAAGGGCGGGGCTTTTGACGGGACTTTGGATGGTCCGTTTGGTCATGGGTATGGAGAGGGAGCGGGAGAGGGCATCGATGAAGCCGAGTGGGTAGTGGCCCGTGACAAACCTGCCTACGATGAGATTTTCTACACCCTGTCCCCTGTGAACGGGAAGGTCACTGGAGCCAATGCCAAGAAGGAAATGGTGAAGTCCAAACTGCCCAATACAGTACTAGGAAAAATCTGGAAGCTTGCAGATATTGATAAAGATGGGATGTTGGATGACGAGGAGTTTGCTCTGGCTAATCATCTCATTAAAGTCAAATTAGAGGGACATGAACTGCCCCCGGACCTGCCTGCGCATTTGATCCCCCCATCCAAAAGGAAAATCCAGGAATAGATTCTACACTACATTATAGTATTAGCTTCATAGGACTGTCAGTGACTAGCCTGGTAAACCAAACTCTACTCACAACAGTTTCAGACATAATCTTGTTGGACTAATCACAAGAAACTGTAAAACTGTAAGATGAAGTGACATGGGAATTTTCTGTTTAGCATTCATTCTGTATTAAAATACTGTTTTGGAATCCACTTAGGCTTGGCAATGTGTTTCCAACAGCAGAAATACCTTTAATTTTCCAATTTTTTTTAAACTTTCAGATAACTTGTCAGGCTAGTCTATACCATTAGATTAGAATCATATAAATCTATGTAGCATAATAGTTTAAATCCTCAACACTTATTAACAAATTTTACTTAAAAATGTATGATTCTTGTAGATGAAAACTGCATTCCAACTTCTTTTTTCCAGATTTACCCTGTGAGACACTCTTATTACAAAGAAGCCTGTAATTACTGTTAAATAATGTACACAGTCGTGTAGCCGTGACAGCAACCTCACAGGGTGCCTTTTAAACCTAGTTTATTTTACTATTTCACCTCATGTTGAACTTAAAGAAATAGAGTCAGGGACATAATAGATTTTAATAGGAAATACTTACAAGTAAATCAACACTGGACTGAATTTAACTACTGGAAGAACAATGTGAACAACACCAACAGCGTTATGATTCAAACATTTGTAAAATTATCAACTCATAAAAACTGTGTACAATAATGTATGTATTAATGTAACTTTACTGACATCTATTTGAAAGATATGGCCTTGTGAATCAGTGTATGAGAAAGACTGTTGTTTCTGTAGCCAGTGCAAGAAATAAAACATCTCATTAATATGCTTTAAGAATGGCTGTGATTATTGTCTTGATTGTAATAACATTTTACTGAGCAGTCTTTGTATCGCACATTTAAAAGTTTGGATGCTGTCAAATCATATTGTACTCTGTGTTTCTCAACTGGTCTAAGGGATTTTCAATATGTTACTTGGATACAGTGCATTATTTCTATATAATTTTTACTACATTTGACTTAAAGTAAAATAAATAAAATTATATTAATATTCTCTTATTTTCCTAGCACACTTTCACTAATTAAACCTTTGAGAATCACTATTCCATTATATGTATGATATTTATGTCAATGTGTTTGATTGGGTCACTACATGATGTCTCTTGCCTTGAGTTAAATGTATAAATATGTAAACATGTAATAAATGTTATATCCATAAGCCAGAACATGTTTTTATGTTTTGTTCTCATTTAGTCTTAACTGAACTGGATTATCCACACAGTACAGCAGAGGTCCTATATTGCACAAATTGACTCTTGAGAGCTTTAAACCATGCGATTGTTACCACATCAAAAACATACCTGAATTTGTGTTTTGTTTCATTCACACGTTTGAGTAACCCTTTATTATTAGTCTGTCTACATCTCCAATCTCCCATTTGAATACGTGTCATGGGGCTGAAGTGGAACGGACTTTTGTTTTGATTTATTTGGTTTTAGGCTGTTCACATGTTTAGATTAATTTATTATCATTTATCAAACTTAAAAGTTATATAGTGCACCTTTAATATTATCTGAGCAAGATAGTATATTCCTGGGTTTTTGATGACATCACAGCATTCTATAGGCCAATATTATTTAATACAGATGGGGGCAGCTAAAATTAATATTGTTAAATTGCAGATTTTTGTTGTAATATAGCATGACGCAACTTGGCTCCTTTTTTAAAGACCGTGATGGGACACTGGATTTTGTCTCAATGTGACACACACACCTGCAGCATCAGCAGCTTGGCAAGCTTTCCAGGCTGCTTTCTCACCTACAAAACAACCCCAGGCCCTAAGCTTTTGCAAGGCTGAGATTCTCAACGTACTTCAAGACATTCTGTTAAACGAGACTGAATTTAAGTGACTCGCAAACTGACTGTGGAACAAAAAAAAAGCTAAATATGTGCGCATGCTGACCAGTTCTCTTCTTGGAGTGAAGAGACTCCTGTCTCTGTTACCTCAAGCTGACAGAATAGCTCTAGAAACTAAACTAGCAGATTTGATTAGTTCTGGGAAATTCTGTAAGTACAGCAAACACAAAACACTCCAGGTAAACTCCCTGAACACGTTACTGACCCACAAATCGACTTTTTAAAAACCTTTTTCACATCACTTCACAGTGGCCTCTCCAGTGAGCGCGCTGCCTCTAGTTCCTCAGAAAGTGCAGTAATAGTTACTTCTGATGTAGAGGCGACCGCGGTGCAGGCTGTTGCGATACGGGGGGGATAAGAGGCAGGATCATGACGGTGCCACCCCGCAGTCGCAAGGGGTGGCAAGGGCCTTTAACATCACATGCATCTTTAATTAAAATTGTATTGCATTACTTTATTTAATTTTCCTTTTCTTATTCCTGTGAGGGGAGACAGACGAAAGGAGGAATTTTACAGTAACAATGGAATATATCTTTTTGAGTGTTAGCATTTTATAGGGTAGAAGAGTGGTAAGTTATCAATTCCTTGCAGCCTGGGTGTGGTTAATATAATATGAAGTCACACATAACTATCAGTCGTTATCATAATGCAAACTTGTCTGTAAAAGTTTTGTACAGTTTATATGATTCTTGTTTGATATGAATGTTATTTATGTATTTTTAAACAGATCTAAACATATTTACAAGATGCTGAAATTGCCATTTTATCAGTGATTCCATTTCACTCATTTCACTAAATAAAGAACATCATGACAAGTTTGAAATCTATTGCTTGGCCCATCCGCTTGTACATACTCCACATTACTGCATTATCAGGAGGTTTCCTCACATGTGCACAGCTCCTCTGGGTTTGTGTGCGTGTGTGTGTGCGCATGTGCATGTGTGTGTGTGGGACAGGATGTGAGTGCAGGCCTCATCCCCTCAGACTATAACTAAAGCACATTTACAAACAGTGGGCAAGAATCTCTCACAGGAAGTGGGGTTCATATCTGCTGCTTCCTCTGTGTCCTACCCTGACCCTCATTCGCTCATTCACACACAGATCATTGAGGGCTATTTGAGGATCATAATATTTTGGTCATATTATACAAACATGTCAGTTTTACGGCTATATATACATGCGGCAGAAGGTATTTTAATATTTAATAGATCCATGGGCAGAAGCTGGCGAACCAGATCTGAAACCTATAAATGAACCAGAAATGAACAAGGACAAAAACTAAAACAAAGCCAGAACCAAAATAGCCCCATATGTTATGTATGTAATGCAAATTCTATTCAGAACCAGACCCTGACCAAGTCTAAAGCAAGACTAATTCACTACTAAAGGAGAATAGGACGAATCAAAGTTATCTCACAACACGATTTTTAGTAGTGCATTACAAGTGAAATAAGTAATTACAATCACCAATTAGAACGCAGCATCAGAACTACATCCAAACTAATCCAAGACCAAAGACAACGCAAATGAATATCAGGATTCAACCAAGACTAAACCAGGACTAGACCTAGATCTATGACCAAAACAGGTCAAAAAGAAGAGTAAATTAGTTATAAAACATTACAAACACAGATTAGAAAAAAAATAAGAACATCTTAAATCATGTCTACTCTAAACCACTTCAACACCAGGATTCGACCAAGACAGAAAAAGGACCAACCGGGTTTGAACCAGGCCTAAACAAGGTCTAAATTATGCCTTGACCAGGACTAAACCAGGCCTAGTCCAGACCTAAACCAGGACTAAACTAGGACTAAACAAACCATTTAAAGCCAAGTCATAATCAGCATAATGACTCAACAAATTGTATAAGAAACAATTTTGCAATCACAATTGGTCTGAACTACTGGACACCTGGACGAGACCAGGACAAGACCATTTAAAGCAAAAATGCAGTGCAAAAACTTTTACAATCACAGTAGGTCTAAACCAGTAGGTCTAAACCAGAACTAGACCAAGTCTAAACCAGGACCAAAACCATGTCTAAACCCAGGTCTGAACCAGGTTAGACCATACCATGACCAGACCAGGTCTAAACTAGCACTTAACCAGGTGCAGACCAAGATCAAACCCAGGACCAGATCAGGTCTACGCGCACCCACCAAACATTGACATAGAAAGACAAACTGTGGTACAAACTGGACAACTATTTTCAGTGCGGTATTTTGGTATTTCCAGGAAGTTTAAATTTTAAGCATTAAGTCAAAGCTGTAGCACAAAACCCAGGAAAGAACAAAACCCACCTAAAATTATATCTGTTTGAATCCACTTTTGACATGATTTAATGCTAACCAAATAAAGAACTTTTTTTGTCCCATGTCATGTACTGGGTGTTTTTTGTCAGCTGTCCTTGCCATTTTAAATAGATGCGATAGATGGGTGTGTAGAGACGCACAAGGAAGCTATACATCACAATATGATATGAATACACCCCAAAGCATCATGGGAAATGTAATCTTAGAAGACTGGGTGGACATTATGCAAGCAGACTCACATTTTTCAAGACACAAAATGTCAAAATAATGATGTTGTACCATATGGCCAAAGCTCCTAGTTTCTGAATATTGTTCACTGAAATTGGCAATAAAACCTTTTTGATTCTGATATATTGGGTTTTCTATCAAAGTAAACTTAAAATGTATTCTAATCCATTAGTACCCTACTAGTAATAGTAGTCTGGTAGTAGTAGTAGTAGTAGTAGTAGTAGTAGTAGTAGTAGTTGCAGTTGTAGTAGTGGAGTGGTTGAGGTAGTAGTTGTAGTTGAGGTAGTAGTTGTAGTTGTAGTGATGGTAGTTGTTGTACTTGTAGTAGTCTAGTAGTAGTCTAGTAGTATTAGTAGCAGTAGCAGCAGCAGCAGGAGTAGCAGCAGAAGTAGTAGTAGTCTGTCTAGTAGAAATAGTAGTAGTAGTAGTAGTAGTAGTAGTAGTAGTAGTAGTAGTAGTAGTAGCAGTAGTAGTAGTAGTAGTAGTAGTAGTAGTAGTTGCAGTTGTAGTAGTGGAGTGGTTGAGGTAGTAGTTGTAGTTGAGGTAGTAGTTGTAGTTGTAGTGATGGTAGTTGTTGTACTTGTAGTAGTCTAGTAGTAGTCTAGTAGTAGTCTAGTAGTATTAGTAGCAGTAGCAGCAGCAGCAGGAGTAGCAGCAGAAGTAGTAGTAGTCTGTCTAGTAGAAATAGTAGTAGTAGTAGTAGTAGTAGTAGTAATAGCAGATGTGATACTTCTGATAAACTAGATAACACAGCAGCCTAAAGCTGAGGGCCCATGTCTGACTAACGGCCTAAACCTTGGGCATGCGGAGGGAGGAGCAGTCACAAGGTCGCACTTTACACCAAAATGTTAATTGTCCATTGTCGCCGTGGTGACATGTGTGAGAGCAGGTCATGATCACCGGAGACAGTGACTCACATGTTATCGGCATTATCATAGATGTGTAAAGAGATACATCTACATATACATTAATGGCAACTTTGACTATTTATTGGGTGTGGTCTTTAGTAGCTCAAATGTCTGAAGTAGGTGGGATAAGAGCTTATAAGCATTTTTCGGAAACTAGACATTGGTAATCATGTGGTTTTGTTAAAGATCATACTAAGACTATTCAATAGGTATTTTTTCCCTATTTGTGTGTTTTCTTTTTCTTAATAAATACTGTTGAAATGAGTATGAGTTTGGGTATTAGTTTTGGTGTCTCTGGTATCCACTGGGATACCATAGTAACTCTTAAAGGTGCATTGCGTAACATTTCTAGTGTAGGGTCCACCACCTGCTTGTCTCCATGAAAATGTTGTTGCTTCGTCTGGAATGTTTCACAGTATAGACTGATCAGAGAAGCAGGTTACAGCACTACTCTACATTACAATTCAGATCTGTGGAGAATCACACCTATTCACAGAAGGAATTCATGTATTTTTGAGCAATAGAAACACCCATAATGAATAAATGCTAGATGGATATGTTTAATGTCATACCAGGGAACATTCCAGGCAAAGCAATAACATCTCCATGGAGACAAGCAGGTAGCGGTACCCTCCACCAGAAAAGTTGCGCAGTGTACTTTTAAAAACTTTTGTTCACTTGTTTATCAATTTCCTTTTTTTCGATGGAACCTACCTGCATGACTGAAGGATTACACAAAAATGCAGTATTCTTGTGTTCTAGATTTGTGGTTTTCATTTTCACAGAATTTTGGCATTTCGATCAAATCTTTCCAGGAATTCTAGTCATATCTGACATCAAATTTATCATTCCCGTCTGCCAAAAAAAATGATATGGGCCGAGCAGCAGCATAAGTAGTAGAGTTTGTGGGAGAGTGTTTTGTGATATGTTTGGATGGGAAGAAAACAAAACAGCAATCCATCAAACTGCTATGGATAAGACAACTTTATCATGCTATTGTGCACTGAAATTTCCACATATGATTTATAGCCTGGTGACTGGTCTGACAAAATATGACAACACCTACAAATTTACTAAATAACACTTTAGTTGAGTGAGTTAATTTCAAGAAAATAAGATAAAAAGGGTACAGAGAACTTGTAATTATGACGTAACATTTTTTATTTGTGAGAGTAGCGAGTGATGAGCGCGGCATCTAGGACCAGAATATTTGTCATTGTTATGTAAGAAGTGTCAGGCTGAGGGATTCCCTGATACAGAGGGTTATCTGGGAACATTATGTTTTAGGAAGAGTGGAGAGGGGCTGGGAGTTTGACCCTGTCCAGTGTTAGGACTGTCAGAATCCACTAGAATACACCAATGTGTTTTAAACAGGACCACCCAGACCACCAGGAGCCATATTTCTAAGAATATGTCTAAAATGCAAATATGAGCAGGTCTGGAGTATGTGTTTAAAAGGAATTATCAGCCGTTAACAGGACTTTTGCATATTTCAGACATGTTTAAAGGTCACAATAGTTCTAGTAGTGGTAATAAGTAAGTGTATAAGTATAAAACAATTCAAGAAAGTATACTATATTTTCAGTCAAAGTAAAATATATTTTCTTAAAGGTGCACTATGTAACTTGTCTCAGTGGACATGTTATTGCTTTGCCAACCCAGCCTTATATCTCTAAAGAAAAGCTAATAATATTAAAATAAAAATATCTTTCTCTCTCTCTCTCTTTGAATCATCTGTATCCCATATTGCAGCAGAAGAAAAATGCCATTAATATTCAATTAACATAAAACTATTAGTTAAACAGATGTGAAAGAAAGTTTAGGCTGGCCATAAATATAAACTGCATTGTAATGTTTTCCATGGTTTTGTTGAAAGTGTGTTTTTGATGTTAAAGCCACTGTGTGATTCAAAAGATTATTCTATACACCCACCTAGTGTTTACAAATAGTACTGCAGCATTAGATAAAATAGATGCAATATTTGATGTTTTGTATATATTTTTGAAATATTTGAATGTACTATACTAATATACTCAAATTAAACAAGAATATTTACCATATTTAAATTACTAAACAAATTAATAAATGACTACCCTATTACTATTTAAATGAACCAAATAGTCAAAAATGTGTTAAAAGAAAAAAATGAACAGACGGTTTGTATTTCACTTTAACTGAACTGTTGTATAATTACACACATAACTTTGCTATGTTTTTATGGTGACCATTTTTACCATCTATCCAGGGACTACAGATTCAAAACAGCCTCTAATTCTGGTACATTTACAGATTTTTAAATAGTTAAATAAACCAAATAAATGAACAAACCAAGTCTACATTAAGACTTAAAATTTCATCTCTCAAATGTTAAGAAAACTAGACATTCTGAAATATGTGTGTGAAGTGAATCTTGATTAAGAAAAGTGAAATTGCTTAATAATTGCATAATCTTGATACAAAAAATAAATAAATACATGAATTTAAACTTTCCAGCCCATGTTTTAAGTCAATTTAAAAATGATAAATGTCCCAGCAAATTTAATACTGCAGCAACAACACTTGAATCTAGTTGTATTGTATTGTAATGTGTCTGGTGGTTACATATAATGGCTTTAACAGCTAACTCTGTTTAACATGTGCAAAGTGAAAATATAACCACATTGCATTTGCACATATGCAAGAGCTGCTTTGCTCAGACCACAATGTCCCACTCCTCTCATCTCATCTCTTTCTTTTTTACTCAGAAGCACTGACCACACGACCACACTCTATTTTGTTCAAGCCTCTTGTTTTTGTCATGGAACCTGTTTGTAATCCCCTCCACCCCACATCACTCTGGGGGGGATAAAAGGCAAGGTCTGTGAATCTGAAGAGATACATAGATAATTCAAACAGCAGAGAAAGAGCACAGAACCTCAAGTATGGCAAAGATAATGATCATAGCGTTGGTCGTGGTAGCTTGGTCCTGTCTCACTGTTTATGTATCTCAGGGTAAGATATATACTTCAACTTAAATTTTAATATGATTTTTTTTTCTTTTTTTACAGTTTTTTCCCTTTTTTCTCTCCATAGGTGCCTTCACACCAGAACAATGTTGCTTTAATTTTATGGAAGACCCCTTGCCTAAAAAGAGGGTGGTTGATTACAGAAGCACCAGCCAACACTGTGCCAAGTCCGCATTCATGTGAGTATAGCAACTCTTAAAAATGATGACGGCAACATTTTTAAAGTACAAATATGTGTAATGAGTATATATCCTGTGTGTTTTTCAGTTTAACAATGAGGAATGGCAAGGAATTTTGTGTTCATCATGATGCAGACTGGGTTGCAAATGTCATCAAATTTGTTGATCAGAGAAGATAAACCCAAGCCATAAACCACAAAGGCATTTTCTGTAGCTGTGCATTTTTAAGCATTATCGATTTTTTGTTGTTTTTTTTTTGGGTTCAACCTACAAAAATACCACCGCCAAGTTTCTTATATTTAGTTACTCCGTCTGCTTTTTCCGGCTGTCTTGTAATTGTGTTCACTGACACAATGAATGTTGAACACAATAAGGCCTTTGGTGATGCTATTTTTATACATATAAGATGTGAGTTAATGTGAATTTGCAGCTTTAAATAAACAAATTATGATACAGTAAATAAAGCTTCTGCCTTTCTTTAATTTCTAGAAAATGTATCACAAATGTCAAATGCAATGTCTGTTCACATAGTATTAGATATAGACTGCAGCGACAAAATGTATCTCTGTAAATCATCTGTGATGAAAAAAAAAAAACAAAAAACAGCAGTTTTGCCATAACAATTAACAACTTTACTTAAACTTTATTGTGTAGTGGACATTTGTATTTGTTTCACCATCACATAAACACAACAATCATTTCATCAAAGCTCAATAAATAAATAAATTAAAATGTCCACTACATTTAAATATATATTATAAGTCCTCAAAATGTCGCCTCTGTATAGTTTGAAAACCATAAATATTCTCACATGTAACTTGTATTCTAGAATTTGTAAACATCTTAATCTGATTACTAAATTCACAGTCCATTTCAGGTCAGTGGAAATACTGACCACAACCACTGTTCTACATTGCATTATACTTTGACAGCCTATTTTTCACTCTTTTCTTTTACCTTTCTGGGTCGCCAGGCGTATAAAAACATGCAGTATGCCTTTGTGGCCACCAGATGACGCTCATCTCCTCAGCCTCAAGCAAGAACGCCATTGAAATATAGTTTAATCATGAGTTTAATGGCACTTATGGGCAATAAAAGTCAGTGCAATAAAAGGATACAAGCTTGTGTTTTAAATCACCATGAGTGCGCTGTTACCAGCTTTAAAAGACTAAAGGTGTTGAGCTATCTTAAAAGTATGTAAACATGATTGTAAAATAAAGTTGTATTTTCCAGATAGATCAACTTGTGTATATCTTGCATTATGTAGTCTACACAGCTGTCATTTCACTAGACTAGACTAGACTTCCTCTGTGGCTGACCCATTACGGTAAGATGGTCTGATTAGGTTTCTTGCGAGGCCCGCTGCATACATCTGCATATTAATTGGCCTGGAGATTTAGCTGGTGTTCCACTTTTCAAACTCAATATATTTCAGATTAAAAAAGGCTTATTGGGAACCAATTACATTCCAGACCGCTACAATACAGATTTGTCATTGTTATGGGGCGATGTGTGCATTTTGTCTTGTTGTTATGGTGAAACAGACCATGGGCAGAGCTACAGTGGCAGTGGGGAGATGTCCTATTAAATTTGCATATGTGCTGCTGTCTGCTACCTGTAGCCTTGGAGAAATGGGGAGGCAGACAGAGGCGAAGGATGAGAGCCTAGGCCACACTGAGCTGCAAAGATTTAAATGTGATAGTATGTTATACAGTGAATATAGCAGTGTTGTAGCCCATTGCAGTTTAAATAATTGCAATGGTGGAAATGTGGGCCAGTAGAGTCCTTCTGTGTTAGAAACGTGTTTATAATTCAACACCAAACAATATTCATCAGTTTTAACTTCCTGTGATCAATTTTGAGTACTTTTTCCCATCTAAAGATGTAATATTGTGTTTTTAATTGTTAATCACTATGGCAATGGTCCTATTTTTTCATCAGGCTGGATCCATGGATAGGGAGAATCACTCCACACAAAAGATCACCTATTAATGAATGTTGTGTATGTGTAGTTGTTGGACCAAGCACACATTTAGCAGTTCTCTATCCTGAATCAGTGGCTGCAGTAAAGTGACTTCTTTCTGATAATGGTCTCTCTAATTACACACATCAGATTTTGTGGTTTTCATGCCATTTATGTGATGGTAAAGTTGCACAAAATCAGATAGTTAACAGATTTTGTTGTGCCTGTAAACACAGCCACTTTCTGTTTTATTAAAATGAGGAAAACAATCACACACCTCCCCGTAGCAACTTCAGAGTTCATTTCAGGAAACCACAGACAGAGCAAAACAGGACATCTGTGTAGTTCTTCCAGCAAGAGGCTTGTATATTTAAAAGGTGCACTATGTAACTTTGCTACATAGGGCGGTCTGCCAGCTGCTTGTCTATGTGAAATGTTCCACAGTACGGAATTATAAAGTATGGCATTATCTTACATTTATTCAATTACAACTTTCGTACTCCCTTGTCCACAAATGTACCCTGTAAAACCAAAATCATTCTCTTATGACACACTAACCATTTCTTGCCAACAAGATGGACAGCACAAGTATCTATAACTTCTTCAAGCTTCAAGTTCATATTCTGTTGCCTCATTTCTTCTGCACAAACATACCCGCATTTGCAAAAAGGAGAAAAAACTGAAACAAGTGAGCGACCTTGGCTACAGCGTTGCTAGGCAAAAAGCAGCCTGCAGATTTTAACATTAAAAGAGCGTTGGTTCAGAAACACTGCTGTGTTACATTTGTACAGGGGGAATTCACAAAGCTTTCTGGGGAATTGGAAGGAATAAAAAGCATGAACAAAGAGCAACATTAAAGCTCGCTGGAGTCAGACACATGAAAGGCGAAAGGCTAGGAAAAGAAAAAAACTGTTGCTGCGGTGATCTGGTCCAGGCTGAGCTACACAATGGGATGCCATCATGTGCACACGCGCCCAAACACCAACAGCAGTGTATAAATAACCTCTATGTGATGTCGGCTTTTCCTGACACATGAGATCAACACAAATTAGACCCTGGGAGAACTAAGAAAAAAGGAAAGAATTATTAAAGGCTCTATATTACGCTATTTTCTGATCTACTGTATGTTATAATGTTGTTTCTTCATCAAAAACATACCTGGAGTTGTGTTTTGTTTCATTCATACATGTTTAACACACAAATCCTGCATATTTAGGCTGAGTTCTTCTCTCAAATAGAAAACACCTTGTGATGTAATACAGGTAATACAGGAAGCGCTCCTCTGTGTTCTTAAACTCCATACACCTTCACTAGAATCAGATGATTTCAGCCCTGTAATTGCAAATCTCTACTGAACAAGAGGTAAAAGGTAGCTGTTAACTTGAAAACTTGCATTAGATGGTTGAACAAAGCATTTTGAGCTTATTCAAACGTGTGAATGAAACAAAACACAACTCCAGGTATGTTTTGATGAGGTAACAACTTTTTAACATGGCATAAAGCTCACAACTCTAGGCCAGGGTCAATTGTTTGAAGCAGTTCACAAGAGCAAAACCAAGTCTTTGTTCATGCTATAGGCAATTACAAATCTCCAGTGAAGATGATTAATGCAGTTTGGTTGGTTAATGAGACCATTGCAATACGTATATGTATAGTCTTAAATAGCAAACAATGGAAGAGCTTATAGTGCAGTTGATAAACATGAGGTCTGTGTGTGAGCTTAACAACAAAAATGAGCAAAGATTTGGGAATGATGAGTTCATAATTAATACTAACCAATGATTAAATATTTAAGTGCAATTTATTCTTCAATTTACTGCATATTTTCCAAATTGTGATTGTTGGAACATTGTAATATTACACTCTTATTTCTTATATAAGAAATTGTGAGAAGGAAATTGGCTTACGGATTCAGATGAATATCCAGTTTTGAGATATCAAGCTTTTACACTGGAGAAAAATTTACAAATCATGCCAATACAGTGCATTTTGTACAACACTGACCAACAAAATGAACCATGATATATTTTATATTTTTGTATATGTAAAATAGTGCATACTTTAAAAGATCACATTTAATATGCAGAAATCATACTGGCGTCATAGCCTGTAATCTAATGCAGAAGTTCTCCATATAAGCGTGCCATTAAAGAAGACATATTACTCTTTCATCTGCTATATAGTGTATCTATCTATCCATCTTTCCAACACTACTTGATAAAAGTCTGCTGATTTCTCAGTTGCAGAGCCCAATGAGGCATTAGGAGCTGATTCACTTTTGCCCCTTTACAGGTATACGCCTCCATAAATGTCATCACAACAAAGTTACAGGTGAAAACAGGGGGTAGATCGGAGCAATGAGGTCTTGAAATGACCCAAACATGAATGAATCACTCTGAACACAACCCTAGGTAAATGAAAGGGGTAAACGATAACAATAAGTCAATTTTGCATAATAGGTCCCCGGTAATTTCAAACCTGGACCAATTCCAAAAACATCATCAGTAAAGTAAAAAAAAAACTTACCTAAAATATAATGAAGCTTAGTGTAACATTTATTTATTTGACTTTAATGTTGCCATAGTAATACGCCTGGAGCTGGACCCAATGACTACTGAGAGATTTTCTAGACGCACACTCCACCCATACACACACTTACATCTGCTTTACATGAAAAACAAATTTCACCTCACAGCCACCATATTGGGGGCTTCAAATGAGATTAGCAGGAAATTAAAACTGGCAAACGGTTTTAAATTACAGGACGAGATGATGGACAGTAGGAAAGAGGGACCACAAAACTGAAGATCAATATCAGTGGCTTAATTACTTACAGCATCCTCGGTTGCTAGGAGACGAGCTAGAGCTAAGAAAGCAGGAAGAGGAGAAAACGAGACACAAAAGAGTGATTTCAGTGAAGCACTGATTTCTATTGTGTTATGACCTCTTGTGTTTAAATAGGGCTCGTGTTGACAGCCACTGGAGGTGAGAGATGAAATGAGGAATCCGTGTAAGAAGTGGAAAATGAAAAAAGTATAGGCTATATTAATGATAACAAATACATGAAAAAAAGAACATACAAATCTTTTTGTACTCTTTGTATGTAATTAAACACAAGTATGGATACTTTAATGAAAACTATTCCCACTATTTGATACTATGGTGAGGGTTAAATAATAGTTAATAATGAATCTTAATTAATCTTAATTTCTAGCATTTTAGATTTTTTTTTATTTTTATTTTCTACTAAAAAGAGAACCTGACATAGCTCAAAGTAGTAAAGTACTATTAGTTAAAAGCCATATTAATTGTGCACTATGTAACTTTATTGGTGGAGGGTCCATCACCTTCGTGTTTCATGGAGATGTTATTGCCTTGCCTGCAATGTTGCATAGTATGGTATGAAACTTTCATACAGTGTCTATCAATTACAATTGCTAAAAAACAATTGGCCTGGCATCACTTGGTTGTCTCCATGGAGATAGATAGATATTATGCCTCAGTGTGGTTGTTGCAAAACAATAGCATCTCCATAGAGTCAAGAAGGTTTCAGACCTTCCACCAGAAATGCTACACTGTGCCCTTTTATTTGCAAAGTGATAGAACATAAACCAAGACATGAACTTCAGGCTATACTAGGATAAGGCTACCATAGACCAGACTCAACTTTTTCCTCTTTTCCACAATTTAGTCATTTAAATCAATCATAGTCTGTCATATCAACAGAGATGACACCCAAAAGGAGTAGACAGAAGAAAAAAAAATATAAATCTCTCCTCTCACATAACAGACAAAAAAGTGATAGCTATTGACAATTCTTTTTTTGACATTATTTTCTTCTTTTCTTTTTTTAAACTAAAACACAAGTCATAACTTCTGATTCTGCTGGTGCTTCTAGGCAAGTTGCACAATTACAGAATAATTCATATTCACTTTATTACTATATTATTACTATAATATATATTACTATATTAATGTATATGCAATTTGTAGAAAACTAGATATGGTCATATATTTTTATACAGCGCTTTTCCACCTTCAAGGCACTCAAAACGCTTTACATTAAGGAATCTCTCACCCATTCAGACACCAGTGTACGCACATACTAAGGGTGAGACGGGTTAAGTGTCTTTCTCAAGAACACAATGACAGCATTCATCTGTGGGAGTTGGAATCACATCAGCCAACCTGCGGGTAAGTGGATCTGACCGCTGATGTTTATGTGGAGATGTCTATTTCTATTTTACAATGTCTATTTCTATACCTGTTGTCCTCCATCTTGGTATTATAGAAGACTATGACATCACTGAAACACCACCTATTAAAACGTAGGGCCAAAATGTCTAGTCTTTAGGGGATTGGGCTGGTCGCATGAATAATTACTGAGATATTGACACAGACACCTATTTCATCTTGTCGCCTGGTGCTTTTCCCAAGCTGCCCATATTAATCCTTACTCTATATTTCATTCATTGGCATTCACAGCCTATATATTGTACCTTATCTTTGGCTCATTTCCCAGCCCTGTCTATTCATACCGATAAACCTTGTTATGAATGCACTGAAGACTCATAAGGGAACATGTGTGAATGGCATTACAATATTATATAATCACCAAGAAGGAGCTGAAATATGACAGGCACGTCCAAATGTCTCCTCACATGTGTTTAAGCTCTCGTATCTCAGGAAGAGGTGTAACTGCAAATTTGAATTTAAAGAAACAAGCTTCACTATATACATACTAATAATACATAATACACAGGATGAATAACAATCCAATAAATATGGCTATTTTTGGTGGCAATTAGCAAAGCAAAAAGACTGCAATTATTTAAATTTCCTTTGCAAACAAAGATATTCTGCTACTGTATTTTAAACCTCTACAAACATGTTTTGAGATGTATGTGATTCTTGTATTAGTGGTTCATATTTCAGTTTTCCATCAAATGCTAACAGTACACTAAGTAACTTTTCTGGGCAAGAGTCTGCCTACATTGTCTCCATGATGGTTATTGCTTTACTTGGAATGCTTCACAGTACTTAACCACTTCCATAGAAATAAGCAGGCGATGCCACCAGACCAAGGTACTGGTCAGATCTGTGCAGAGGATGGCCTGCTGACTAGGTGTTAAATCAATAAAAAACACCTATAACGGAATTAAATGTATCATTTATCATTAAATGTATCCGTCTCATGGATAAATTTAATGCCACACTGTGAAACATTTCAGACAAAGTAATACCATCTCCATGGAGACAAGCAGATGGTGGACCTGCTACCTGAAAAGTTACGCAATGCACCTTTAATGCTCCTGGATGTGTTTACAAAGTGCACAACTGAATCCTATTATTCAAACATAAATCGCAAACCTAATCATAATTGCAATGCTTTTCAAAAAACACAATAAGTATTTTTCCAAAACTGTTAAGCCGTAGACTGTAGAACTGAAAAAAAACTCTTTATTTTCTCATTTTCACGTATATTTCTGAGTATGAAAGGTCAAGGAACACATGCTATTTTGCTTCTGAGATATAGTAGACCCGAGAGACAAGACCAACTACTTTCCCACTGAGCACAATGTCATGACAGCCTCTCTCAGTAAAACATTAAAGACTTAAGTAATGAATGAATTATAAAGAATTGAACATCACAACACAAATATAAACACACACTTTCTACATCAGCTATAATCCTCAAAGGTCTAATGTACAATTCTGACATGCCCCCTAAGGATTCATCACAAGTATGGGAAGAAATGTAGTGTTGGAATCCATGCAATTGATCATTACTGCTAAGTGCTACTGTTAAACCTTGAATAAATGCCAGTTAAATGCAGGGTTACAATCAGCAACTAACGGCCCATTCACAAACAATAGGTCATTTAGATCCACTAGTGTGTACCCTCCTGTATCCCTGGACACTGGTTTCAGACAATTGGTAACATCGGAGGATATGCACATTATAATTGACCCATGATCTGTGAGCAGCTATTGAAGTAACAGATAAGTAACACAATAAAGTAAAGTGCTTTGAGTGCCTTGAAGGTGGAAGAATTCTATGTAAAATGTGACAATGACCATTTACTACGATATTATAGTTGATACAAAAGTATAGGAGAGCAAGAATATATGCTACATTATGAGGGAATTATGCAAAATCAATTGACACAGTTTCCAACTACACATAAATTTGACTTCCAAGTATAGGAATGACTTGGACAAACTTTATTATTTGGACACAGTAGCTCACGCACCACAATATATTACAATAACAAAGCAAAAATCAAACAGGTAGCAAAAATAGCAAGAGACTGGTGTCAAACAAGGCATAATTATATAAGTGTATATGTACAAGTAAAAATTTAATATAGAAATATAAATATATCTCGCTATATACAAGATGTCATAAGGAAAAATAACTGACAGGGCATAGGGTTATCTGTTACATAATGGGCAATGGGCAAACAAAAATTCTTATGGGAACTATATGCACTGCAAGTTTCTTTTTTGCATCCTTTTGATAGTAATGCCACAAAAGACAACATACACAATATTATAATTTAGCATATCTTCAACTAAACTATTTTTTTGACATTTCTTTCTGATATAATCCCTACTGCCACGCCTACCAGTAATTTGCATAATCAATTTGTCAAACGCATTTGGAGGGGTACTGGATTACTACGGTGGTGGTAAAACACTTGTGAATCCACAGAAGCCACATGTGTGAATATATAGTTAAATGATATCCCTTTTTAGTCTTTACTGTTGAATGAATATACGGTGCACTGTGTCTTTAAATGGTGGGAGCTGAGGAGGGAGTGGAGGTACCAGGAGACAGTGGAGAAAAGGAGAGAGAGGGAATAGTAGTAGAAAAAGGGGGGCGGCACCACCATACATCTCTTCTGTGTCTTGTACAGGGGTGTGTTCAGCGTGGATTGATTGAAGGAGGGAGAAAAACAGAGAGGAAAAGAAAGTTTTGCCTTTGTGAATCGATTTCAGATTGTTTTTTAAGGAACTATGATATTTTTGGAGCTGGAAATAAGGTAGCAAACATTGGACTTCAGTAACGCCAACTGTGTGGTCACTTTAAGGATACAAAACAACAGGACTTTTGTGATGGAGCAGTAGCTTGCAAAGTGCGTCTTGGGAATTTCAAATCAGGAAAACCTCACGGAATCAGCAGAATTTTTAAGTTTATTTGTAAATTCACTGCAAATGCAAATTATGTTTACAATTTGAAACCTACACGTGCTTTGTGCTTTGTACATCATCTCTACAGACTCATCTAGTGACTGATCATTTGAGGACACTTCCAATCACTCATCAATACAGCACACGTGTGATTAAAAAGACAAAAATTCAATTACAGCTGACCGACTGTGCTCCAATCTCTTGACACAAAAAGGAACGCGATGGCACAGAAGGAGGCAGGGGTGGAGCAGAGCCGTGTGAAGAGTGGGGACAGCCTGGGGCCCAAAGCAGCAGTGGGGGCCCATACAGCGGGTGGGGGAGTGGTGGTGGCGGTGAGGGAGAAGAAAGGACCACTGAGGGCTGCCATACCCACAATGCCTTTCCCCCTGGCGGTCATCTGCTTGTTCCTGAACACCTTCATACCTGGACTAGGTGAGTGCTATATCCAATAATGGATTTGGAAAATGTTATAAAAAGGTACACTCTGTAACTTTTCAGATAAGTAGTCCACCCCCTTCTCTTCTCTACAGGGTTATGTTCCACAGTATGGCATTAAATATGTTTTGGCATTTATTCAGTTACACGTGCATAATTGCTTACATTTTGGGCTTGCCTCTCCACAGATCTCTGTAACTTGGCCTGGTGTGGTCAGTTGCTTGTCTCCATGGGTTAATGCCATACTGTGGAACATTCTGGACAAAGAAAAAACATCTCAATGGAGACCCTCAACCAGATGCCAAAATATACAATTTTCACTAAAAACATACCTATTTATTGATTACTCACGATTATAGACAGCATTGACACAGCATTGTGAACTGGATAATCATGATTATTGATTAACTGAAAAATCTTGTCCTAAATTCCTAAATTAAATGCACACTCAATAAAGCATAGCATTGATTTTGTATAGCACTTAATTAGTATTTAGTATTACTTTAAATCCAGTGGAATCTAATTCTGATCTGTTTAACCTTTACACTATTATCATATGACAGTGTGTTCATTTTTGTGAAAACTGCCAAAGGGTAATTAACCTGTAGACCGAATAGAGGTGGTAAACAGCGAGCACATGCCAAAGAGGTAAACAAGTCGAAAATAGCTTGGCAGTTTGGGTGGTCTTGAAATTAGACCTACATAGATACAGGACCTAGATACAGGCAGTCACCACACTAGCTTCACAATTTTGGACAAAGATCTAAGAAATCTTTTGGACAAGTATTGCAATTACGATTTGCAAAGTATGATTCTGTTCATTGTGTACATTTCAACACATCCAGGAGCAGCAACATTTGAGAGAAGACTGAAATATAAACTGCCAAACAAAACAAATTTGTTTTCAGGCATATTTGTAGCAGTCTAAACTATAGGCTCTAGGGTTACCAGTTTTGTTTTTTCATTGCTTGTTCAATAAAATGACAAGATATTTTGCTGTTTATTAGGTTGATTTTGATCTGTGCACATACGATTGTGATATATTGTGCATATAACAAAAAAGATAAAATGGGAAATTCTCAGCTTGATATCGGCTCTGTTCACTGACTCATTACAGTAAAAATAGAGTGCAATTCCACACTGAACCACATGTTAACAGCTTGTCCAGATGTCAGCACTGCAGGTGGAGATGTCTAGGTTTAAAATAAGCCACAATCACATCATTTGGAGGCTAAATCACAGGGAGAGTGGCAGGGACATGGTGGTGAAGGTGAAGGTGAAGAATCAACACTATGAGAAGGCTTCACACTTGTGTCATTAACTCCCAGAGACCCAGACACTGCTGAGTTCAGTGTGATGGGTAAATTGGTCGATCTGAGTAACCGGCAGTTATGGGTCATTTTGACTGCTTTGCAGAGTCCTATAACACATACAATTCAGTGTAGTGTGGAGGAAAATTACTGTTAGAATCTGATACTGGCTATAGTCTGGTGGAAGTTGACCAGTCACGCAAAATTGCTCTGTTTTTCCGGCTCTTCCCTTCTGGGATCTGGACAGCAGTCATCAGTAATTAACATATTTAGTTGATTTTTATCACAGATGCCCTTTCTTGACCAAGTCCTTCTTTAAATGAGCAGGGTAGATACTGGATAAGTTCTCTGAATTTTTGTAAATCTTTGTGATACTTTAATTATAGCGACTTCTGGTGCGCATCACATTTTCACAGGCATGACACATTTTGGCACCTGTTGCTGTTCTGTCAAAAAGTGGTGCATAATTGATTTGGGAAACGAAGACAAATTAAGATTAGACTGGATATGAAATCCATGGAGACGAGCAACTTGATGCCATCAAGTTGTTAAGAAACAGGTCAGCTTTGTGGAGAGGTGACCCCACTCACTCTCTCCACTTCTTTCTTTTCTTTGATGTATTTTTTTTATTATTATAAATTTTTTTTTTTATACCTGTTACACTCAAAGCAATAACATTTTTATGGGGACAACCAGGTAGCACACTTCCCACCAGAAAAGTGACATAATGCACCTTTAATCTTTGTAACCAGCGAGTGTTGCGTTACCAGCGAGTAACCAGCGAGTATTGGTATAAAAGTCAAGCATGTGCTTGACTTTTATACCAATAGATACCAGAAGACAAGAATAGTTCCTAGAAGAAATTTAACATTTGCAATCACTTATAGTAAATCCACCCTTGTTATTGTGTGAGTTAACTCAAGCAAGCTTTGCCAACAGTGACTTGTGTAGTTATGTTTTAGTGTGTTTATATAGAACGGCAGACTAGTTCAGTGTTGCACTAAAAGCTAATATTACATCTTCTTTTCCACAAACAAAAGGGCACAGTATTAACAGAAATGGTCAATATGGAGAAGGCCATAGCTAAATGCCACATCTTTGATTCAACATAGAGCTTATACAACATTAGACATTATATAATTACAAAGGACATATAACATGCTTTGAATCTCATTGTTTCCATTCTAGTGTTGTCACCATATTTACATAAGGAATAAACACGATACTCAATACTGATTCTGACAAGATGATGATAATGATGATGACAGTACTTTCTTTTATATTACCATGTGGTCTTATATCGGTGTAATCCTTCAGTCGTCCAGGTTGCAAAGTAGTCCATGGGCATATACAAGGCTATGTGCTCTTATACTTGTTCAAGATCATTCTAAATGTATTCAGGAAAGGTTCAATGCTGTCTTGTAACTTTTTAGTATTGATACTTGCTCAAATGAGTATCTACTTTCAATACTAGTTTTGGTATCAATTAGTATGTGATCTTCGATACTTTCGACAACCCTATTCCATTTATTAAACAATTTCTTCTCATTCCACATTGCCTGTTATGATTACATAAGAACATTTGCAGCTAATGACACAGGAAACAGACTCAGATTTATTAGTGTTGATTAATCCAGTGGAGCCAGAGGAGGGTTCCTACATACGAACAGCATATCCTGTATTACTCTGTGTACAATGGCATCAAATAGCAGGGACTGTGGTGTTTGTGAAAACCAATATAAAGCCCGGAGAGGTGAGATAGGCAACCACAATACAACATGGTGTACTCTTGAACTCTTGTTTGTGAGTGGCAATATCTCGCCTGAAGAGGTTGATGCAGTCTGCCCAGCTTTTGATTTTTGTGCCATTCTTCACCTCAATAAGGCTTCAGCTCCCTGTATTTTGTTGCATTTTTACTTCACACTACACAGCAAAAGCAAGGTAATAGAAAGGGAACGGTAACTGAGATAAGACAGATGTTGTCACGGTTCTAAAATTTACTGATTTGGATATACCACAATGTAATAATACAATGTAATGTAATTTAATCAAAAAGTAGCTTCTTTACCAATAATATGTGGGCTTATATTAGTTATGATATAGATGAAGACCACATAAAACTATTCATAAAAGGTGCATTGTCGTGTTTATGTCATTTTGTATTGAATAATTGAGTATCTAGTTTTGATATTGATTGACAGTATAAATGAATATTCCAGCCATATGTTCCTTGTTAATTCCAAGAAAATAAAAATAAAATAATAATAATTGGTCGAGGAGTAATTATCATTACATTCAAATAATTTATACTATTCTAATATTCAAATGTTTATGCTAATTCTATTCTATTACCATGCTTTCTGTTTTTGTTTTTTTCCATCTTTATTTTTTGAGTTATTAAACCATGTACGCTTTGTAACTCTTAAAATATGGCTGTTTGAAGCCTTGAAAAATGTAAATGAAAAGGGCACGGTGACCCAGGTAAAAACATGCACCCTTTAAATTGCATTTTGAACACATTTGTCTTAAACCTGTGTAGATACCTGGACATTTGCTATCTAGGGCGTGTGCATCGCAGGTTTCTCTGAATGCCTTGACATTTCATTGAATAGCTGCGGCTTGTTGCCATGACGACGCGGACCGAAATGAACACAATGCCCCGTGTGTGTGTGTGTGTGTGTGTGTGTGTGTGTGACAGCTCCCGTTGGTCTAATTGACTCCCAATGCAAACAGTATCTTCCTCTATTCAAGCTAAGTGGGGTAGATTTTGGAGAGGTGCAGCTGAATTTTGACTTGAAAAGAAAGCGAAAGAAGAAATGCTATACAATGCAAATGAAATGGAGCTCACTATTGCAATGAATATTTTTAGAACAGTCTACAAAGTCAGCTAAGGACACTGTTATGTAACCTTTTGAATGAATTAATTAAGTGCTTATTACAATTGACAAAACGAACTTTGAAATGACCGTTACAGCATTAATTCACACAAAGCTGAAATATTTTTTAAATTAGATCTTTTATGACCAATATCAATATATTCAGAGTCAATATATTAAGTGGAAAATAATTGTATTGGTTTTCAGACAGCCTATGCACAGATATACAGAAAGCAATTACATCAGTCTGCAGTGAACCTAATGTAAGCCAACCCATTTCTGGTACACAGGCATGAAACACCTGTCAATCAAAGTCTCCACACAGGACAATACCATTACAGAGAGTACACAGACCTATATGGATGGTCGTAAATATCATCTCAAGGACATAGATCATTTTTATAGTAAGATTCTTTAAGTAAATTGAATTGAATATTGTGTGAAAACCAACGATGCCAACTATAAAGCTCCCAAAATATAATATGTTTTTGATTCATAGGAACAAAAATATATCAGACAATATCACCTAGAGATGCATAAATCAGGTACTGAAACCCAACACTGAAAAAATTGCTGGATCGGATATCGGCCTCCAAATATAGGTTCATTCGATATCCTGCTTGGACATACAAATTCAAAATTTTATTTATAAAAAGCTGTTCTGTAGTTACTTGAGACATACATTATAGCTACATAACACCAACCAACATCTCAATCAGTTTTGTCTTTTTTGTTTAAAGGAAATAAATGGTATTTCTCTCTCTGCACTGGTATCTGCTGTCATCGGGTATTGGCAGATACATAAAGCTATGGTATCGGAATCAGTATCAGAACTGTAAAAACTGGATCGGTGCATCCCTAAAGCATCAGAGATACCACAGGATCACGATACACGCTCTGCAATTGATATTAAACTATATTAGCCATATGAACAACTTAAGTACAAGTCAAGGCCTCTATATGATGCTAAAATGACACAAAACAAATTAGTTATTTTCATTTTACCTCCCAAAAAACATAACAATGATTCTGAGGAAACCACTCATCCACAAAAACTACTGCTCAGGGATATAGCTATGAGCTCACACTACACCCATTTATTCATAGACTCATGTTTTCATAATTTGGTGGCAGCAACATGTGACATCAAGTTTAAAAACAGTGTTGTTTCATTCACACACGTTTAACACACAAACCTTGTATATTTATGTGCTGCGTATGAGTTCTTCTCTCAAAATTAAAACACCTTGTGATGTCATGTGGTAATACAGGAAGTGCTCCACTATGCTTTTAAACTCCATACACCTTCACTAGAATTATTTGAATGATTTCAGCCCTGGATTTGCAATCTCTACTGAACAAAGGGTCACTCAAACATGTATGAACAAAACAAAACACAACTCCAGGTAGGTTTTTGATGAGGTAACATTATAACATGGCTTAAATCTCTGAATACAATTAGCAAATCGAAAGGACTGCAGTTATTTGACATAACATAATTTCAAATGTTTTGGTGCCTTAATGTACAAAACCAGCTAACCCTGTAGTTCACACATCTATAAACATGTTCTGAAATGCATGTGATTCTTGGATTAGTTTAGCAGTTCAGATTTCAGTATTCTATCAACTGGCACACTATGTGCACTTTGAACAGTATCACACAATCACAAACTGAATCAGATATTTTTCAAAATCGTTGCGCCCTACCACTGATCTTACCTAAAGAGACCTCAAACTATGTCAGTCGTCTCCATACTGATCTGACCTGACAACGCTTCTCTCCCAGCCCCACTTTCCACCGCCCTAACATGAACTGACACAGGCGACTACACCACAGCAGCGGTAATGAAGGCTGAGTGGAAATCTATTTGCGAGCTGTTGAACCTCATTAAAGACCTGCCAGTGAGTAAATCCGTATTGTAAACACACATGCATCTGTTTACCCTATAGGCAGAGCTGTTACAGAAAGGCTAATGGACAATTGTGATTCAGTAGAGTGTGTATAAGTGGGAGGCAGAGGTGAGGGCAGATTTATAGGATTGTATAGGAGGATACAGGAGATACATCAGTTTACTGGTGACATGCACATCCTCCCCAGGCAGGGGCTGGTATGTGGCAGGTTCAGGTGGATTCTTATCTTAATAGTCTGAAGGTCTTGAACAAGATATGACCTATAATAAAATACGAAAGACAGTGAACACAGCAGACAGATATATTTAACTGTTTCCACTATTTATATTAAGTATGGATTATGTTTTCTGACAAAATATCCCATAAAAAAATCTTGAACCTGACTGAAGCGGCAGAAGGATTAACAGCTAAACATCCATCAAGTCTACCACAGTTACAATAGTAGCTTCTAAAATACAATATTATCTTTTAACAAAACAAACTAAGCCTATATAAAATTTTAGCTGTAGGCCTGTCATGATAACAAAGTGCAATATATTGCTGATGTAAATATAGATGATAAACAATAATACTGAAACCTAACCATAAAGCAGAATTGTTCCCATAAAAGAATTCTAAATGTACAATATTGTTAAAAAATATGAGCTGCAATAAAAAACAGAATGCAACATACAAGTAGTTGGTTAGTATGAAGATATAAGATCACTATTCAACCCTCTACACCTCAAATCTCATTGTAGTACACAAAAATTACAAAACGTTCCCCACTAGCACAAAGTACCTACGATAAATACTGACTCCCAAAAATTATTGTTCCATCTAATATAATAGTTTATTGAATGATAAGTCACTATACTATTTATCGTGACTAATAGGCCTAATTAACTAAACAAAATGTAAGTGAGAGTCAAGTCCGACATTTGCTGTCTACAATCTTCTGGACTTGTTCTACAGTGTAAATGTGACAAAAGGTGGTATAAAAACAATGATATGTGTTAAAACAAAACAAAACAAAAAAGAGAGAGTATAGGCCGGGGTAAAGCAGTCCCCCCACAGTCTCAATTGAAGATGCCTGGTTGTCTTTGCGATTCTGTCCCTCTGATTTTTCTCACCTCCTTTTTTTTTTTACCATTTCCTCCTTCTTCTGGTCTTTTCTCTTTCCTTCACACTCCATCATTAACCTCCTACACTGGCAGTGGGTGCTTGCTCGAGTTCTCTGTGTAATTATAGTCATTAGTCTGGGTAATATCAAGCCACACCATCACACCGAATGCATGCACGCGCACACACACACACACACACACACACACACACACACACACACACACACACACACACACACACACACACTTTAGTCTCCCAAATGTAACTCACAGCTTCAGAGCTTAGCACTCCCAGACAGCTCTCACAGCCCTCTCATCCCCTCAACAATAGCCAAACTCATGTAGTGTCTTTATTAATTTGATTAAATGGACATTCTCGGTTCCTTCGTTGTTGAAAATTGCCAGCTAGTTATATGTGTGTATTGGACAACTGCTGGGACAAAAGTGTACCACTGCGTTGTTTTCAATTGCCTGTGTGTAGAATCAATCAAATTATCACTAAAGGGTTTCATGTTGTGATTGGGAATTGGCCCATTTTGCGACAGCTGGTATCTCCTGGAGCATTCACTGAAGAGGTTTGGCAAAATAACAAGGACATAAATATGAAGCTGTTTTAGATCCAACAGTCTGCTCCTTTCTGCATACAGGTTTTTAGCTCTTTGCGCACTATTCTTCCTTGGACTCACATATACTTGTACATGCATACACCCAAGGTAAGGTTAAGTGTTTTGTGCAAGGACACAACAGTGGTTTGCATTACTATTAGCATTGTACAGCCAATCTTTAGGTTTAGGTTGGTCGTTACATCTCTACCAACTGAGCTTCTGTTGACCTTACAGCCTAAATATGGAGCTACACTACAGGTCAAAAGTTTGGACACACCTTCTCATTCAATGTTTTTTTTTCTCTTTATGTTTACCATTTCCTACATTTTATACACATAAATTATGTGGTTCATTATTTGATGTGCTGTGTAAATTCTGTGCCTGGAATGTTCCATTGTATGGCATTAAATGTTTCTAGTATTACTCAAAAATATCTTAAAGAAACATACATTCTTAGAGTGAGCAGGCTCATTTCTCTAGAGGTCCTGTAAATTGGTCCAGTGGTGCCATCCGCTTGTTTCCATGGAGACTGAACACTGAATTGTTCCACGGTATGGCATTAAACTTTGACCAAGCGTCTTTAGTGTTCTACTTTAACTGGAGAATGTGTTATTTTAGTTAAAACATTTTGGTAAAAAAAACAAGATCAACAGTGATATTTACCTTTTAAAAGGCTACCACATAAATGAGTGCCTCTTGCCTACGCAGTGGGCTGTGAGTCAGACTTCAGACAATATCCTCTGTATTCTAACTACATCCCACCAATATACTATTCCTGCTTTATTATTTTTTAATAATTAACTACAAAAGTCCCTAATGCTTTCTTTACGAATATTTGTGGACAAAGAATAGTTACTGACTCAAATTTTAATAAGTGATTCATGATTTATTGCAGCAAGAAAATTGCAAAGATTGTAACCTAAAAAATAATCTGGAAACATTTTACCTGCAAACATTATTATTCATGGCAGGGGTGTCCCAACTATGCCATCTGTTAAACTTGACTAATTGATCATGAGCGGTACTTTTTACTACAAATTTAAGTGATTCTACAACTATAATTTCGTGTCTGTGTCACAATGCAATGTGATGTTATTCAGGTTAATGTTTGAAGCCCATTTAAATGTACAATGTCAGTGACTCACAGTGTTGACACCGGTCTGTGGCCCTCCATTTCATATATGTTTCAATATGTGCCTCGGTGAAAAAAAAAAGGACACCCCTGATTTATGTATTATGTAGAAAACCTTCTAACCCTCTACAAGATATTTTGAAATGCATTTGATTCTTGTTTTCGTTTAGCAGTTCAATTTTCAGTTTTCTACCAAATGTTAATGGATGTATTTAAAATGTGCACTGTGAAGTGAATCCTGAAATCTTACCACAAATGCAAAGTTTGTGAAGAAAAATCACAAATCCTTCAGATATCATAGAAAAAACAGGCGGCAGCAGACTGTATAAAAGTTCTTTGCTCAGATGAAATGTGTCCCCTCTGAGCCCCCGTCCTCCTGTCAGTTGCAGCTCAGTTGTGTGGAGGTGGACTGCTCTGCTCGTCGCCAGAGAATCTGCTGGTGGGCGGGGCCTCCTCAACCTGATCATCTCACTCCCATCAGCCCATATCGAACACACCGTGCACTAGCCTCCCTGCTGTTCATTTCGCTATTAAAAACTGTCATAAAAACTGGTGACAAGACAATACGATAATAGTCTGTCTTTGCCTGTAATGTTCCATAGCATAGCATTAATATATCCAGCTTATCTCTATTTAAATGTATTCATTTAAATACAGGTGTTTTTGGTGCTCAAAAATATGCGATGAGAAACATGCATTCTCACTGAGCGGGTTTGCCTCTTCACAGATCTGACCTCTAACTTTGCCTGGTGCCACTTTGTCTCCATGAAAATAGCTGCCATACTGTAGGGCATTCCAGACAAAGCAATAACATCATATGGAGACAAGAAGGTGGCTGACCCTGCATCAGAAATTTTACATAGTGAACCTTTATGAACTGAAGCCTATTCTTACTGCTGCACTGGAACTCCCCTTATGATAAGGCCAGAACAGATCATGAGAAAGTAAACACTGTGTTTCACTCAGTTAGTCTGGGCACATCTGAGAGAGACTTCTGTGTTGGCAGAAATCCCACAATTAATCTTGTTGTAAAAAATACACACAGAGCAATGTAGAAGTATTGGTGCTGCGTAGTTACATTTACTCAAGATTTAAGATTTAAAAGAAAGAAAGAAATCCCACATTTGCATATCCATAGGTTTTAGAATGATGAAAAATTAGGACTGTTGCCATAGTAATGAATAATTTAATTCAAGATTTCCTCTCTTTTGAATGGTGAAAAGTCCTCATACAGTACATACATACAATGTTATTTGTATTACATTTTACATCCTTAATAATGTTTCTGTAGGATAATTTTGGACAGTTATAATTTAGTTATAATTATATTTAACAATATAGCAGCTATCAGCAGTATAGGGGGCATTCAAAGCTTTGCAAATAAGGTTAGGAACCACTGATAGAGCACTACTATTTACTTGAGTACAGTTCTTTGGCTCCTCTACCCAAAATAGCTTATCCCAAACGGTACAAAATTGTGAGGAAAAGAAAACCAAACTCAGTAAACATACTCTCCTCTCTTCACTTTAAACTGTTTGTTGCTGACAAACAGGCCAATGTTTCCTGAGCCCTCCCCCACCTGCTCCCCTCTCTGCTCTGTCTGCGCATCTCTTCAGTTTGACCCAAAATAAAACCAGCAGAGAGAAGAGGCCAAGGCTGTGATGCACACTATGCCCACTGGGTATTTCTACAGTCAAATTAGGTTTCTGTCTACTTCCCGATCCTCAAACTCTTGTGAAACAGGAAAAATGGCAAAGAAAGTTAACTGATTGTTATAATAATTTAGCACTGAAATGAGCTATTTTGGACTGACTGACTGAATAAATACATATTAGGAAATAATGAAGAGCTGCGTGGGATACTACTCACTCAAGTCCATTCATTTAGTTGACTGTATTACTTTAGATATCTGCTGGAGTTATGTTTTCAACAGATGTTTGGATTTAAAATGCTTTAAAGCAGTTAAGTCCAAAAAGTACTGCTTCATGTAGGGATCTCTCAGGTTTTCAATATTTCAAAATAAGAGGTTTTACGGTTTTGTTATAATTATACATTTTTATCTCTGAAGGTAATGCGAGTTATATCATCAACCTCACCATTTACTCTAAGGTGAAATCCTATAATATACTCATTATATAAGCATTTATCAATACATTCTCTTCCACAGTTACTTAAACAGGGAGGGCATGCACTCAGAAGACTTGTGCGTTCACACACACACACACACACACACACACAAACACACACACAAAACAAGGACTAAACTAGGTAAGGTAAATATGAACTTCTAGACCAGGCTGAACCAGGATTGAAACAGGACCAAACAAATCTTCTATTTGAAAAAAACAAACAAAACAAAACCATAAAACCATAAATGCTCAGTTGCCATGTATACCATATTACATAAGTCAAACCCTAGATGTATTCTTAGGTACATTCTCCATGGAGTCATTAGATCACTATGTTTACGAAAAAAAAAAAAAGTTAAGTTTTTCAATGTCTGCAACCTGTTTTTCCAAGTTCAAGTGGATCGCATAAACGCAGCAGCATTGGCCCTTCCTTAGGACATGTTGTCATAGAAACATGTAATGAGATAAACATGATATATTATGTTGGCTGGCATATGGCGCACTTACAACAAGGCTTCCAGGGAGATCCAGGATAAAGAGATTGGATACAGACAGGGATCTTCAAAGTGATAATTCAATTTGCAGCGGAGTGTATTTTTTTAAGTGTTTTGCCTTGACTGTGTGGTAGTATAGGCCACGCACTCAAAAAAGCCACCACTTAAGCGCTGACTAACTAATACAAAAAGACTCAGAGATGTAATCCTTTGTAGAACATCTTCTTCGCAAAGATCTTTTTAATACAACGAATGGTCTTATCCATGACCTTTTGTTATGACTGGACGAGACGGATACCATAAAGAACATACGCTGCAGAGATTACAATGGCAAGGAGTTCTGTATATAAATTCTTACATTGTTTAGAATACCAAACAAAATTATTTAGAAAACTGCATGACTGTGCTCTTTGTATCTGATTTGTAGAAGCAAAGTAACTCAAATTCTACTTTAGAGGTTTATCTGGAAACAGCTAAAAAGAGATGCTGGAGATATCTTACATTTCACCAGGGGCATTTCTAGTGAGTGGACAGGGGGACACAGGCCACTGAAATCTGAGAGACCAGCCCAATTCTAACTCCTCCTAGAGTGGTAGTACACTGGGAGAAATAAATATTCATCTTGTTCATCTTAAAATGTGAAATTTTGCTTACAATAGAGTACCCAATTATTACAAAAGGGAGGAAATGTGCACAAATATGTATAACTCTTATTATTGAAAATGAATTATTCACAAAAAATGATGTAAGTGTTAAATTCTATTTGGTGTCACCCTTAGACCACCTCAGTGAAAAAAGTCTTCACTGTAAAATCTAATAAGCAGACCTTACCTGAAAAAATCTAGGAAACCGAAATCTGTGAATCTAAATCTGAGTTTACAAGTAATTCCTCAGTGTACTGTACAGTAAATTCTCTACTAATACTCTTTCATCTAAGTAGGCATAGCAAGTTAAGTGTACTTTAGTTTTCATTCATATAACTCATGTTCTGAAGCTGTGCCAACTAGTTAGTCAGTTTCTCATATCTGAAATATGTAGTAACCTTTACTTTAAGAGTAAGTTAATCTTAGTTGGTAAAACCACAGAAACCGATTGCCTTGAATTGAGCAAGTAAATGTAACTTATATATACACAAGTTAGAGCAAAAACGGGTTCTATTCTGAAATAATGCCATTTAGATCTGCATCAAGTACAAAAGGATTTAAATATTTAATAATCTTTGAAAAAAACATTGCAAAACTTTTGTTCAGCTTAAGTTCAAAACACATTGTAACATGTGTAACAATAAAAAAAAATATAGCTCGGTCATTCCACGTCAATTTTACCAAGGCCCCCGCACAAGTAAACTAGCTGAATGCAAGTTAACCCTAGTGTTAGATTTTACAGTGTAGACACGCCTTTGGTTTTCTGTTAGAAAAAAACAGCCAAAACCTGTAGCCAAAAACCAAATACGCTGAGTGTCAGGTAATTAGGAAAACACTTGATGACAATATTTCTAGTATGCTATTTCAATTTTACAATTAAAGTAATTACAAACCACATCAGCACTAAAGGGTTTTCACACATGATTAGGCTCTGGATACACAAACAGTGAATAAAGCCAGGTACAAAGCTAAGAGAGACATTTGTGAGTAAAATGAAATTCAAATTTGGCTCAAGCAGTAGCCCACTCAAAGCCTGGGAGATCTCTGAAGCCCCCTTCAAATATGACTTCCTGATGACTGTGATGTGTCTGTGTGGCAGGTACCTTCATCTCTGCGTTCACGGTGCTGTGTGGAGCGCGCAGTGATCTCATCTCGGAGCGGGGGAAGTGCTGTGTGTTCTGGCTGAATGTTGCTGCGGCGCTCATCCAGATCCTCACCGCTGTCATCATGGTCGGATGGATCATGAGCATCTTCTGGGGAATGGACATGGTCATTTTGGCAAGTCAGTATCTCTTTAGTTCAATTTAGACATTACACCACAGTCAAATATTCACATTATCTTAAAGGGCACATATTACACTATTTTCTGTCTCTGCATATTTAGTCTTGAGTTTTTCTCTCAAACTGAAAACACCCTGTTCTACCTTGTGATGTCATGTGGTAAAACAGGAAGTGTTTTAAACTATTTTAAATTCATCCAGGGCTGAAATTTGCATAATTTCAATCTACTAGGATTGCAATGGTACAGTTTTCAAAATTTATACTTTTGTTCTTCTGAGGCCTAAAACTTTGTGACATCACAAGTGTTTTCTCTATTTCTTTTATGCTGATTAGCACAGTTATGGAGCAATTTTCTTTCTGTAACGCTTAACACATTGGCAAAGTGAAATGAGCCACCACAGAGCCAAGTTACATGTCAGATCTGTGGAGAGGCAACCCCACTCAGTCAGAATACAATGCAACTTTTTAGGTTCTTAATCCCATACCTAATTCATTCAACTTTAGAACTAGCTCTTAATTGTAATTTTGCTTGCGTTACCTTGAGGTGCATTAATAATTCATATTCTCATCTTTAAAGACAAAGGATCAAATAAGCATTTGGCCTCTTCTTTGTGATCTGGGACTGGCTGTGTTATGTCACAGACGATATTGCTACCAGCCAATGACTCAGAAGATGATGATTACAACCTCCAGCTCTAAGATTGAATTAATTGCACTAGGGAAAGTACAAATCGTCTGGAACTGCAGGACGGGCAGAAGCAGAGAAGTCATTTATTACCTTCTCTTTTGGAAATTGGTGGCTGGTCTTTGGTCACTGATGCATAAACAATTGGACAGAGCAGTCTTTGAGTTAGCTAGGTGATTGTGTGAGCTAATTGGCGCCTCTTTTGCGTGTGCCTGCGTATGCGTGGGAGGGAGCGCAAACAACCCCCTAGGGTGTTTTTGTTCACATCTCTCTGCTTTTTTTTTTTACAGGCCTGTAGGCACGTGGCTGATTCAACTGTTGCAACTCCAATCTCAACTCCTGTTAGAGCTCACAGCTAGCAGCGTATTGAATATTTATGCTATGATAGGCTATAGATACTCCAGCTGCACGTACTGAGGTTAGCTTCGCAAGCTCCTGATGCTCAAATTATGCAAAGCCTTGTGGTTTATAAATAAGTTAATATTCAGCTCCACATATAGTATGTACTGTATGTGGGGGGACTAGATATTCTGTTTCGTGTTTAAAATAACTTTTTTTTTTTTTACTTAACCCTCTGGTGGGTTAGATCACACATATCAGGCTGCCTTGTCCACCAAAAGAGTAGAGAATACAATTTTGAAATAGTGACCACTATTTGACTTTGCTTATCACTGTCATAACTATTTAAGTGATTATTTTTTGTCTACATGATTGTTGCTTTATACAGAATACTCTTTTTTTCTTCACTAGATTCAACTATTGAACTTACAGTAGAAGTTTAATACAATCTGTACTAGGCCTGTACTACTGAGATAAACAATAATATTGAAACTACTTTATGCCACTGATAGAAAAACAATAATGCAAAATAATGCCAGTAACCCCCTACAGCTCAAATCTCTCCCTAATTCTGCTAAGAAATTGTAAACACGATAAATATTGGGCCCTAAAATATATAGTTCCAACTTTCCTATATCAAACGATAAGTCAATATAGTAATTATTGTGACAGGCCTATCTGTGCAAGCATTTCCTACCAAATATGCTGTATACTTTACATAATGTTTGTACAGTAACAGTTCAAAATTAGCTCAGAGTTTATATATATATAGTAGTATTTTTCCTATTCCCTTTGCTCCGTCTCTGATTAGCCGGAGTTTCCAATGATCAAGTACATTTTTTTCCTGTACACCTCTGACTTGCTCTGGGTTTAATGATGGCAGCACTACCTTCCTGCCCCCTGATGGCCCCCTCCTGCCTTGTTCTCTATCTAATGATTGTTCCTATTTGATCTCGCCGAATCCCTGCTCCTCTTTCACTCTTTCAAATATTTCATTCCTCCCACTCTATTTCTGCTCCCCATATCTCTATCCACGCGGCAGGTTTTTAGTTGAAGCCGCTTGTGTCTCTCATAGTATCGATCTTACCATCTAGGCTCTCGTTTCTGTGTGTATGTGATCATGTAATGCAACCTGATGTTACACAAATCAAACGGTTCTTACTGGAAATTGCCTATAATGTAGAAGCTATATGATATTTAGTCCTGTTTATGCAACTATTGTAAATATAGAACTTGATCATTTGCCATTAACTGTATATTTTTTTCTCTTTTTCTCCCCCTCTCTCCATTTGTTACACCGCATCTTGGAGCAGTTTCTGATGGTAGGTATTACAATATGATTAAAGCATGCATAATACTAATGAGGCATTTCACTAAGACCACTTGCGAACACAGGTTTAACACAAATTTCTTGACACTGGGTATAAATGATCTTGGTAGACCCACACCACATGCTGTCTATTATGAAATATGCACATTACAGAATTTCTGATTAGACTTAGACAGATTGTATTGATCTACAAGGGAAATTATTACCTCTCCCTGCGCTAGGCCCTGGGTAAACAAATACCCTTTACTATCCAGTTCAGCGCCCCTGCTTGTGAGGCAATCTGTATGAATGATATGAGTGGTTTATTATGCAAGAACGAATTTTAACTTATTACAGTATATTTCACTGTTCTGGTGAATATGTCGACTAGACTATACAAGCCTTGTGTCTTTTCCAATGTGCATCACCTGCCAGTGGTTCAGTACAGCACTCCATCCACTTTTTAGAGACCTCAAAAGTGCTGTTTTGGTACTAATTTCAACCTGTAATGTAGCCATCACACTAAAGTTGCTAAGATTTCCTGCCTTCAGCATAGACAATGTGAGGACAAAACATTAACATGTGCCTAATTTATTCCACAAAAAACATGATCAGCTTACAATATTATCTGTTACCAACTTCATCTGTCAGTTGTCCTATAGGATACCTATATGTATACCTCTATCTCACAAAATAATGTCAAGGGATTATTCAAATTACATTTAATACGTTTTGATTAAACACTAAACACCACATATTTTGTATAAAACATGATGACGCATCACACCAAAATGTTGCACAAGCTATTTAATGTATAGGTATAGAGGGCTCTATTGGAATGTGAGCTCGTCTAGTGCTGAGCTTTGAGTTCTGGGAGGGCCTCGAGTCCTGGAAGGAGCCCTGGTTTTGTAACCTTTTCCAGGCTGAGACATGTCAATTACTTTTCTTCTCATCTGCTCCTGAATTTCTTTGGATCACGGCATGATGTCTTGGGTTCAATATGGCCAACTTCACCTTGTCAGACAGGTTTTATTTAAGTGATCTCTTGATTTGAAAGGTCTGGTAGCAATCAGGCCTGGGTGTGGCTATGAAATAATATGATTAATCACAGTTACCTCATCATTTAACAAGGGGGGCAATTACTTTTTCACACAGGATCATTAAAATCATCAAAGAAGCGCTGCATTTTATATTTACTTGGGTTATCTGTGTTTAATATTTAATTTGTTTAATGATCTAAAACAGTTAAGTGTGACACACATGCAAAAAAGTAAGAAATCAGGAAGGCCGCAAATACTTTTTCACAGCACTGTAACTGTTCATTGTTCAAACATGCACGAATGATTAAAAAAAAAAAAAAAACAGAAAGAAAAAGCTGTGAAAAAACACCACAACTGTATTTTGTATATAACATGGCACATCACACCAAGCTATTTATGATAAACAATGACTGAGGACAGGGGGCGCTATTAGAGCGTGAGCTCCTCGAGTCGAGGGACCTTCTCTGGTCCGATAGTTTTTTAAAATGAGAATCGTCAGTCACTGCATTTGGGTGTCAAGCTTTGAGACTATTGCATTCATTTAAAATTCCCCATATCATTTGAGGACCCCCTGAAATCATTTTGCAACCTTCACGAGGGCCTCGACCCCCAGGTTGAGAACCATATGTCTAATGTAATGAAAATCAGCTAAAACACCAAGACAAGCGTCAAACTAAAATGTTAAAGACAGTAGTCGTGCCGTAAATAGTGGTCGGTGGTGCTGGTGCGCTCTGGGAAATACCACTGTGAGTTTGAGTATTATTTGGTGATTTGTTATGTATTTTTATTAATAAAGTATTGGCTATATGGAGGACTGTTGGGTTAATTTGTTAATGTTAATTTGTTAATATGATAATTAGGGACCTGTGCTTTCTGGATGAAGTGCTGTGACTCAGCATCACTAAATACTGTATGTTTAGAAATAGCCCATTAGGTTGATCAAACGTTTCAGTCCATAGAGCTTTGGTTGTCATGGACACACAATCTCAGCTGTTGCGCTAACGCAGCAGGTGTTGCGAATAACATTATGATGGGCCTTCCAATTGGACCCAGAACAGGTTTTATTTTATTGGCCCATAAGCCGCAATAACCAGCTGCTGGTTTATGTCTGTCTATTACTGGGTATTACAACATGGCAAGACACCAGTATCTTTGGACTGCAGCCAGATTCAACAGCTACTCTTATTTTTGAAGCAAGCTTCAATCAGTCTACAATAGAAACCCACCATATACTTTGTAGTGTGTGTCAAGGCCGTGAGGTCCAGGCCGAGCTTTTGTTGGGCTGGAATTGGAAAATCTAGAGCAGTGGTTCTCCGCTGTATTGACTCTGCAACCCAATTTCATTCCAGTTCATTTTGTTGTGACCCTCTTTCCAAATAAAAGTTTTCTAAATAGGTTATCTTAAAGTTGCACAATGTAACTTTTCTGGTAGAAGGTCCACCACCTGATTGTCTCCATAGAGATGTTGGTGCTTTTTCTGAAATGTTCCACAGTATGGGATTAAACATGTTTCTCCATGGAGAGAAGCAGGTTAAGTTACAGGTCAGATCTGTGGAGAATTGACCCCGCTCACAGTAAGAATTAATGTCAATGAATTATTGCAAGGATTTTTTCAAACACCTCTAACTGAATTAATGCAAGTTTAAAGTTTCAGACAAAACCATTAAATCTTCTTGGAGACAAGCACATGGCGGAACCTCACTAGAAAAGGGACCTTGGCCCTGACCCTTAAACTGAGTAAACCATTCTGAATAGAAATGGTTAAGGTATACAGATCCACATCAAACTGTAACTACAGCAAATAATGAAAGTCAATGCAAGCCCTTTAAAATGGCAACCCAAAATGTTTGTACTGCTAATAGGATTTATTTGTAGTGTAAAGTAAATGATAAATATGATTATACATCTTAAGCCAAATAAAAAGGTTGACCGCTCATGTCTGCTTTTGTTTTGAAGTTATTACCCAAGCTTTAATTATAACACCTGTCATGTTCTGCTTTCTCCGTCAGCCATTACATGAAAAAGCAAAAAGCAATTATTGTCAATTGCTCCGACTAAATGTTAAATGGTAATTGCGTGTCACATTTTTGAAAACCTTGTAACAGCGGCTGTAAAAGCAAGCTAATTTAATTGACTCTGAGTATCTGAGTAGCTGTCAAAACAGTAGGATCTTATGTATTCTTATATTATTTTCCATTCTCCCAGGTTGCAGGGACCAAGGCATTCCTCAAGATGTCTGAGAAGAAATGGGGACACTTTGACCTCTTTAGATTTGTGGTGACTCGGGGCTGTCTGGGTTTCAACCACATCGCAGAAGATCGTGAGCATTGTGCTGTACAAAGAAGAAAGAAAGAGGACAGTGTTGTAAGATATGCGTTACGTCAAATGTACACCTATGTGGCCATGTCTACCATATCTGTCTTATTTTGTCACGTAATAATCATTTTTACGTCTTGAATATTTTATTGTTATTTTGTATGGATTAAGGATGACAATTTCAAAGGCCCATATGGCGCTATTTTCAGATCTATGTTATAATGTTGTTTCCTCATCAGAAACATACCTAGAGTTGTTTTGTTTCATTTACACATTTAACGTTTAACACACAAATTCTACATATTTAGGTTGAGTTCTTCATTCAAACTGGAAAATTAAAGGTAAAAAATAGCTGTTAACTTCAAAACTACTGCTTCATGACATCACAAGGTGGAACAGAGCATTTTGAGCTTTGGAGAAGACAGACTAATAATAACGGATTACTCAGACATGTGTGAATAAAACAAAACACAACTCCATGTATGTTTTTGATGAGGTAACGGCATTATAACTTGTCTTAAAGCTCACAAGAGGACCTTTAACATTTTTGACTTAACAATATGTATATCAAATATTGTGGGAAGATGAGTTACCACTGCCAACTCTGAAGCAGCTAATAAAATGCCAACTATAGCCATTATTATTTAGGCCAGATAGTTCTCTATTTGTGCTTGGGACTGGCACAACAGATGCATTTTTTCACCCCCTTGTGGCAGCAATATGTAATAAATGTGAATAAGGGCTGCTTCAATTATATCTGCTTACTTAATAGTGTTGCCAGATTTGTTTAACAGCTCAGTTCAATGGAGTTTCTAGCTTTGTCTTTCACAAAAATAACAGTTTCGTAACTTCTTCAATACTGTTTCTTATATAGTGTTACATAATATATTAATAATAATAAAAGGCTGGCAATAGATTAGCAGATTATCCAACATGTTTTCCTTTGAAACACGTTGTGATCTCTAACAACTGTGGCTCAGTTTTAATTAATGCCACTTAAAACCAGTCAAACTAAGAGATACAGACTTAACAAAAATGATTCACCCTCTCGATAATTAGCGCTTGTCATACCTTTTTATATCAAATATATTTTAAATCTGTAATCTAATTAGCAACTCTCAAAGTATTGGGACTTTTAAATGTGATGATGCCAAATGTTTTGTATTTGCAGTTTAGTAAGTTTGCATTTGAAAGGACTAGTAATTGTAAATTCTTAGTTCAAAACCAGCTGTATATAACGTGTATATATAAATATGTCTGAGTGTTTGACAGTGAGCGATATGGAATAGGATCTAGTAACAGTACGTGCGTGTTGTAAAGGTATTATGTGAGTGAATACCAGGATTATTTATCCAAAACCACATTACCATAAAAAGCAGATGCAAGGACCAGAAAGCAGAAGGACTCATTAAAGTGTAAATCCGCATCTGTGAGTGCATAAACATGTCTTCAACCTTTTATTAAACAAACCTAAAAACTCGAAAGTCAAAGCCTGGGAATCAGATGAGATTGTAATGATTCTGTTGCCGTTCTTGTAGTATTCTTACATTGCTCTGCCTCTTTACACAGTGTTTCCCAAAGAGACTATGGTGGCACAAGTTATCCGTATTTGAATCACATTTATTTAAATCATTTTTGGGGGTGTGAAAAGGTGCACTGTCTAACCTTTCTGATGAAGGGTCCCCTACCTACTTGTCTCCATGTAAATGTTATTGCTTTGCCTGGAACATTCCATGGTATGATATTAAACATTTCCATCTAGCATTTATTCATTAGTTGTGTTTTTATTGCTCAAAAATACAATAATTCCTTCTGCTCATCTCCCTTGTGATGCATAGGTTTAATCTATACTGTGGAACATTCTAGATAATAGCAAGTAATAACATTTCATTGGAGACAAGCAGGTGGTGGACCCTCAACTAGAAATGTTACGCAGAGCAATTGCATCAAGTGACCAAAAAACTGACCAATTAAATACACTTTTGCTGATGACAAACTACACCAAAGTATAATTTGTACAACCAACTTTTGTTCATCTTGTTTTTAGACTATGGTGGCAAAAATTAGACTATACAGGGCCATCATAGTCTCCACGATTCATGGGAAACACTAATACAGCTTCTTTATTTACTTTTTTATTCATGTACATTGATCTGCCCCCTTAACCTGAAGCCTTTTTAAGATTATTGTACTGTAAAAGCAAAATTTCTGTTCAGCATTTGCCTTTGTATATGTTGTACAGTGTTTGTGTTATAAGCTTATGATTTGTTTAATGGTACTATATTATGCCTTTTTGTTCCGTATTACACAAATTAAACTATTTAATTTTTTTGTTTTCATTTGTAAGTGATTTTAGTTTTCATTCCTGGGGAAAGTTGACAAAACTGCCTTGTACAGTAATTTGCATGCTTATTTTTGTGTATATTGGCTGTAAGAAACACACATGGGGAACTAGTGGGAAGCATAATTGAGATTAAAAACTTCAGTTTAACTATTTTTGTCCATCTGTTACTTACACACAGTGACTTTGTATTTCAACATTGGCATTAAAATAATAGGTCTTAATGCGTTCTTGTGGAGAGGTACAATTCTATGTTAAAACTAAATAGCTTACAATTGTGCGGAAAATTGAGCCAGAAAAATAACTAAAAACAGTTTGCTGAAACGCAGCCACCCACTGTCTGAAGATTTGCAAATTTAGAGCGTGTGAATGTGTCGCCATGGTAATCATAGAAATAGTCTCATTAACTTTGTCTTTCATTGCACTGGCCGTAGAAAAGAAAACTAACTATGGCTGTTACTGTTGAACTGGGCAAACTGCTCAAACTCACCAAATAAGGTGCGCTCAGTCCTCACTATCTTCAGCTGCACTGTGGCTGTAGCTCTTGTAAACAAACGATGTGGTTTCCATCCCGGGCCTCTGTCTAAACACATAGGCTAATGACAGAAGGCAGTGACAGCTCAAGGTAGGGCCCATATAATTCCCAGAGTTCATAGTGATTCCACGTATCTGAAGTGAACTTAAAACTTGGTACCTGGAGTCTACAAGGCTACAAGGCTGAATAAATGGCAAATACACCATTCCATCTTGAATAAGGCTCTTTCATGTTTTGTTTTGTTTTTTTTAATTATAGCAAAAATCTATAGAGGTGGACAAGTAGCCTAATGTAACTTACAATGTCAGTGTTTTGAGTTACGTTACACAGTGCACCTAACTAAATAACTTAACTGAAAACACTGACATTGTAAGCTATATTAGAGGTGCACTGTGTAACTTTTGTGGTTGTCTTCATGGAGAAATTGTCTGGAAAGTTCCACAGAATGGCATTACCCTTATTTATCTCTCTGGAGACAGCGGGTGACACCACAGGGCCAAGTTACATGTTTAGATCTGTGGAGAGGCGAGCTCACTCATAGTAAGAATGTAAGAAGTAGTAAGTAGTTTTTAGTTCAATAAAAACCCATGTTATTGAGTAAATGCAAGATGGATGGATGTTTAATGCCAGACCGGGACATTCCAGACAAAACAATAACCTTTCAATGGAGACAAGCAAGTGGCAGGAGAACCCTCAACCTGAAGTTACACAGTTCACTTTTAAAGTACATTTACGTAAAGACTTCATAGTATTTACAGCGGTGTGATAAGCTGTGGTAAGTAGGCCTATAAAGAGTCTCGTTAGATCATAGTTACAAGGACAGTGGATTTAGTAAACTAAATACTTTTGAATTACCAAACAGTGATGTGCACGAAGCCTATAAAACTTGTTTAACCCACCTGTCCACATCCAACTGTATCATGCAGCATAAAAGCAGCGACTGTCTGCTTCTAATTAGACTTGATTAGCGACACTTAACTGAATAATCTCATCTGAAGCGTGACGTTCAAGGATCTACCAGCTGAAGTTGACTACAGTGCCACCTGTCGGCCACAGCGTTGAATTACAAAAACAACAAAGGCATTAAAACGCCTCCTACATGACATGCAAGTCTGTTGTCCCTATACTTTTTACTATCTGATCCATTTAAGTTGGGGTGATTAAAGATATGCTTTGATTATTCTGTTCTGAAAATAAAATGTCTGCATAGGCCTTCTTTAATTATTTCATTGTCTTACACACAAGAAATGCATCAAAATGAATTAATTTTAATAAACTCCAGGCAAATGCGTTAGATTTACAAAAGTCATTATATTTTATTAACAAAAATATAGGTATATCTTGCTAAATCAATAAAGCACAGGCACTGTTAAGAATTATGCCTAAAAATCTACCACTGAAAAACTACCTGAACCACGCCATTTTGGACCTGTGGAGCAGAAAATTACAGACACATTTTGCAGGTTATGGAGGATTTCACACTCTCAGATGATATTGAGAACAGATCATTCATATACATTAGTGAGCATGTGCCCAACCAGACTGTATTCATTTTGCACTTTACATTATTCACAAGATAGGAAAATATTACTTTGGTTTTAAAATTGAGGCATTAGTTTTAACAGGTTAGTCGAAACATACAGTGATTTGCATTTGTAATGGTGACCACTATGGACAGTGAAACAAAAAACAATGAAGAAGCCCTCATAAGAAGCTCTTTAGGCAGTATCTTTACCTTAAACCCTGCTTATCCCGAACAGTTTACCATAACAACAGACAGAATATTGTGAAAATTGCATTATACTTCAACAACTGGCAATCATCCTTTTATCTTTTTTGTTAAATTTCCTAGTTTCCTAGACATTTTTGGAAACAAAAACATTTTAAGGGGAAAAAAAACTCTTACATGCTTGAAACAAAACGATTCATAATTAGATAACACAGCAACGCAAATTCAACAAAAAGCAATTGTACCTTCAACAAAAATACATTCAAATCAAATATATTCTACAATAAATTCTCAAACAAAAAATCAATTCCAATGTTGCTGACTGCTCCCATGTTTAAAATCTAAAACTGGAAATTGTGCTACATTGTCTTTCGGTAGTGAGATGCCCAAAATGGGGAAAACAGTCGCAGACAGGAATCGAATCTTTCCCTGTTGATATTCTTTCAGTGGCTTTAATTTTGGCCCCAGTTTGTGCGTTTATGCGATTTCATTTCATCTTCTTAATTAGAGGGTTTGGTCCTCCCCTCCCAGTACTTGCTGTAGGCGTTCTGAAACATCTCCTTGCATCCGAGTTTGGCGTTTAGCTTGGAGCAGATGAGAAAGGAGCCGCCCATCTTCCTGTGCAGGGAGTAGGTCTCTTCAGGGGGCGGGGTGAGCCTGTGTTTGAGCATGACGGGAATCAGGTTGTGGATGCGCTCCGTGGTCGACTGAGAGCCAAAATCAAAGGCCTCGCTCGAGTTAAAAGCCTCCCCCAGGATCATCACAGCGTCCACGTGAGCGTTTATCATCGGCTGGAGAAAACACACAATGAGGAAGGACGAGACAAACTTGAAGCATTTTGCCACATGTGTAAACTTTAAAGGGCCATATTACTCTATTTTTGGATCTATGTTACAGTGTCGTTTCCTCATCACAAACATACCTTAAGCTGCGTTCTGTTTCATTCACACATGTTTAACACACAAACCCTGCATATTTAGGCTGAGCTCTTCTCTGAAAACACTATTCCACCTTGTGATGTTAAAGTGCTCCACTGTGTTTTTAAACTCCAGACACCTTCACTAGAATCATTTGGATAATTTCAGACATGTAATTGCCAACCTCTACTGAACTAAAGATAAAAGGTAGCTGTTAACTTGAAAACTACAACTACATGACATCCCAAGGTGGAACAGAGCATTTTGAGCTTTGAAGATGTAGACAGACTAACAATAAAGAGTTACATTGGAGGAGGTAACAGAATTTTAACATAGCTTCAAGCTCACAAGAGCCAATTTTGTGTAATATAGGACATTTAAACAGACAGAGGTGGGCAATAGTTACTTCTATATTAGTGTGCATCTAGTATTCAGTTACTGTCACTTTACACAACTGTAATTAACCTACTTGCATTTATAGCTTTTGCACTGTTGTTCTGCCTACACTGTATACATTGTATTGTATATCCAAGTCTATTTTAATGCATGCCCTCATTTTATTTTATAACTTATATTTTTATTCTTTGTTTAATGTTGCACCATAATGCCAAAGCAAGTTCCTAGTTTAGGTTCACAATGGCAATAAAACTTCTGATTTTGTTTCTTTGTAATTTTTAAAGTATTGTGTCACAACTCAAAATCATATTGATGCTACATAAACCACTGACTGGGGCCAAGTACTTATTTTGCAAGACTCTAGTAAGTTGGCCTCAAGTCCGAGTCATCTCCTATTCAAAGACAGGGAAGTCCAAAAGTAGAGAAGTGGCGAGGGACTTTTTCCAGTTTGTTTCTGTAAAATGAAGCACTGAAAGTACTTCTAACCATCGGCCAAACCGAGATCAGGGTGTACTAAACTAAACCCATGTATTTATCGAGTGAAACCATCAAGTCATCTTAAGTTACGGGGCTCCAAGTCAAGTCCTCAGCACATATTATCAAGGTAAATTTCAAATAATAAATAACACCACACCTCTACCAAAATTACACTTCGATTTTTTAAAATTACTTAAATAAGAGAATCAGAGTTTTTAAATTATATTACTTGAGTACAATTTTCTCTACTCAACCCACCCCTGAGCAGAGAAGAGTGGCAATGATTAGATTTCATGTTTTGAGCCATACATACCTTGGACTCGTATCCAGTCAAAAACTTCATGTCAATAGATTTCTGTAGAACTCCCTCTCTGTCGCCTTCAGCTGCTGCATGGATCACCTACAACCACAGAGACACAAATCATTATCATTATTAATTTACTAATTACTTTACAATTAAATCAAAGTTATCTGACTAGAGTGACAAGACCAAAATGTGAAAAAGTTTTGACATCTTACCTCAATGTAGACGTCAGTGAAGCTCTGGTCAAATCCTCTTGTAGCTCCAAAGTCCAACAGTGCCACCTAGAGGATCACAGTAAAACCATTAATATTATAGTTACAGAATATCACTAAATATACCTAAACTGTAAATTGTATTACTAAAAATATAAACTGTAGTGCATCTTACCCTGTGCGTCTGAGGGTCATAAAAGAAGTTGGACCAGTTTGGGTCGGTTTGCATGTAGCGGAACTCAAACAGTTCTCTCAGACACAACATCAAGATATTATGACAGATCTAAAAAAAAAAAAAAAATTATAAATTACATCACTTTATGAGAGACAATTAAAGTAGCATTCTGCAAAACAAAAACACTTAAAACCCAACTATAAATCTACTGGTCATAATATTTTAGTATTTAAAAACATTCATAAAAAAAATAAATTATAGCTCCCATATCATCTGGTAGCCTTATAACTTAAAAGCGCATTATCAAGTCATGCATTATGCACGGTTATTATCTGAACATAGACTGCCAAACGTTTGTTGTTTATTTTTACATTTAAGTACAAGGGAAACATGCCACTAGATGGCGTTTTCTCTAGGAGACTGTGTATATTCATGTGTACTAGCCTGTCAGTGTGTTACTGACTGTTTTTAAGTGGATTTCATTCACATCCTCCAGTTGCTATTTTGTGTATACCTCATTCTTCAGCTCCTGGGAGAGAGTCTCGGCTTTGTCCAGGGGAAAACCAGGGACGAGTTCAGTGGTGAGGACATGACTGCTGCATAACTCATCGACCACATCAGGCACATAGAAGAATGGATGATCCTTTAGCAGCTCCCTATGGCAAAAATACATGATAAAATTAGATAAATTTGTACTCTACATTATTATAAAAAATTACATTCAAATCATATTTGATTTGATTTGTGTAGCACCATTTGTTTACAAAACATATGCATTAAATTGAATTATTCTGTCATTCACTTGGTAGCGTAAGCTACTACTGCTCCCCTTAGTGCCAGTGGTCAAGTCACTCATTTATTAATAGTATTTTGCAATTTAATGTGCTGACTGGTAGTCTACTCACTTAAACTTCTTTGCACACTGAGCTTCTCTGATGTAGTCACACTCCAGTGCAAGCTCTTTTCTCATCACATAAATGAGGTGATCTGGAAACAAGCCTATGACCAAAACAAAAAGGAGATGTGGTGTAAAAGCAGGTTGGTAAGAGTAGCATTTACTATTACTTTTAATATTAGGTTAATGTGTGACAGACAGTGTGAGGTTTGTCTGTACCTTCAGGCAAAGCGTTGCTCATGTGCAGCACAGTCATCAGGTTGTTGACGTCACTGTTGATACTTTGAGCTACACCGGGATACTGAAAACAAGCACACAATTTTGCATATATTTTTTTGCATGGACTGTCTTATTCAAAACAGCAAAATAAAAGCACCAGGATAATGTTCAGCAGGTTAATACAAATATTTTAAGACCAAAACTATGAGGTTCACTGCAGTAGTTACAGAGAAGAGGTGACACATTATCAATGTAAAGACAACATAAAGTCGATGGAGCAAGAAGTTTAGCCATGTCCATTAGCGGGTTAACTATGTCTATTTATTATACAGTCTATGTGCCAAATTTATTTATTTTATTAGAAATAGATAAACAATGAAACTGAAAAGTTGGTGATTTGTTTATTACAAAAAATTAACATTAAAGTCCAGATAAATATATACACTTTGTATTTACTTTAACAAAAAGAAAAAGACAGAGCAGAGTCTTAATGAAGCATAACCAGATATTTACATTAGCAACACTTCCATTTTTAAGTGTTTGTAATGTACACACACGGCTAGTGTACCTGTATTTTCATGGCCACCTCTCTTCCATCTTTCATCCGGGCCAAATGCACCTGCCCAATGGAGGCTGCTGCAAAGGGACGCTCCTCGAAAGCCTCGAGTTTGTCTCTCCAGTTTGGACCCAAGTCATTGTTTAAGGCTTTCTGTAAATCAAACAAAAACTGTTACTATTCAGAAATGACACATTTGTACAGTATTAATTATGAAAGACTAGTAACTAAACAACAAATGTACAACTGCTGATTCGCAAATCAGATATTGAAAAGGTGCACTGCGTAACATTTCAAGTGGACAATCCACCACCCGTCATCTCCATGGAAATGTTATTGCTTTGTCTAGAATGTTCCATAGTATAGATTAAACCTATCCATCACAAGACAGACAGGCAGGTTACAGCAGTATGCTACATTACAGTTTAGATCTGTGGAGAGTGGCCCCTATTCACAAAAGGAATTATTGTGTTTTTGAGCAATAGAAACACCTGCAAAGAATAAATGTTAGATAGAAATGTTTAAAGTCATACTGTATCATGGAACATTCCAGGCAAAGCAATAACATCTCCATGGAGACATCAGGTGGTGGACCCTCCACTAGAAATGTTATGCAGTGCACCCTTAAACTTGTATTATGTAATCCCAAAATTATTACGAAACAAAAAAAGGACTTTACCGTCATTTGTTTGATTGGCATAAAGTCAGCGCTCTGTCTCACGCGCTCAAAAATCTTGGCGAGTTGTGGGTTGATAAAAGCATCATCTGCAAAACATATTTACTCATGAAGCAGTAGCGATACAATTAAAGACTGACATTTGTGCAAATTCAAAATTATGTATCTAAAAATATATAACCAAACTACTGGTATGAACATTTTTTATGATAAAGGAGCTGAAAGTTGTTATTATTTCATTCAGTCGCTACAATAGTTTAAAACACAATGCCATGACTCTTAAACTACCATTGTAAAACTGTCAACATCAGGACAGTGGAATATTATGGCTTGTGGGTTTGCCATTATGCTGAGCTGTATTTGAGGTTATTTATACAGTAGGGTGAGCAGAGTATGTGCTTTGCCTACAGAGAATAACTGAGCAGCCACCTTCATGATTTAAGAAGGGGCCTGTCACTAGTTCAGAGTAAATGTGTGGCAGATCCACAAATAACCACAGTGAGGTACAATAGGTTAAAATGAGTGGTTAAAATGTGCAGCGCACAAACTTGGCTGTGAACTCAGGCCACGAATGCCAAAGAATCAATGGTCGCTGCTCAAGGTGAGACCAGGGGCAAGGAGTCAACAAACACAGTGGTTTGTTTACAGCGTTATCCAAGCCCACTATGAACATGATTTAATCACTATAAACCTGTTTACTACCACAGCCAAACCCTCTTTAACTTTGTCCTCTGCTAATCTGCACCCTGTGTATACAACTTGCTTAGAGGGAGATGTTTATACTAGTTGTCTTAAGGTTAAAGGTCTCATATTACATAAAATTGTGAGAGTATAGCCGTGTTATAGTGTTGTTACCTCCTCAAAAACATAACTCAAGTTATGTTTTGTTTCATTCACACATGTTTGAGTAATCCTGCATTATTAATGTGCCTACATCTGCAAAGCTCAAAATGCTCCTTCCCACCTTGTGATGTCATGAAGCAATAGTTTTAGTTAGCATCTATTTTTTGCCTTTTGTTCAGTAGACACTGGCATTTCCAGAGCTGAAATTATCCAAATGATTCTAGAGAAGGTGTATGGAGTTTAAAAACACAGTGGAGCACATCCAGTATTATCACATGGTGGAACAGAGTGTTTTCTGTATGAGAGAAGAACACAGCCTAAATATCCAGGGGTTGTGCGTTATAAAAGTGTGAATGAAACAAAACACAATTCCAGGTTTGTCATGAGGAAAAAACGTTATTAACATAGATCAGAAAATGGCGTAATATGGGCCCTTTCAACTGTTTTATTTTTAATTATTTGAAATGGCTAGTTTCAGCTCACCTTGAATGCTGAGCATTTGTCCAAGCTTTAATGCAGCTCCTCTGACTTTACAGAGAGTCCGAACAATCCGTTCAGCATTGGCCTCAGACAGGAAGGGACTTGAATCCAAAACAGCTTTCTTTTGTTCACCTTCAGCACCTGTGCACAATATAGTTCATAATACTTTGGCAAAGGTGTGTAGCCTGTCAACACCCTGATCCCAGAAGATTAATTGTATGCATGCACACATATTTCATGGAGTATATGTGTCAGTAGGTCGAGGTGTTGGCAGGCACTGTGGTCCAGACTTGGGTCTCCTTCAGTAGCATTACCATAGATTTAAACCAGTGACAGGTGCGCACCATTGGCCCTGCGTCTTTACTGGGATTATAGAGAATCAACACCGACAAACACAAACAACACAGATCTCTGCCTCTGACATTAGTTTCTGGATTAACTGGTATCAGTTAGTGGTGTGAGGGAAAGGTTTGTAAAAAGAAAATCAGGTTTCAAAATATTTATGTGGGTTACGTACCATTTTGTCGCATGGTTTTCTTGGCCACTTCTGCCAAAGCTCCAAAACCCAAACCAACAGCTAGCCCTATAACAAACCAGACAACAGAAGAGAGGAGTTTAGATAACAGACCATCTCCACACAGTACAAAATGATACATAAAACCTAACCAGAGCGTTCATTCACTGACCCAAATGTCAGCTGTCATCGTGTCCTTGGGCAACACACTTAACCCACTTAGCCTATATATTTGTGTGTGAGTGATAGGTGGTAGTTGGAGGGGCAGGTGACGATTGGCAGGCTTACATCTTTCAGTCTACCCCAGGTGTGCAGTAAATGAATAATCAAATGTAAAGTAAACTAAATGTAGGTGTTATAAAAATGTTATGCACTACTATTAGATAATAAATAGTGTCAGTCTAAGGGCATCACACAACTGAAATTACACTACAATTCATAGCCCACACACTGAAGGACAGATACTTGACAGCTGCCAAGTAAAACAATGCTGTGGACTTTAATACCATCTGTCTCTGTCAAAAAAAAAAAAAAATCCCCCAAATCTCAACAATAAGACAAGATAAACATACACCGATAATTGAAAGGTGTTAACTAGGATCATATATCAAAGTCTAATAATCTCATAATTATTAAATAGTTAAAATATAATCCATCCTGATTATGGAAACCAGAAAAAGAAGAAGGGGCTGTTTTGTAGAAGAGTTCCTCCAAGTCCAATATGTTATGTAACCTTTTATTACATAACCGCTCCGCTTGCAGACACAAACACAGAGACTGAAGCAACAAAGAAAAGCTAGAGCAGTTAAACAAGAGCAGGTACACATGAGTTTGTGGTTGAACTAAACACTGCTCTATATGCCAAAAACAATATATATTAATATAGATATAATACACATATATTTAATCCTATGGCAAAGATGTTCCTCTCTATACGCCTGCTGCAAGCTTGGATTTTGGATAAGAACAGTGCTTTAATAGAAAAAGTTATCTGTTTAGAAAGCACCGCTCAATAAGCCAAAAATATTTAAGAGAGATTTGGCAATACAGATTATGGTGTTTTCCTTATTAGTGCATTTTCCAGTATGTTCTATGGTTACTGAGGATTTTGGATATGAACAATATTTTTTATAAGAAGAGGCATTTAAAGTTAATATACTACACACAGGTGTGTGTAGAATCCCTCAGTCGTCCAGGTAGAATCCATGGCAAAAGGAGAAATTCAGTTTGTCAACTAAACAAAAGTTTATTTGGCCGAATATATTTCGCAGCTCATCCAAACTACTTCAGTTCTGGTCAGACGCTGGTGGACACTGCCTTATATCTGCCTGAAGGGAGGAGTTAACTACAGTGAAATTACTCTGAGACTACCACACCTATTTGTTTACAGTTTCTGTTAGATAGCTAGGCCTACTGAATATGCAGTGAGTGTGGGGTCTTGTTAGCGTAACATCTCCACCTAAAAACCACGGGCCACTCTTTTTAGGACAGTGAGGTCCAGATCTTGGCCAGAAAAAAGAACTGGTTTGAGAGGAGAGTTAAAGAGGCTATTTTTGTCAAGAAAAAGAATCCTTCCTTGAACAGAAATGGAGGTCTCAGACATCATTTGTCTTCCATTTATAACTCTATCCTCAAACCTAAATCAAAACAAACAAAGAAAACAATAGGGCAGCCTGGTCAGGTCCAGAGGTGTGAAAACACCCATTATGGCCCTGAATAGTTCTGCTAACAACACCGCACTCCCACTGCATATTTAATAGGCCCACCTAACTAACATTAACTGTAAACAAATAGGTGTGGTAGTCTCAGAGTAATTTCATTGTAGTTAGCTCCTCCCTTCAGGCAGACATAAGGCAGTGTCCACCAGCGTCTGACCAGAACTGAAGAAAAATGTATTCGACCAAATAAACTTTTGTCCAGTTGACAAACTGAATTTCTCCTTTTGCCATACTACGCACAGCTATATTTGGCAATAGAGGGCAAGAATTTCTTTTCACTATTACTACATTTTCTCTATATTTTCTATGGTTACTAGGGATTTTGGGTATGAACAATGTTGTTCTAAGTAATGGTGCTGTTAAAGTACAACTCAATGTGTGACAGAAATATTACACTGGAAAAGCACATGTGTCTGTCAGTCATTGGCCATACAAGCTGTTTACACCAGCAGTGCAACATATAGGTGATGCCTTCAGGGGCTGTTCGGTAACACACAGCTCTACTAATAATCTTGTTTATCTGTACTCAAGGTCAGGACAACATAAAAAACAGAAGTAAATATCTAAGCAAACTAATGAACTAAGTAAGTATCTAAGCAAACTAATGAACTGATTTAAACTATTTGTTCACATTGGCCTCTGCCCCCCATAAAATCTGTCTAAATGTTACCCCTTTCAACACTGTTAATTTATTGCACCTCAGAATGTGTTAAATGTAGATGTCCACACAATATTGCTGCGTAGGTCTGAGTTAGCACTTTAGCCCCTCGGATACAAAATGATGTCCTGAGCTTATGTTACCACCATGCAATGTGTTTGTAGCTGCTTTGAATCACTTCTCTCCACCTGTTAACTTAGTCATCACCAAAGGCTCACGGTCAGGAGCTTTGGAGGAGTAACATACAATAATAACTGTCATGATTAATGCTTTTGGTTCCACTAAATTACTAGAATTAATTTGGGAGAGATGAGTACAACAGATAATGCTGCACAACCAAATCATGTGTCTCTTTCATGGTTTGGCTGATTATTGAAAGAAAATCAGTATCAGTCAAAAGTTCAAATTATATCTAAACTAATGAAGGGAAATCACACTTCTGTTTCAAACTGAATGGAACAAACAGCCACCCATAGACTTGCTTATAGTTTGTTGTATTTCCCTATGCAGATCAAATAAAGTTATTATCTAGATCTATATTGTAAAGGGTGTAAGGGTGGGAAGAACATTTTTTATTGTTAACATTTGTCTATTCTATGTGTGTATTCACTTTTTCTTTTGATACTGTTACAATTACACTGTTCAATAAACAAATACATTTCCAGTAGCTTCCTGGTTTATACATAAAATAAAAGAAAATAGCAGGTTTGGTTTGATAAAACCAAAATAAAACCAAAACAGAAAAAAAACATGAAACCACAAGGCCATTAAGCCACTTGAATGCTGGAAATTTGCAATGAATAAATAGACCAGGAATGTCCAAACTATGGCTCGCGTGCCAAATGTAGCCCTCAGCTTCCAGGGGAATTGGCCCATATTTCCTTAAGTAGTACTTTTTATGGCAAGTTTTTGAAAATCTACCTTGATAGAGCCAATATCAAATATTTAGTCTATAGAGAGCCTGCATATGATGTCACAGCCTTGACCCGATCCACTTCCGGTGGTCTAGCGATCCAGACCGCCATTGTAAAGTTTACTTGCAAACTCCTCACTTAACCTACAAAATTCTATCATTATCATCATGCCAGAAAAGTGTTGTGCACAAAATTGCTATCAGACGCGAGATCAAGACAAGGGGATTCAGTTGTACCGAATACCCGTGGAGGTTGAGCGACGAGACAAGTGGATAACGGCAATTAACCGAGGAACCCTGACACTGGTAAACCACAACGAGGAAGTCCGCTTTGGCAGCCGTCAAAACACAGCAGGCTTTGTAGTCTGCACTTTGTTGGAGGTCAGTGACTTGTAATCACTATCACATTAACATGGTTTTTGGAAAGGCATGTATACTAGTATTCTTATAACAGATTAGAAGCAAACTTTATGATAATAATGCATACAACGTACAAATCGAAACAAATGAATACATATATGTACATGTGTTAGATCTAGATATCAAGATGTTTTTCCTTGTGCGTGGTCATGGGTGTTGTTTTGGACATTATGGATCAGAAATATTAAATCTTTTAAGCTTCTCCTCGTATTTTAATCGATTGGCTGCATCTAGATGGGACGTGTGTTCTGTATGGTGAAATTCTGAGGTTTTATTGATCAGTTTACTGGCACTTGCTATGTTCGCCATGATAGCGTCACTAGCAGCTAGACCGTCAACATGGCGGCCAAAACAAAGCGGGTCACGTGACTGCAGCCTCTCTATAGCTCTCAGTCGGCCCTTGCTTTGTCTATGTTAAGATATGCAGCAGCCCATGATGAAAAAAGTTTGGACACCCCGATATAGACAGTGATAACACTGTACCTCCAAAGTTGGCCAATCGTCCAAGTCGGGTCACGGGCACTTTTCTCTCTCTGGCTCGCTCACTCAACTAAAAAATAAAGGCAATATAATTTTAGTAATTATACTTCAGTATAAGTAAATCATAATGAAGAAGTATCACCATTTGTTTGTGTGGTTTTGTATCTGTCCTCTTGCTCTGTCTGGCTTTCTCAATGTCCTCTGCCGTCAGCCCCCCGACGGTGGAGGGGTCCTGGTGGTAGCTCCTGAGCTGCCTGATCGAATGCTGACACAACATCTGTCCCCACAAATGCCTCTGGGTGTACAAATTATGGTTGGGCGAAAAGTGCCTACCATGAAACATAATTATGTAGTTTCCCAAAATGAACACTTGAGTAAACTATACATTACTTTCTATGATACATACCCTGAGTCGAGGTGATAGGATCTGGTTTGATCTGTGAACTGTTTTGATGGATCTTTATATCCTTCAAATATTGAGTGATTTCCTCCTGTGGCTGCATTCTGCTTGGCTGATCCTTCCTCTCCACTTCCTGAATGCCCATCACCTTCTTCCCTGAACTCTGAGGCTTGAAATGTCCCATCATCCTCAGGGAAGTCAAATTCAGATGAGGTCGAGGAGGTTTGCTGGCCGCTGATCTCCTATGGGGTTAAAAAATACATAAGAATACGTACTTTTAATGGCATGGTATTTATATAATTTTTTTTCTGTTGTATTTAAAGGGCCCATATTACATTATTTTCTAATGTCTGTTATAATGCCGTTTCCTCATCAAAACATACCTGGAGTTTTCATTTTTGTTTCATTCACACATGTTTAACACATAAATCCTGCATATATTTAGGCTCTATTCCACCATGTGATGTCATGTGGTAAAACAGCAAATACTCCACTCGGTTTTTAAACTCCAAATACCTTCACTAGAATCATTTGGATCATTTATGCCTTGGAACTGACTCTCTATTAAACAAAAGGTAAAAGGTAGCTGTCAACTTGAAAACTACTACTACATGACATCATAAGGTGAAACAGAGCATTTTGAGCTTTGGAGATGTAGAGAGACTAATAATAAAGGGTTACATAAACATGTGCAAATGAAACAAAACAACTCCAGGTTTGTTTTTGATCAGGTCGCAACATTACAACATGGCTTAAAGCTCACAAAAGTTAATTTTGTGTAATATAGGACTTTAATTCACCTGCATCTTCATCATGGCAGCAGACAGACCCTGTTCAGCAGTAGACTGGACGGTTTCTACTGCCGCCCCAACCACTGGCACTGTTGAAATTAAACAATACATTAGTAAGCTTGCACCTTAGCTTGTGTTCTTTTAGGGTGCATTCACACTTATCCTTGTTTGGTCTTTGTTTTGGCTCAGTTTAGTCCTGATGTAGATTTGGTTTGGCTCCTGTTTTGGTCCTGTTGTAGGTTGGTCCAGGGTTTGATTCAGGGTTTAGTCCATAGACTGTATATATATAAAATTAGACATAGGCAACTGCTAGTCACTGCGCTCCAAATAGTAAGTGAGCATAGGGGCGCTTCTGTCTCCATCAACTGACTTTATATTGAAAAATTGGCGCCCCTCGGTCTTAAAATGTTTGTATTAACCTGCTCTACATGATCCTGATATTTTTATTTTCAATTCCTATTCCTAATATGTGAACTCTGTTCCAAATTCATCCCTATAACTACTAGTGTCGGTGAGCTTTGTTTGACGGGAGCTGAATGCTATGGGTGAGGTCACACTCGTTTAGTGCAATTCTTTATACAGTTTATGGTTTAGTCTTACTTTAGATTTGATTTAGTATAAGTGCAAGTGCGAGTGCATCCCTAGTAAAACAACCAACCAGAGAAATCATATTACTATTCAAAATGTGTAATACAAGAGTAAACAATAAACATACCTGTCCCACTGCGTAAGGCATTGGTCTGAGTCTCTACCACTGCTTGGCTTAATTTAGCCAAGCCTCGCATCAACAGAATCATGTCAGTTGCCATGACGGACTAAAGGGACAAAACAAAAGAAAAACATTTTTAGCAAAAGGTAAATCTTACATTTCTTTTAAAAACTGTCAATCACAACATTCTAAAAACAAAACAAAAAATGCTTAGGACCTATCATTTTGATTACACAGTGGTAAGTAGTACTGTAGTATTGGTACATGTGTCGCAAGCTCCTCTAAATTTTTATTATTTGTATAATTTTTGGCCCTCTTTTGAGTAATTTCTTGGTTAGAACTACAGTAGCAATGACGCAGTCCAATTATAGACCTGGTTTAGCCCTAGAATAGTCCTGTTTAAGTCAGGGTTTAAACCTGGTGGTACTCAGAAAGCCAAATCTTTTCTCAGGTGGTGGTAAAATACACAAAGATACACAATTGTAGAATATAGACTATAGTCACCTTGTCTGAACTAACAACAGCACAGTCATGCTCAGATGAAGACTTTTTTTCTAAATTTATTCCCTGACCCCCATTCCGGCTCACACACAGGGAACATGAAAACAGGGGAGGGCATACCGGGCATGGCTTGTCTGCTGTGAGGCCCGAGTATGTGGCCAGGGCAGATCTGATAATGTCACTGGAAACTTGTGGAAGGAGAGCGGTTATTTCTGTGCACGTGTTCGGTTCATGTCACACATTTGGCACAGTGATGTACCCTTACTCTAATTCAGTGCTTGGAAACTGTCATCATTATATTTAACTTCAGTGATTTCCTTTCCAAGAACAAATGTTTCATCAGTTTTAGTTTAGTAGAGCGGTTTGTAGGTTGGACTGGTTTAAAGTATCCATTGTACAGTTATTTATACATGTGACATAAAAAGGAAGATGGGAACTTGGAGGACACTGGTTTGTTGTGAAATTTAAATTGTGATGACATTACAAAACTGTAGAGAAAAAGGGTGACTCAGACTGAATGTGATTTTATTTATTCACAAAAGCGTTCTAAGAATCTCATATTTCTGCGCACAAATACTGACATGATCTTTGCAAAGTTCTGCTCATTTTTATTGTTTATACATTTTTAGGTTGATGGGGGAAACCAAAGCAACCGAAGGAAGCCCACTCAGACATGGGGAGAGCATGCAAACTCTACGCAGAGGTGTAGGGGTGGATGATAAAGCAAAAAATTAATATCAGTTTTTTTTTGAGCCAGATCACAATTTTAATTTCATCATGATTCATGTACAGTTTGTTATTTTCTATTGTCTTTAAGAGGTTATTAATAGATGCTTCTTCTTTAAGTTAGCACTTCACTGTGATTGGTCCAGCTGACATACAGAGGCTACCAAGTGCAGAAGCGGGTGGGGAAAAGTGTTTGAGCAGACAGCTGCATAAATAGAAAATGAGAGTGAATGACGATTTCACCAAAATATCCATATAGCCCTATCCTAAGCTCCTGTTATTCTTGTATTCATTCAACAGTGGCATTTAACATAGCAAATGTTGGGCAATACCGGTTGATACAAACATCCCTCGAACCTTGAGGTAATAAAGCTGAAGATGTTTATCATAGAAATCGGAATGGCAACAACACAAACCCTGATTTGGCACTGAACCTCATTGTTTTTTTTCCCTCTTCAACAAGTTAACTGTGTCAGTGGCCCACCTTGCTCATCCGGACATTAAACTCATCTGGAGTTTATCCAAACATTTGTCTTTCGTGGAGAATTTAGTGTACTTTATAACCATGTGCATTTGTTGCCGTTTGTGGGTGTGACGACAAGCTTCAACGTGCTCTGAAAAGATTTGAGCCAGAGAGAAAAAAACACAGCTGTGCCTTTAAAGCATGTGCTAAAATCCACATCTACACAATGAGGCCCAAAGTGGGTCTTCTTTTAGAGGGTCTAGTCTAAATATTGCAACAAATAGACCAAATTTAGTACTAAAAACTTCACTTAAGGTATAAATTATTCATGTTAAGTTATACTGACTTTTCTGCGAGGGTACAGCACGTTCTGCCACAGAGAAAGAGCATGTGCAAGCTCCTTTTCTATGCACTACAATGCCTTTGCTGACTGAAATCTACAATGTAAACAGCAGTGGATATATCAGTATTTACAAAGCCTATGCCCTTCAGAAAAAAATGTTGTACAATTAAACAATGCCAACTTCCCATTCGTCTGTCAGTGTAGGGGTGTGTACAGGTATTTTCTGCACAAAACAAACAACTCTAATTCGCAATATAAGAATAGTGTACAGCTGTTTACTGTATATAACTCCTCTTTAGTAAAAATAGTTGAGGTAGAATGAACAGTACTGAGGTCTAATGTAGCCTAACTGAGACCTAGGACTGCAACAATTAATCAGAACAATCGTGACTAGCTGACTATGAAAATAATTGTAATTCTATTTTGATAATCCTTATTGAACTAAACAGACTCTAAATCACATGCCAAAAGAGTTTTTATAACAGTTTCCAGCATTAATAAATTAAAATGTTATTATAATTTAAAAAAAAAATAAAAAAAATTCTTGATGTACTATAGAAATAAAGGTTTGATGACTTGATTAATTGGAACAATAATCTCAGATTTATTAACTATTAAAACAGCCCTACTGAGACTGTTAATGCTGTTAAAAACATACAACGTATATATGTGAACCAGATATTGTTTAAAGTACTAAAATTGATGCATTGTTATAATACTGGTATCAGATATCAGCACTGATATTGAACATTTTGATGGATCAGATATCCATCAAAATGTTCCACAATATTGATTCAGTCAAAACCCGTTAATGTCTATAAATTGGTGTAATAAAACAATATACTGGATAATAGCCTAAAACACCTTGTAATATTTTTTCTAAGTTGCTCTGTAGTTATATTAAATGATAAATAACAGTTACAAATCACAGTTTTATATATTTTTGTATTTAAAAAGGAACTAAATTATGTTTTTAGCTCTAGCATCAGTTAATATCGGGGATGGGCAGATACTTAAAGCCAAAGTATTGACACTGGTATCAAAACAGAAAAAGCTGGATGTGTGCATCTCTAAAATTTATAATAAACATTGGTACAGAGCTCTAGCCTACTGTTCATTACCTTAAATAATAATTAGGCCTCAATAGATAGAGGAGATAGAAGTATTTAAAGCATTTTGTTATTGTGTAAGGCATTGTACACACCTAAGCTTCAGCTGTTGTCTGAGATATACAACTGCACAGGCTGTTGACTCACAGCTTTGAAAATAGATGCACTGACCCTCTGTGCGGTCTATATCTGAGTGTAGCGGTCAGAACAAATCAGAATTTACTGTTTAACTTCTATCATCATCTGCCTATAAATATGACACAAGCTTATGGCATCTTCTTATCTGCAGCTAATAATAATGGGGGGAATTAGGAATGACATTTGTGTTACAGATTTAGACGTGATTTTAACTTTATTTCATAGGACCACTGTGAAAAGCAACACAATTCAACCATGGAGTCAAACTATGCCTTATTTACCACCAGTCTCTTGCTACTTTTGTTGCTTATTTAGAATGTATTACTACCATTTATATATTTTTTCTATTTATTATTGTAATATATTATGATTTGTGAGCTACTGTGTCCAAATAATTTCCCCTGTGGATCAATAAGTTTGTCTAAGTCTAATGAAATATAACAAATTAACACAGTCCATCAATAAAATATAAACTTTTTTTGTTTTTTTTGTTTTTCTTAAACCACCAGTGCTGGCTTTTGTTTAGGCAAGTAGAAGGTGAAGTTGTGGGTTTATAGAGGTTGTGGGTGTGTTTTAAAGTACACAAACAATGAAGCAATATAAACCAGCGTGTTTGCAGTGTATTTGAGATAAACTGCGCAAGCTCTAAATCTTGATAAGGGAATTGTGCAGCTACATGGAAAAAACATCCTGCTAAACAACTTAACTGGGGCCCATACCCTGTGCACAGCCATAGGATACAAGAATACACTAAAGCAAAAGTTTACTGGAGTTTAAAATCACTGATGTTTGCAGATTTAAGACGATCCAACAGATTCTGCAGCGGGCATGTTTTGACAGCTTCTGCAATTCATTTTTGTGTGAATACGATGAATACTTCCTCATGAATGAAGATGCAGTGCCACGTTATACGCCACTGATCTTCATACTCAAAGTGCGTAATTGCGAGGGACCAGGGCGCGTAAAACTGTTCTGGATGAAGTTATCAGCGTAGTGGCAGGTTCGTGAAGTTAGTACAAAGTGTGCTGCAAGACACAGACACGTCTGTACTGAACTCCACGATGCTTCCTCTGCTGGTTCATTAACCATTGAGTCGCGTTACCATGTGTTAACGCTGCATTTATCGGTTCTCCAGGGATAAACTAGAAGAAACAAATTCATGCACTCAATCAAGCTGTTACTCACCAACAGCCGAAGAGAAGAGTCTGCAGTTTTCGTGTCCCGTTAATGTCAGCAGCAGCAGGGAGGTCACTCAGGGAAAACTAAAATCAACAGCACATGTACAACACTGACTGAGGCCTTCGTTTGGTTAGTTAATTGTGTAGCATAGTAGACCCGCTATAAGCTGTCTGCTTCTCACACTTCTGCTAATCCACTTTGTCCCTCTGCTCCACGAGGTCAGCTCTTATTTACCAACTCACAGCTCCTGCACAGCTCCTCTGATCCCGCGAAACTGCGCAGATGCGGCGCGATCTTGACCTCACTGCGCACAACAGCCAAGCGGTGCACAATTGCGCACAAATATGAACAGGAATATATCTAAATCAAACTGCTATGTTTTTAGATGGGTTTGATTAAAGAAACCAACATACTTCTTTCTTTAAATCTGACCTAAATTGTTCTTGTCCACCCACACAAAAACAACGCCTTTTTACGGTCCCGTCGACGCGTTCTTTCCATTGGTTTATTGGTGCGTTGACAGGAGGTAGGGCCTGGAGCAAGACCTCTGATTGGTCTGTCGATTGTTATGCTCAAGGTATAGCCTCATTTGACTCATTTTTCTAACACACCTTTCACATACCGTCGGCTATTACTGAGGCGTGTTCACACACATTTTGACACAATTTTAATGGACTGAGATAAGTGTTGACAGAGACAGAAATGCATGCGCGTGTGTCCCTCTGCTGGATAGATCTAGAAAGCGCACCGCATTTAGTTTAGTCCCTGATTCTGCAGTAAATACTCAGATAAACAAAATCCAATAGGCTGTTACATATCAAAAAGATTAACACATCTTAAACCTCACAATTTCCTTCCCTGCCTTGTCCATGTTTAACTCAAGTTCAATGTGAGTGAAATGACAGTAGAGGGCGCTAAACATCTAGTTTAGCAACATAGAGAATTTTATTTTTAAATCCCCAGTAACATTTGGTCTCAGTAACAAATAACTTAAAACACTTTTTAATTCCCTTTTTAAATATTTCACCATGTCTATATAGTTAACAAAACATGATATTGCCTAGTTATAGTACAGTAGGCTTTACAGTTTACAGGTGCATTTACATTTTTCCCAAAAAAGGTCTCACACTTTGGAGATACCCAAATAAATGGTCCTATTTTCATATCAACAAACACTTACTCTGAAATCAATTAGTCTTTCTGTCCATAACAGTCTGGTCCGGATGCTGGTGTTGTGATGTTGTTGAGGATAGGTGTGATTTGAATGGCAAATAACCTCCTGATGCAAATACAACCATTAAACAGCCAAGACACAACCCGGGGTCCAGCTGGGATTTCAGAGCCCAGTCCTACATGCATTTGGTGATAATAATTTATGAGCCTACCATTTCGTCATATAAATATATAATTACTATATTGACTTACTGTTAAATTGATGTAAGATGAAACAATAATGGCAGGTCTTTTTTCTTGGGTCCTTTTTCTTTTTACTAATGGAGAACTTTTGTTATTTGTCTGTGCTACAAAAACAAACTGAGCTGTAGAGGGTGAACTAAGTCACTCTGTAGAGATACAAAATAATAAACTGAACTGAATAAACCAAACTGAAACTTACTAGTAAAGTTTCCTTCTGCTATTGCTTTATTGAAATTCATGTTTTAATGGTATTTTTCATTTAGACCATTTGGGGGAGGTGTGGGATGGGTTTTGCTTAAAGGTTATTGTGTCAGTGGGATACATTAGTTCAAATATTATTGTTTATATTTTCTTCAGCAATATATCATTCTTCAAATGTATTATTATGAAAGGCCTAGTTTCAAATGTTCAAAGTTTGTATCAATAAACATTAAGATGTGATTTTAAAATGCATTTTTACTGTCATTGCAGAAAACTCATGCTCAAAACTATACACACTGTAACTGTCCATAATTCACATGTCACAGAAACCTTCGTCTAAAACACAACATAATGTTATAAATAGACTATAAACTACAACTTTAAAACATATTTTCATTTATAATAAACATGCACTCACATAAGACTAACCAGCAGGAAGAAACTTAAAGGTGCGCCATGTAACTTTTCTAGTGGGGTTCCGTCAATTAATTGTCTCCACGGAGATTTTATAGCTTTTTCTGATATGTTCGACATTATCGCATTAAACGTGAACATGTTGAATTTATTCAATTACATGTGTTCAAAAATACTTTAAAATGGGATCATCTCTCCACACATTTGACTCTAACTTGCATGTCTAAATAATAAAGGATATATGGTTTAGGTTTAATGCCATACCGTGGAACATTCTAGGGAAAACATTAACATTTCCATGGAGACAAGCCGGTGTCGAACCCTCCACTGGAAAAGTTACATACTGCACCTTCAAAAAATAAACAAAACCTTAAAATATTTTCAGTTTTTTGACTTGGCTTCGCATTCGTCAAGGCACTGTATAGCTTAAATAACATTGTTCATGGCTGTAAGTGTTCCATTTGAGTACTAGAATAAAAAATAAAACAACAGGTAACTATTGTACATGTGAACAATCCAAACACAGTGTGAAAAGTGTTTTCCTGGGACAGTTAAGCAACACATGGAGTGAGGACATGCTCTATGTTTAACTAGACTTTAGCTCATTAGAGTGGGGACGTAAAGGCCATCATAGTAAGTGGTACTAGCAAATGTGGAAACAGATAACAGAAGTTTTCCGCTTTAAAACTCAACTTAAAACTCCCACCAGAGGAAATGCCATTCGGTAGTTAAGAGTTAAGGGTCACTAGTAGTCAGCATATTTTTTTTATACAGCGGATACCAAGTCAAATTGTAGCTAGAAAGATGCAAATTAAGTATTACTTTAGCACAAATGTATTTATATTTAAAACTATTTTAAAATTCGGTTTCTAAATGTTTTCTTATAACGCAAAATTTGAAATCATAATGCTAGTGCTTTTTCTTGAATCATAATGAGAGATTCATTGTTTACATTTCTGATCTGTTAAAAAATAAATAAATAAATGTAATATGTTGATTCACATTGTTTAATTACATAGGTTAATCTGTTTGACTTGCAATTGCAGAGAAATGTACTTACTGACTTTTTTATATGCTGACAATGTCTTTACAGCTGCATTGTCCTGCCTGTATTTTGAGCATAACACAAATATACCTCTAATATTATGGAAAGCAGCCAAATATCAGAGACAATGGAAGAGACTGCATCCAAAAATGGCTATTGGTTATTACGGGAATGATGTGAATATTTCCAATTGGATAAAGTCAAAAACAGAAGCCCTTTTCGTGAGTCCGAATTGTCCCAAGACACATGAGGGATTAGTGGAAGAGGTTGCAAGTGTTCTGTTAATTAAAATAAAATAAAAACACCTCCTAGTCTTCATGTCTCAGAGTCCACCATATTTGAAATGATGTCCACCAAACTATCAAGTCCATACAGGTAGCCATCTTCTCTGTTGCCTTCCACCCATGTTGCCCGATGCGTGAGCTCGTCTCCTTCGCGAAGAGGGGTGGTTTTGCCGAAATCGATCATCCAGACTTTGGCCCGTCCTTTACTGTCATGGACGAACAACAAGGAGCTGCCAATGACCTACAAAAACACAGTATCAAATATTAGTATCAAAAAGAGTAAGACTGTAATGATAGTTTTGGTTTGACTAGTCAGTATTTTTTGTCAGTTCGTACACTGGACAAATAATGATTTTTATTGTGCCTTTGAGATATTTGAAGTGATCTGATTCAAACCTGTAGAAAATTGTGATAGAGAATATTAAAAGCTGGAGTATATACAAAGGAACACTATGTAACATTTCTAGAGAAGGATCCACCATCTGCTTGTCTCCATGGAAATGTTATTGCTTTGCTTGGAATGTCCCACAGTATGGCATTAAACATATCTATGGAGACAAGTAAGTAAAGCCACAAGGTCAAGTTACAAGTCAGATCTATGAAGAGGGAATCCCACTCATAGCAAGAATGCTTGTCTTTCAAGGCATTGTTCTTTACGATAAAAATACATGTGAGTGAACAAATGCAAGAAGATACATGTTATATGGTCCATGCAAAGCAAAAACATGTCCATGGAGACAAACAAACAGCGGCTCCCCACCCAAAAAGTTACATAGTGCACTTTAAATTGAAATCATAAAATACTGTCCTTGTTCAATTTTGTTTTAATAAAGGTGCAGTCTTTGTGATCAAACTTCTTTTTCCCAGCATCAAGTCAGATATTTAATGCAAACCTAATACTAGTATTAGTAGAACAAAATAATAGTATTTTCCACAACACAAGTGCATTTTGGTTTTACTTCCTGCTTTGTTTTAGCTGCTGTGTCTAATGAGTGGTTTGTCTAAGTGTGAAACTGAATGTGTGGCCAAGGCTTCTACTGTCCACTTTCCATGACGCAATTTGTTTCAGAGACAAACTAGTGGGTTTTCAATGGACATGGTGTTGAATTTAAAATAAAATATCATACATTAATCAATATATTTGAATAGAAATGCAAATTAAACTAATTTTGCTCAAGAATTTGCCCTTACCTCATGTGTTTTGAAAAATGGAGAGATCTCTAGTGTGTCTCTGATTTCTTTAAGCCTTTCGAGGTAAAGTTTCTGAAACAAAGCAAGCAACATTTTAAATAGAGACTGGCTGCACCAGGTAACATTTACCAGACAAACTAAAAAGCAAAAAAAAATAAAAAAAAAGTAAAAGTAGATGAGCACAATTACTTCAGGAGAATTTTAAAATTACACAACTCCGACTCCAAACAGCATTTTATTATTTATTATTTTATATAGATTTTATGTAACACTCCTAAGTACATTTTTGTTACTTTTCTGAGCGTGAGATTCAGGGAGTTACCAAGGACTTCCCTTTTCTTCAGTCACAGCAAACTTAAGGTTGTGGCTGTATATCTGTTTTTCCACCGCTCTGCTATTTTCACACACTTTCTTATCTGCAAACACTCACCAGAATGTCTTTATTTCCCTTGACAAAGTCGTGGAAGGCCAAAGTCACTTGCTCTCTCGTTTTCGTCTTCTTGAAGTCTCTGTTAACCGTGCCATCCTCTTTCTACATACAAGAGCAAAAAAATACAAATGTCAGCTTATCGACTGATAGACAGATACTCTACCACTTTATCTGAAATGTTCCACAGTATGACATTAAACCTATCTATATCCACAGATAGAACAGGAGATGCTAATACTTTTATTCCCTATACTATGGAATATTCCAGGTAAGGCAATATCATTACTATGGAGACAAGCGCGTGAAGGACACTATAATAAGAAAATAATGGAGAGGGGGACAGACAAACTGAACAAACTGCTGTGTCAGGAGAGCTATTTTTAGCTAATTAGTCTAAAATCCGAAAAGAGACAGTCAATTGTACAAAAATGTTATTATGTATGCATTGCCAGCCTATCAGTAACAATAAAAGCACTGTAAAGTAATTTATGGTCTAACGCAAGGCACGTTATTCCTTTTGTTTGGAATGTTACACAGTATGGCATTAAACCTTTCTATTTTCATGGAGCTCAAACCAGAGTAACAAGTCAGATCTGTGGAGAGGCAACCCTGCTCACAATCAGAATGCCTGTTTTTCTAGGTATCTTTGAGCTATAAAGCCACCTGTAATTGAATAAATATAAGGTAGAGCCGTTTAATGTCATACTGTGGAATATTCCACGCAGAGCAATGACATCTCCATAGAACATATACATAGTGCACCTTTAAATGTATATAATGCTTAACAATATGAGCAAAGCTGTTTTTAATGAGCTGAAAAGCCTGCCATAATTGATGTTCTAGCTGCCAGGCAACACAGTACTATTTACAGAAATATTCCTCTCTTGTCAAGACAGATAGCCCCCACTTTCCATTTTACGCATAAAGCTTTTAAAATCAGACCTTTTGAAAACATGGCTGATCTATTATTATAAATCTTGTAATCTAATAAAGCAATGCACACAGCGAAGTCTTGTCAAATTTACTTGTGTTTTTGGGGATAGCCCTCAGTACCATGGCAACAGACCAGAGGAAAGCCGAGGATGTCCTTATTTGGCCATGACCCTTAAATAAGACCAGAGACAGTGTGAAGCGCTGGGGAGTTACATGTGCTGTGTCAGAGCCAGATGCTGAGGCCTATAGAGCTGCCATGGACAGACTTCTTGAACCCAAAAAAGGCTTTGTGCAAACAATTTCTTGACAGGAAGTTGCTGGTCAAAACAGGAAGTGAGGTCATGACCAGTGAGGGACAACAACACCCACGTAGAAGAAAAGACGGAAGGAAGCACATTTTGGTTCTGGTTAGTCCTACCTTGACTCCTTCTATCCTGAACCCCAAAGTGGCCGTTGAGCTTATAGTTTCTCTCCACTGCATGTATCTAGGCTTGGTCACTGCTTTCTGGTCATTTTCTTCCGTTGTAGGAGCACTGGGGTCCACCTCAACCATTTTCTGGTACATGTCCGGTCTTGGAGAGGGCTTCCTACGAGCTTTGGCCAACTCCTCCTCAAGATATGTCCTAAAACAGAAGACAAAAGTGGGCAAAAGTGAGAGATGTGCAGAAGAAAAGATGATAAAAAAAGACATTACAGATATGACATGTACAGAAGTTAAAAGGCTAAGAAAACACCCTCTTTAGAACAGGGACATACAGCCTTCTCATTTGCGCATGTACTTGAGGATCAGAATGACATTTTTAAAAATTATTTTACTTTACTTCTTACAAATTATTCAAATATTATCAATCCATTTCCATTGCCTGTATCAACAAATATGGGCCTTAGTGGTGAACACCCTGGATTTAAATACTGCACATGCATTGCAAAATCCATCTCACCCACCACTACAGATATACTGTATAAGCAGCTCCTGAGGCAAAAAATAGGGCCCCTATGTTCTGTTTGCAGCTAATTATAAAGCGTTTTATTGTCCTATAATCAGGAAGTTTGCTGCGAGCATGTTAATTGACCCTAAGTTTACCATAGCTGTAAACTCTGCTCTCATTTTTGAAAGTTTGAAACAAGCTTATAAACTCATTACAGGGAATAATTCTGTTTTTCACCTTTTTTAAAACAGTAAAAATCAGGTACAGCATATTTAAGGAAACAGAGGCAAATTATATTAAGATAATGGTTAAAGTACAATGGTTAAAGTGTCCTCTGCACACAACCAGCGCCCAAGGATCTTCCTGTCCAGATCTAGAGCCATCAAGAGAGGCATATCTAGCTCGAGGACTGACCACTGTGCCTTTTATGGGTTGATGGTGAATGGGAAACTAGATTACTTGAAAAGAAATCCACTCAAACACGGGGAGAACATGCAATTTGAGACTCACGAAGGACATAATGGCTTGGGAACATTTCAGTATTTAAAAGAGCTGTATGTAATTTCCCTTGTGGATCAATAAAGTTTGAACTGAAGAAGCAGCTTGGATGAGCTGTGAAACGTATTCGACCAAATAAACTTTTGTCCAGCTGACAAATTGAATTTCTCCTTTTGCCACTTAAAGCTATAGTATTGACATCGATATTGGAACTGCTAGACTGGTGTGCATCCCTAGTTGCCAGTGCCTTAACCTGCATAAGACATCCAGGTTTTCTTCATTCTCAGTATTTGGACAGCATATACTGCAGCAGCAGAGGCTCTGTTTTCTGTGCTGGGGTTTAGGTAGTGAGAATTCAAATTAGAGAGAGGTTTAGGTTTTAGGTTTAAACCAGCTGGATTTCAGTGTTGAAATCTGACAACCCAAATGAGAGACTTGCATTCATTCTGCTTTCTGATTGGATAATGGTCTAGAACACAAATTATAAACAAACAACTTGGCCATCATGTCCAATGTTTTTTAAATTAAAATAAATCAGAATTACAATTGTTATCAGTAAAGGCTGCATTTGATTTGAACATGTCTGCCCAATATCTGGGGAAATAGTTAGATAATGTTAGACAATCTAAGAATAGTGTGATCCGAAGTACCAGATTTTTGTTCAAAACACCTCTGAGGGTGTTTTTCTCACCTCACGCCCATCTTACAGTCCATGACACATGGGAAGTCGAACTCAGCCAACAAATCCTCCATCTGGTTGTACTTCTGACCGTCCTTCTCCACGTCGCCATGGTAACCGGGCACGTAAGGCCGTAGCACGTCCTTCATGAGGAGGGACAGGCAGCGCTGCTCGCATTCACAGTGTTTCTGCAGAGGGAGAGTTAGCAACAAGTTTTAATAGTGATTCAGTTTCACATAATCAATACTAATGCAGATAGTATTTATGTGTGTAGAGTAACCAAATGTTATACCCTATTGTTTTGTTGCACTGAAATAGAACCCCAAAGTAGTAGTAATAAGTAGTAGTAGTAAAAGTAAAAAGGCATAAGAAAGTTTCTAATACTCTAAATAATTGTAATGTTATTTTTGCTTTAGTTTTTAAGGACCCAACAGGTAAATAATCATTTTGGCATATCCAAAAAAATAATACAATTAAATTTAAATAAAATTCAAAATAGTATTACTCATTTTGAATTATAAAAGTATATTTGCATTTTATTAAGAATGTGAAGTAATTTATAAGCGTCTGCTGTACTGTCATTTTAACTGTGCCAATGCTGTGAGCCATAATATCAATACACTGGGAAAAAAAAAAAAAACTTACTCCCTTACTGGAAGTGCACGCAAATCAATGATGAACTTCACTTTTGCTTTTTAAACAGAAACTTATTTATGTGTTAGTACAAACCTACATCTACTGTGTTGGATCAAGCTGACAACTAGTTTATAATAAATTGAAAATGTTTCTTACTTTTAATATCCGACCATTGGCTCCGGCCTTGAAGCTCCCTGGAAAAACATAACAACAGAACATTACAAAACACAGCCTGAAGGAGGTGACCATGTAGTTTATACTGGGTAAAGTTACTTTAGTGAGAAATATTTGTCTGGTTAAACAAAAAGGCCCAAGGCTGTTCTTTTCAGTTCTGCAAGTTTAACATTTCTTGTGAAAATCAACACTATGAGCAATGAGTCATTATCTTACAACAAATGTGTTATAATACAATCCAAAGTTATAATAGTAATATAATTTAACATGTGCACCATATAATCTGCTAGTCTACACAGGTATTTTGCTTTGCCTGAAATGATTCATAGTATGTGGATAAACTTGTCTCTATAAAGACAAGCAGGTGGCACCAAAGAATTACATTTAGTACTGATAAAAACACTTAAAATTGAGTAAACACAACAGAATACAAGTTTAATGTTATACTCTGGAATATTTCAGGCTAAGGAAAAAGCTCAGTGGAGATAAGCAGGTGACAAACCAGAAGTTAAATAGTGCACAAGTAAGTATATTTATTTCAACACTGTGAGGCATAAAGGTTTTGTGATTTAATACAATTAAAAGGTCTTATATTACGCAAAATTGACTCTTGTGAGCTTTAAGTCATGTTATAATGTTGTTACCTCATCAAAAACAGAAGTGGAGATGAGTTTTGTTTCATTAACACATGTTTGAGTAATCCTGCATTATTAGTCTGTTTACATCTCCAAAGTTCAAAATGCTCTGTTCCAACTTGTGATGTCATCTAGTGCTAGTTTTCAAGTTTACAGCTACTTTTTACCTTTAGGTCAGTAGAGATTGAGCTGAAATGATCCAAATGATTCTAGTGAAAATTGTACGGAGTTTAAGAACACAACGGAGCACTTCCAGTATTACAACATGACATCACAAGGTGGAACAGAGCGTTTTCTGTCTGAGAGAAAAACTCAGGATAAATATGCAAGATTTGTGTATTAAACATGTGTGAATGAAACAAAACACAACTCCAGGTATGTTTTTGATGAGGAACCAAAATAACAGATCTGAAAATAGGCCATTTAAATGTGGCACAAAATCAAGGTCTATATAATCATTGTTGTTTCTACTTTTTATTATGCAGGAGGTGTGTGTATTTTTGGATGACATTGTGCGTTGTGTAAGGGAGTGTTTTAAAACTATGAGGAATGCAATCTCGATTCTGCACAGCCATGTACCTGCATGCCCCGCCAGCTGTATCCAAGGATACTTCTTCTTAAAGGACATAACGAATGGCGACCAGTGGACCATGTTTTTGATTTTCTTCCAGGATTTGTGCTATTCAAAAAACAGAAACATAAACACATAATTAGTGTCAAAACATCTGTTACCACCTTTTCTTTACAAATCCTTTAACTACCTCAGTACAGAACAACAAAACTTAAGTAGGGTCTAGTAACAGCAGTGTTCCCCCATTTACAGTGGGTAGCGGGTTTAAATATCACCCAGGAAACGAACACCTGTAATTTAAGGTCTCTCCTCAAAAGCCTTTTGACTGATCCAGCACTTTCCGACTGCTTTGTTTAAAAAGGCCTTAAGCAAAACATGACTTTAAATGCACCTACCAACACTCACATACACGCAAGCAGGAGACAGAGGCAGCCTATTAGAAACTGCTCTTCAGTCCCTCTCCAACTTGAGTGCCTTATTTTTGGATGTTCTGATTTGTTGTTATGACTGGGGTTTCCCTTGGTTACACATGCATTCAGAGGTTTTTTGTTTTTTTCCCCCCACAAAAGGGCTCCTCCATTATACTAAAGGACTCACATACACACGTCAATGGTAAAAGGAAACATCAAGAGATTTTGTCTACTTCTGCAATTTGTTTAAATGTGCACTTTAACTTCTGACAATTATCTGACAATTATTTCATTACAAGTTTTTATTGTTTTATTTTGAGCTTGCCTCTACACAGATCTGGCCTTAACTTGGCCTTGTGGTGTCTCGTGCTTGGCTCCATGTAGATAGATAAAGTCTATTGCCATACTATAGAGCATTTCAGGCAAAGCGATAGCATCTCCATGGAAACAAGTAGCAGATGTTTTTGTTTGATTAGAAGTAACTGATCGTTTAAGTCTGCATCCTAACCTCAAAAAGAATAATTTACTATAGCATGATTGTATTGCTGAGAATGTTTTCAGCATTTTCAATATTTCAGCATTTTTAATCATATAAAACCATTATATTGAATTGCACTTTTGATGGCAGAATATAGTCTAAATAGTCTTAAGGCTGACACAACTAGCATACTGTTCGAACTTTGAACATAATTGATGTGCACTGACAGTGACTGCAAAAACAACTCTAACATTTCCTAGAAAGTACTGAGTAAATCTCATGTTAGTACTGTATGAGATTACATTCAATCAACGGATCAATGCTCGAGTTTCATATTTGCACCAAGTTCTATCAGTACAAGCAAAAACAACTGGCATATCACATATTCTTCAAAACAAACAGAAGGCAATGATCACACCTTCTAGTATATTTATCATTGTGGTATATTGTAATGCGAGTATCTAATCTTTTCTTGGTATCAAAATAGAGCTTGAAATCATATCAAGACAACACTAGTAATGAATTTATGTTGAAAACTAATATCCATTCAAGCTCAATGTTTAATTCCAGCTGTGACTTTGGTCCAAACTCCAAGAAATCCCATTACATCAGATGGAAAAATTCCAGAGAACTTATAATGTGGGATCAGACAATGCTCGGTTGTGCAACTAAGTCCCAGCTCTTTTTAAAGTAACCCATTCATCACTTTTAGACCTGTCTTTTTACATATTTGTTTTGACATTTTTTGTATGGGATTCCCTTTTGAACCTTGACTTCCTGGACAGCGTAAACTCAGACAATTTATGCTACTCCCCAAATCCACTTTTAGCTTTGATTAAACAAATGTCGTGATCTCATCTACAAAGGATTTCCCCGTTTGCCCATTTTAAGAGGGATAATGTTAGGTCTCCAAATACATGAAACAGTAAAGAGGAGGGTGAAGAAGAGGAAAGACTGGAAAATGGGTGCTATAACAGAGAAAGACCATAGAAGGTACGCTTAATCCATGTCTATCTATGGTACAAAACACTAACTTTTACTCACATGGTAAATTCTGTCTGCACCAATGAAGGGGAGTGTTGAGGAAATATTATGCTTAGAAAAACTACAACACACGTGTACTGGTCACATGGTGGAAACTATAAGGTAGGTCAGCTAAAGAGGAGTTTGACCCTCAGACTTTGTAAGGTTAAAAACACAGCAAGAGACTTAAAAAAAGCAGTAACGGCATTCCTCATATTTTCCATGTACATTTAAGCTAAAAAAGTTAAAGGATTACATTAAATTTTGGGGAAAAGCCAAAGTTGGACACTCACTGTCATCTGTCTAACGCAGCTCGCTTACTGTGTGTTCTGTGAGAAAGGGTCTGGTTAGTATCAGGTATGAGTAATTATAACTGTATGTCACAAGCTTTGCAGAAGGGGGCTTTGAAGAGGATACAAGGCAAAGCAGTTTTAAAAATGAGAACTGCATTAAGGCAAGATTATCAGTCCATAAATGTAACCCTAAAAGATGAAATGTCAAACACTAGTAAACAGAGCACAAATCATCTCACAAGCAAGAACTATTGGATATGGAGACACGCTTAGAAGTACCTGGAAGTGACTGGGGCAGATATGTTCTATTATGACAATATAAACCCCAGGCACCCTGAGTCCTGCGTATTGTCTATGGGGAATCCCTGCTCCAGTGGGAAGATAATGTTATAGTTGAGGTATAGTACAGGTTAATAGGAAAAAATCTTAAATTTAGATATATCAATTTGAAAATGTGTCCATCATGTTCTGTCTTTATATAAAAATAAAGCATTTTATGTGTAAAAACGACATTCAGAAGAGCACATATTTATCGTTGCCCTTAATATGTATTGTTGTTATTTTTCAGACTGGAATGACAAATACAGAAACTGAACCTTAAAAATGTAACAAATTCTGGACTCTACTCCAGACCACATGATTTTACTGATTGAGGACAGTCTCAGTTTTCAGCACTGTGTCTCATGCCCCAGCAGATTTATCCAAAACCTGTGATTTGTCCCAGTTTTATACAAGAAATGTTCCAGGTGTCCCTATTTTTGACCAATTTGATACCCGCCATTAGTAAAAGGGGAATATATTGTCATTTGTTTAGCTAAAATACAGAAAACCATGCTTGAAAATGACCATAAGGTGCAAAGTGCAGAAGACAGAAGTTCCTCCGATTTTAAACTGTCCAACACGTGAGTCGAGAATGGACAATGTTATGTGTTCTTTTCACTGCTTTATTTATACCAGACATCTCAACCCAGGTGTGTCCCAGTTCTGAATTTGAGTTTTGAATTTTGAAAACCTGGTCACCCAAGCTATAGACCACTGAATTAAAAAAAAAGACTCAAGCTCATCATTGACTATTTGAAAGAAACTGGATCTAAATGTGATCAAAATTGGATTAGTTGTACAGCCCTAGAGGGAGGTGTCTAAGTCAGCTCACTTTTGTCCTGGAAATGAACTTAATTTCACTGGGTGTGGCAGCATATGGCCTGAAGCAACTGCTGTGAAAAGGCTGTCCACAATCCACAATCTAATTTACATTCATTTAAATACTGTCTAATGTCTGGGTCCAGTCTCATATCCGCAAGTTTCTTCATTAATGTTAAAAAAATTCAATCAAATGATAATCACTATTGCAAACTTCAAGCTATTTGCTCACTGTAATTATTGCTCAAGTAAGAAACAACAAACCTACTAAAATATGCTTTGCACCACCTAACAAACTTAACTGATAAAATAAAATGAAGATGCTTTGCAGTTATTACATAATGAAATAATGTTATAACAATGATGGCATGTAATTGTCAAATGCATTGTGGGAAGAAAAAAACTGTTGTATCAAACCATTAAATGACAAATGTTATTTTTCAGGTAGCATTATTTTCTATATAATTATTAGCCAATGATAACAACATAATGCTAAGCTATACTTGGACTTAGACAAACTTTATTGATCCACAAGGGAAATTATTTAGACACAGTAGCTCAGACATCACAATATATTACAGTAACAAAGAGCTGCCAAAATAACAAGAGACTGGTGTCAAATAAGCCATAATTATATGTACAAGTAGAAATTAAAAATATATAGAAATATAGTGATGCAAATATATCTCTCAGCTATATACAAGAAGTCGTAAGGAGAAAACAGTGTAAAGATGAAAATAGTGAATGACACGACAAGCTGATTCCCATGAGGTGAGCGTACCTGTGGGGGGGGCCTTGTATGGACGTGGAATATTGCAATAATTAAAACTGCTCCGACCGATGCAATGACACTCCACACAAGACAAAGCCAAGACGACCACATTGTAAAACATTGACTTTCCGCTGTCATTCAAAAAGTAAAACCGTAAAAAAGACACAAAGTCTAGCTATGACCTGCAAGTCGGTCTCTGCCCAACCTGTACTCCTCTTTGCAATGTGAGTACGCACGTGTCATGAATAATAAATGATTGTGACTGATTTGGATGGCAAAACGTGAGGACGAACAGAATCTGGACTTGCAAATCAAACTTGGGTCAGATGAGAGGAGAAGTCACTGGCAGTGGCACTCCAGTGTATGTTTAAAGCACATACACTGTGTAACTTTTCTAGTAGATGGTGTCTACATTAAGGCATTTATTAACCCTCTGTGGAGACCAGCCCAAGCCCACATCACCAGGCCAAGTTACAGGTCAGATCTGTGGAAAAGTGGACGGAAATTTAAGCAATAACATCACCATCAAGACAAGCAAATGCCAAAACTCCACCAGAAAAGCTACACAGTGCACCTTTAAGCCTACGGCGTGTTTATGGTCAATGCAAAGTTACATTTATGCCTGTTTGGACAATGCAATACATAACCTTGCAAAACCGCACACAGCTCTGGTTTGCTACAAGGTTAGAGGTAGTTAGAAGTTGCGACACAAGTTAAAAAAAATAAACAAATGGAAAGACTGTAAACAGCAACTTCCACAAAGCTGATGCAATGACCCCAAAGCCACAGTGACGCGTAGTGCCTGTAGAGCGTCTTTCAAATATATTGTAATATATGACCTTTACCAGTTAATACAATGTAATATCATTTAGAGATCGATTAAAGGGTTTTTTTCATGGTCGGTGCTGATACTGATATAGAATACAATGCAATCGATGGCTGATAAGCTCTGACGATATTTTTGAGCCAATATTATATGTAAGTTCAGATTGACCAAAGCAAAGTATTAGTCTTCTCTAGTATCATTCATGAAATAACAGAAAACCCCAAGAGGCTTAATACATTTACATGACAGTTCAAAAGCTTGAGATTAGACTGACCAATCCTCACATACTCACAGAAAGGTCAAGTTTTGTGCAATAAAAACTTGTACACAATAACTCATATAGTTACATGTACAAGTAAAATAAAATATAAAAATATATAGTACTATAAAATATAAACAGATTAGATATATAAATGCCAGTTCAAAATGTCTGAGAGTTTTCTATCAACTTGAGCAAACAATAATTTTCAAAATCATATGTCCATGTTACATAATAGGAAATGAATCATGCTCGTGCTTAAATATGCTTTTCATAACTTCTAAAAAAGAGGCTCGGAGCTGTGCATCAGTCAAAAAATGATGGTAGAAGAAAGAGACCTATACTAGTTTTATCATAACATGTCAAATTAATGTGATGTGAATGTATCAGATGACAATAAAACTATCCATGAAAAGTAATGTAGGCTGTTTGGTTTATTAAATGTAATAAGTACCATTTTCCACCTCGTACAATACACTGGCAAAGCTGGATCTCAAAACTAACTTGTAATATTCTTTTTAAGCCATTTTCTCGAGATCCCATGATTTTGGTGCTCATTTACAAACTGAAGAGGCTCAGTTGATGCGGTCCTCCATCTTTAACCCCAAGCAGCTGTACAACAAGGACGCCACAGTGAAGTTTCCATTGAGAGAGACCTCGGGCCAGTGAGATAGAGAGTGAGAAATAGTGGGGAGAGAGAGATAGAGAATGAGAAAGAGAGAGCTCAAGGGAGAGAGAGCAAGAAATAGAGAGAAAGAGAGAGACAGAGCGAGACAGCGAGCAAGAGAGCGCAAGACAGAGAGAGCAAGAGAAAAAGAAAGAGTGCAGAGAAAGAGAGCACAAGAGAGAGAGCACAAGAGAGAAAGAGAGGAGAGAGAGAGGAAACAGTAAGCGAAGGAACTTCTTGCAGACAGGAAGTGGGGAAGGGGGGGTGCCGTGCCTCAACGACAGTATTTTCCATTTCCGCTGCCGAGTGACTACAAACAAAAGACAAGAAAAAAACACGCCTTGCCCTCCGTAAACAACAGCTTGCAATGTGGTCGTTTTAACTTTTTACTTCAGACATTTAAATTCCTTGAAACTTGTACTTAACCTCTGACTCGATGCACAGCCTGTTCAGAAAAATACGATTTTGTCACAATATTTAGACATAGACAAACTTTATAGGGAAAATATTTAGTTACTGATCAAAATGTAAATGGTAAAAATATACAATTCACTGAAATCACATTTATTTTATTATTCAAAGTTTAATCATCAGATAAAACTGAATTTGAGATGTTACCAACCCTACACCATTAGTGATTGGATATATTTAAAATTTAAATAATACACATAAATCGATCATAGTGCCAATATTTACCTGGTCATGCATTTTTTCAGTTCTGCTAATGTTCCTCTGTTCCTGTTTCCAAATGCTTTGAGATGTCCAGAAAACAAGAAAACGTGGTCATTTTTTGTTGTACAAGAGAAGGACTGGGACACTTTGTTGTTATTCAAGCATTTCAAATTGTTTTAACACTTTTTTTTAATGTTTAATGTAGTTACTTCTCCTTTATGAGACTTGTGAAATAAAGGTGAGAGGTTATTATGTAGTAGAAAAGTGAAATGTGAAAGCAAAGGGAAACACGCTGATGTTTTTGACTGTGCAGCATCAGGGAACCACCAAGCCAACCTAATAAGTCTTACCACAAGGTCTCTTCTGCTTATGCAAAATTGAGTTTGCAAAAATAAAACCAAATGCAGGAACACAGGTCTCCTTGCAGTGCACAACATCAACCTTGCATAAATAGTTCAACACCTCTGCGTTTTTATCTAGAGATTATTTTGTTTGTTACGTGACTATATCATGCACAGAACGCATCTATAGAAAACCTTCAGCAATTGATTAACCTGCATTCTAATAATTTTCTAAAAGAGATTTCGCAATACAGTATATGTTTCTTTCCATGCCTCCTTAAATTCACAGTTGACTTTGAATTAAAACTACTTACAAAATTTTCTAAATACTTTGTGTGGATTTTAACAATTTCCAAGATGCACTGGTTTCTGGTCAGCGTAAATGTGCCAGATTTTTCTCCCAAAATGCATATTCTGTTACTGCCTTTTCTCACAGTCTATTTTCTTTCATTAAGTGAGCCCAATGTGGTAAAATATTTCTCTGTTTAGAAGTGAAAGCCACAGCTCGTCTTGCCAGATGCTTCTTTTCTGCTACCAGGAGATTCACATGTAGCAGGGTTTCCCCAAACTGCGTGATCAGACGATGCAAAAATATAAACTAAAACTGAACTACACTGAGTTAAATATTAGCTTTGAACTGAGTCACCTTGGCTTCACCCTAAAACACAAGTAACATTAAAGCAGGCAAATGTGGGCTAAAGGAAAAACGTTGTCGTCTGTGTACATCTCAAAAGCTCAAAATGCTCTGTTCTACCTTGTGATGTCATGAAGTGGTGGTGTCCAAGTTAAGAGCTACCCTTTACCTTTTGTTCAGTGAAAATTACAATTGCACTGTAGGGCTAAAATTATCCAGATCATTCTAATGAAGATGTATGGAGTTTAAAAACACAGTGGAGTATTTCTTGTATTACCACATGACATCACAAGATGGAACTGAGTGTTTTCTGTTTGAGTAACAAACTCAGCTTAAATATTCAGTGTTTGTGCGTTACACATGTGAGAATGAAACAAAACACAACTCCAGGTATGTTTTTGATGAAGAAACAACATTATAACTGATCAGAAAATAGCATAATATGGGCCTTATAATTATAAAACCAACACATGCTCTGAAATGCATTTACTCAGCCGTCAACTTAATTTCAAGTTGCATATCGCATTTGTATTTTTCCAAAATCATTCAACCCTAAATATACCGATATGGTGATAAACTGTAAACTGGTCTATATATAAGTGAGGTTCTTGACCTGTGACCATCGCTAACAAAATGGTGTTGAAGCAATATTACCCAGTGCCCTCTAGTTTTTTTGTTGTTTTTTTTCACAAAAGTTTGACTAGCGGTCCCCCCCAGCTCTACGACGACAGTAGCAGACACACAAAGTGACTTCCAGCTGCTAGAGGGAAACTCGGATTGACGTCACGTGGTTGCCATGGTGACAGGTTCGCGGTGGTAGTGAACTTTTTCCACTGTAGTACAAACACTGTCATGGCCCGTAGTTCAGGCCTTCACATTCACTTGAGTTACAGTTCATTTTTCAGCCTCTGGTCAGACGTAGAAAAAGTCTATGTTTGGTATTCCTCATAAGGGGATGGAGGTTTGGCTCAAACCAAAGACAAATTGACAGATCAGTTTAGTGTGGGACCAGAGGAAAGCAGAGGTGAACCTAGAGGCATTTTTACAGTACAGTTACAGTAATGGTAGGACTAACAGTAATAGTCATTTTATTGTTTTGCATTTATTGGAAAGTCACCTTGAGTGCTGTGAAGGGCTCTGTAATTAAAAGTTGTAGTAGTCATAATAGTACTAGTCATAGTAGTTGTAATAGCAGTAGTCGTAGCAGTACTAGTAATAATTGTAGTCACAGTAGTACAAGTTGTACTTGAAATAGACTACTTAATGTACATACTTGCGTTATCATCTGTAGTAGTAATAGCAGTAGTAGTAATGTTAGTAAGCTTTTATTTTTGAATTTTACTAGTAATACTATTATATATAATTTACTGCCGCCCTACTTCTTCCACCGTCAATCAACAGTTTAATTAATAAAATGCATTCAAAAGGCCTGAGGTCACAGGGTGGAAACTGTTGTCTGTACTTACAGTGTAGAGTAAAGTACTGGGATGTAGTAGTTCGTACTGTGGGCGTGTCTCTGCTGTGTTTGTGAGAAAAGGGTGCAGCCGTTTGTTTATGTGAGGAGCATCTTTTAAAGTTTCGCAAACAAACTCTGAGGCGCCATGTTTGTCAGTTAGACTAATGACCCAGCCCAAGTTCATCAGCCTTGGCTCAAGTAAACTTATCTCCAAAACTGCAAATAATCAATAATTTATTTCAATAATAATTTAAAGGGCCCATATTACACCATTTTCTGATCTATGTTATAATGTTGTGTCCTCATTACAAACATACCTGGAGTTGTGTTTTGTTTCACACAAACCCTGCATATTTAAGAGGGGTTCTTCTCTCACACAAAAAATACTGTTCCACCTTGTGATGTCATATGGTAATATAGGAAGTGCTCCACTGTGTTTTTAAACAGCATACACCCCTCACTAGAATCATTTGGATAATTTCAGCCCTGGAATTGCCAATCTCTACTCAAATAAAGGTAAAAGGTAGCTAATAATAGGGCCTATTAGTATCGCAGTCCTATCAGTCAGTTATTTTGCTTAGAGAGAAATCAACTGCAGTGAAGCTACCAAATGTATGTATTGTGATCAAAGTGAAACATAACAACCTCAATTTTTATTTTATATAGTATTTTTGCCCTATAGTCCTACACCTCTTTACTCAATTATTAGTGCACAAAATGAACAATAGCTTAGCCTATTCAAAGTTATTCCTATGACAAATTTCTATTAGAAGCTGCTTCAAAACAAGCATAAAATACATCCGCATTACATTTTAGCTACTATTAATTACATGTTCAGAGGTTCAAACACAACAAATACAATTAAAAGAACAGGTTTAACTAGGCCTGTCACAATAACACATAATGTGTGATATATTGCTTAAGTAAATATAGCTGATAAACAATAATATTGAAACAAAGTTATGCCACTGACACAATAACCCTAGAAAAGATTTTAAGCACAAAAACTGTTCTAAATCTACAATATTGTTAAAAACCCATGAGCTGCAATAAATAAACAGCAGAATTAAACACTTTAGCACATAGTTTGCATCTGTAATGAGTCATAGAAGTGATTTATTCAACCTGTTGTGGCTTAAATCTTATTGTATTGCCAAAAAATAAACAAAAATCAGCAGTAGTGCAAAGAAAATGTACACTTGATAAATACTGACCTCAAATAAATGTTCTTCCAGTTTTCATATATTGAACAATAAGTCGATACAGTAATTATAGTGACAGGCCTATAGGCCTATAACACAACTGAAAACTGATCCATATCTAAGCACAGGTGTCCTTAAGTTGCCAGAAGTTGCCAGTTCTCCACCACAGCAGATTCAGCCTTCTTTCTTTCATTGGAAAAATGCCCAACGCTGAAAGATCTGCCAAAGCTCTTCTATATATGGCTCTGTTCTGAACCAACAGTGTGTGCTGTGCTCTGAGAAAACTAAATGATATCATCTTAAAACTAATGACCATGTCCAAGTAGATGGCTTATTACGTGAGCACCTGTGTTATGGGGGAAAAAACGAAAATGCCATGCTTTCTTTGGAAAACCTTTTGAAGCATACACTACAATGAATGACCACAATCCCTGACATACACGGACTAAGCCTGCATACTTCTTATGTGGTTACTTAAGAAAAAGAAAGAAGATTAACTGGGAATTTATAGAGATAGTTTTGTGGTTTTAAGGCATAGTTTCCAGTTCATTTTAATCTCAGGTTTGTTTTGTTTTATGTTCCTACTTCGATCCTGTCTTCTGTGTCTCCACCTCTCCTCTCTCCTGCATACCTCCCACACAATCAAGCATACTTTATGTGTTTCTGCCTGTTTCATGCACTCAACGTGCAGATCGGAGTCAAGAAGAGGCTAAGACACAGGTGAAAATCTGGGGTAATTTCACTTTATAAATGCTACAATAACGCAAAGAATGATATTAAAATGTGCATTTGTCAACAATGGCAAATACATATCTCAATATATAGCTATATATAGTTAATATTTTAACAATGCATCTGTAAATGTCTTTGTCTAGAAGAAAACTTGATTGAAATGGAATTAACCTCAAAAGTGCAGAAATATAATTTTATTTCCTGTTTGGAAGATTAAACATGACGTTTCTGCTTTTGCTGTCACTTTTTTCTGTCATTTGTCATAGTTTAATTGTAGACAACATACTTAACATTCTAATTTTTCATATCAGCAGAACAACTAATTATGATAGTATCCATTTTTGACATCTCCCACCTCTATTAGGTCAGGTCACAACATATTATTAAAAAATATATATAATAATAAGCTAAATCAAGTAATTTTAATTCAATTTAATTAAAGATTTTCTCTGTTTATAGCTTCCTGTTTCTGCTTCTTTTACTTTATTATTCAGAAAGTTTAATTTTAATTGTAAAAGGTTTCTTCTCACAATCATGATAACTAAACTTTGACATTTGATTGTAACATCCCTATCATCATGTATCTCAGTGGTTCATTTAATTCTGACAAACAAATATTTGTTGCTGCTTGCGGAAAACAAAGAATGCAGGAGATATGCAAATATGAAAACAAACCCTATTCAAATCCAGCAGCCAAATTCATTTAAACAAATGAAGTCTGTAGGGCAGGACACCTGTGGAAGCTTAGGCAGGTTTAATTTAAGATTTACAGCCATTTAAATGAAGACACGCAAGGGGACAAGACAAGGAGGAAGAGACATGTCAACTGCATTGTAATACTAATTGCAAACACTTGTAAATAATTATTATACCTTTAGCTTACTTTTTTTTAAGTTTAACATGATATTTCAAGCTCCTTTTAAAAATAATTATATAACTATTTTGTTAAATGCTGTGGCAGTGCTTGTTTTGTGCACATGGACTTACAATAGAAAGTATGGAATTTGCTATGTTCTTAAATAAAGGTAAGAAAAACTGCCAGGTTCTTGCAAACAAACGGCCCCTGTATTTTATGAATAGTTTGTTGAGTCTATATTTATTTAAAGGACAGGAATATGGCATAAAAGTAATTATAATTCAATACACATATTTCGGACAAGGAAACTGTCAATGCATTTTATAACTGGCTGTTTCAATACTTTCTTCCAAAATCGAAAATTGTTTTAATTTTGGACACCTGGACTCATCCTCATATTTATTCAGTGTGAAAACCAGCAAGTGCCATCTTCTTTTAAAACAAAGCAGAAGTGAGATGGTTGTGTTGTGAACTTATTGCTACAAACAAAAATTGCATCCCTCCACCTACACACAACGCTACTGCCTCCAGTTTGAACCAGATCCAAATACTGCAAAAAACAAAGTAGCCCTGCAAGAGTAATTGCAATCGAATCGAAATCTGAATAAACACAATAAGCAAATCACATCAGCAGCAAGTTCTGCATTAAAACTGCTAACCCTGTAGTTTAGATCTGTACAAACATGTCCTGAAAAGTGATATTGGAGATGTCTTCACTTCATATTTATCAGTCCTACTTGATGCGTTTAAAATGTAAACTTAAACAGAATCCTATTTTCAGCTCTACCAAAGTACCTATGACTGTCAGTTTCTCTCGGATTTTATATTTTTCTTTTACTAAAACCACTTTCGTTTTGTACTCCCCGCACGCCCCCTCACATACACCCCCTCACACACAGGTCAGGCACAGAGCTGGCTTTGTTTGGGAGAATGTCATCCACATCTCAGGGAGGGGAGGACAGTTTTATACAGCAGCAGGCTACAAGCATGGGCAACTCCAAACGCAACGCACGTATCAACATGAACACTTTACGCAAACTGACAGAACGGGTGCTAAATCAGTTCTCACACACTGGCTATGACAATATTAAATAGCTATGGAATTCCCTTTGGGCTATCACCGTCTATGTGTGTTTTATATTATGTGGCTAAAAAGCTCTGGTAACTTTGCTTGTCACATGGCCTTGAAATATCACCATGAATTATTGAGTCTACGGTTGCAACAGGTATTGTGGTTTTAAAGTGCATTATGTAACTTTTCCGGTGAATGGTCTGACACCTGTTTGCTCCATAAAGATGCAATTGCTTTGCTTGGAATGTTGCACAGTATGGCATTAAACCAATCAAACTCTACGGCAACAAGCAGGCCAAGTCAGTTCAGATTTATGGAGAGGTTACCCAGCTCTCAGCAAGAATGCATGTTTTTAAAAAGTATGTGGAGACAATAAAAAGGTAGGTAGCTGAATAAATGCCAGATAAATTCATTAATGTCGTACAGTGGAACATTTCAAGCAAAGCAAAAGATACGCAGATAGTGACGCCCACATCAAAAAAATTACATAGAGCACCTTTAATGCTAAAAAATAATTTCTTTGTTAATAAATAAGCAAATAAACAAATATAGAATTGCCTATAAGTGTTCAATTCATTATCATTTTTATTGACCAACACTTTTTTTTAGCCACATGGGGCAATTCAATGGGGCAATTAGACATACATTTGCTCTCTCCGTTACTCCCCAGTTTCCACTAAAAGCAAAACACAAACAATAAACTTTGCGAAGGCCCTAATTTAACCAGAAACGTGACTGACAATTTTATATATTTTATATTTGATTTTGTACTTACTGCTTTCTGCTGAGAACTGAGCACGGTCGGGTTGAGAAGCTGGTCCCCCCTCTCATTGTCACTGGAGATGTCTTCTTCAGACTCTTCCCATGATGAGGAGAACCCAGCAGAGGAGGTGGAAGATGAAGACAGCTTTCTGAGGGAGCGAGTTGAAAAGTTGTGCCCAGGAATGGGGCTCGAGCCTGGGCTTGGTGTGTAGGACATTGGCTGGTCTGAGCTGAGGCCTTCTAAAGCTGGAAGTGGGCTCTCGTGGTCCGTGATTATAACAGCTGGGATTGGAGGAGTGTTAGTGAAAGAGTGGTTTTGATCTGACAGGTCCGATAAAGAAGCTACACCACTTTCTGCTGGCTCCACTTGCATTTCATTTTCATGTATTTCCATTTTGTCTACCTCTGTCCTTTCTCGTTTAGCTTGAAGTTCATCCCTCTCTCCATCCTTCCCTCCAAGCATCCGACAATCCTCCCCATCCGACAATAAATTCTGAGAAACTATATCCATACTGCGTCCATTTTGGTTCTCCGTGGGCAACTTGGCAGAACTATCCTCCCTCCCCTCCCCTTCCTCCTCTCTTTCTCTTCCATTGAGGACCACACAGGGAACCTTGCTCTCCTGTGGGTGTGTCATTGGGCATTGGGGTGCAGAGTTTTGGGATTGGCTGAGAGGGAAAGGGGCGTGGCTAGTCGATCGCCGTGGAGACCGAGGACTGCGCTGAAGTTCGCTGTTAACCTGGGCACGGATCCCGGAGATGTGAGCCTCGAAAATACCGACTTTTCCTCTGACCTAGAAAGGCAACAAAGGATTTAAGTTAGTTTGGTTTTGCTCCTTGATAATTTATACCACAGGTGTTCACTTTGATGTCGATTTAAGAGTCTTGGTGCTGAAGGCAGTGTTAAAACATAACATGAAGAAAAGGCATGGAAAGCAAAATTTTAGTCATAATAAATTTTGTTTTGTTTTTGTTTAAATTGTGTAACCTTTCTGCTCATCTCCATGGAAATGTTTTGGCTGTGTCAAGAATATTCCATAATATGGTTTTACAAATATCTATCTCAATATCGCCAACAAGCCAAGTTACAGGTCAGATCTGTAGAGAGGTAATCCATCTCCCAGTATTTGCAGGTATTTTGATGATAACAACACTTGTAGTTGAATACACCAGATATATAGATAAATGTAAGACAGAGAATACAATACATTTCTTTGTGAACTGCTGGGTTTCTGATGACATCACGACATTCTATAGGCCAATATTATTTAATACTGATGGGTGCAGCTTAAAAAGTGATATTGTTAAAAAAGTTCATGGTCTAGTCAATAATAGATATGATCAAGATTGCAAATTTACCTTTTGGTTATCTGTTTTTTATAACAGTCTTAGTATCAATTAGTATTTCAGTATCAACTTTAAACCCACCCCACACAACAAAAAAACCAAGCGCTAGGTCAGTCTCACCTCCACGTTCTGCAGCTCGCGATGGATCTGCAGCAGCTGTGCCTGGCGTCTACGGCCCTCGCGGGTCTCCCCCCCCTCTCCCGGGCGCTCCTCCTGCCCCTCTGCCTCCCCTCGGTCCTCACAGCCGGGCGAGCTCAGGCGGCGCACCCTCTGGCCCACATTGACACCCAGCAGTTCGGGACTGCGCGGAGAGGGGGAGTGAGCGCGCCGGCGCGGGCTGGGGCTGGGGCACAGGGAAGAGTGGGAAGAGGGAGAGGGAAACACAAAAGCTGGACCCAGAGTTTGACGACTTGTCTGGCAGCAAAAACAGAGAGGAAAAAAGAAGGGTGAAGAGGGAAGTGATTCAGGAATACCATGTAAGGTAAATACTATGAAGGTAAACTCTGCAAAGTAGTGGAATAAGTTTTCAAAGTTCATAGGCACAGGATTAAAAGTACTTTCCCCATATACTTTTTTCATGTGCTTTCATAGACCGGTTAGCACATATAAACTTTGCCTTAATGTGACACCCATACATTTCTTTATCAGCTTTTCCTATCAAAGACTGCTACAACATCATAGAATATTTGTGTATTTTAATAACAGGTTTTAAGACCCAAATGCCCTTCTTACAGTACATCACTCCAACTGGATGTCCCCTTACAACTGGATATGATGATTTACAAATGCAAAAAAATGTACTTTTAGACAAAAATAACTTTGTATAATGATGTTGTGCAAGAAAGCTTTAGATATTTGCTTTCCAAAAAACAGGATAGCTATTGTAAATAGTATAACAATAGGAATATCTCATCTCGGCAATTAATTAACACATCAACTTGATTAATTGATATACATTTCTTACCGTAGGGCTGGTGGGGCTAGAGGGGCTGGTGGGGCTGTAGAGGCCTCCCAGCAGCTGGCAGTAGGTGCTTCTGTCAGGGACGGGGAGCACGGGCCGACCCACAGCACTGGTCCTCGCTCTGGAGCCGTTAGAGGAGCCTGACTGAGCGTGGAACTGATTACTGCTGAAGAGACAAGAAGAAAAACACATGAAAACAGCACAACACAGATATTTATGCAATGTCATTTATGTCATATGTCAGATTAATGGTTTGACATAATTATACACATACCTTTTTACTGTTTACCAGTGGTGGAATGTAACAAAGTACAAAAGTAAAAGTAAGATTTTTAGGTATCTGTAATTTACTTTAGTACATTTTACAGTGGAAACTTTTTACTTTTACTTCACTACATTTGAGAGCTGAGATAGGACTGAAAAGTAAAAAGTACTTTTCTTTATGACCTTCTTGAGACCTTTCTTGAGACCATTTAATTTGGGCTAATATCTCAACTTTGAGCAAAAAAAAAAAACTTAAAAAAAAAAAAATTAACAGATTGAATCCCTTAAAATTAGCTAAATTCTTTATCAAAATGACTACATTTGATGCTTTAACTGTTCTAAAAAATCTCTGCAAAATACTTTTACTTTTTTTTCATGTAATACTTTTACTTTTACTTGAGTAACCTTTTGTCCTTGTATTTGTACTTTTACTTGAGTAACAAAATTGAATACTTCATCCACCACTGCTGTTTACTAGCTACATGATCGCATTTCATTTAGGAGAAAGGCTTTAGAAGGTTTAGTTGTTGGTAATGTTAAGTTACTTCTGAATTGATTCATAAACTTAACAAATTTGAATTACAGAGCAGACAAAGGAAAGCACTAAGTGGAAAATATGGCATGAGTTCTTCATCAGTGACTGGTAAAGTTAAATGAAATGAAATCCCATATTTCTTGTTAAACCGCCTGTCAGACTAAACTAACCAAACAAGAGTGCTTCTAGGCATAGCCATGTGTAAAGAGGAACGTGTTGTGATAGTGAGTCTGACCTGTTCATGACTCTGAGGTTCAGGGCAGAGGTTGCCATCCCCGCGGCCAGGCCATGGGCTTCAGGAGCTGGACACACATCGGACAATGTCCCCTGGGTCACGGGCGCTTCTGCCTCCTCTGCATTCAGTCAGCAGTTACAGCCACAAGGATGTCTACAACACAACAAGGATTCAATCTAGTGTTTAACCCAATAGATCACAATTCAATTTAGATTTACAAACAAATACAGCCAGAGGAACATTCCCAACTGATGAAGATAATTTGTTTAATTTGTTTTTTATGACCATCATAAACGCAGCCCAAACTGGTATCTTTACTACTCATTCACTATTTTAATACACTTACTAAATTACTATCATTACTTAGCTCTATTGTCCAGGCCCTTCAAAAACACAAAAAGACCAAGGACCAAGAAAAATCAACAAATGAAAAATCAGACAAAACAAGAAACATAGACCGTACAGTGTAGATTAACAGACAAAACAGCAGGTATTTATAATGTTATGATTCTACAGTCAATCCATGTGTATGTTGATGATGACACAACATTTGCATGTATTTGTACACCAAGTTTAATTTCCTCCAATCTACAACACTTTGCCGTCTTTTAGCCAATTTTATATCTGGTTTTGTTTATTTGTTATGTAAAATAAAAAAATACTGCTCACTTGTCACATGATATTGTTTACACCACCATTCTATCAACATTACCAAAGCGTATTCAAGTGCTGTTAAAATGGAAAGTGTCAAACTAAACAATGCAAATAAGCCTGAGTGAGCGCTGACATTTCACACCACACTTTGCGTTAGGTTGGTCTTAGTCCAGCAAAATTAATGCAATATTTTAATAATCCACAATGTTATTTATATTTATAGGTCAGGCTAAATAATATATTTTGGTCAAAGGTGGACTGCTGAGTAAAAGAGTAAAAAAGAGAGAGAAAAAGAATAATATCAAAATAATAATATCTAAAAAAAATATCCAATTTATTACAATTCTGCTTATTTTTATGTAAATCTATTAAATAAATAGCATCAGGTGTCTTGCTGAATGCTACTATGATTGTATTGTATTTATAGTAACACTGGTATCACTAAATGGGATCTAATCTAAATATTGTTGTGTTTATTGTAGCAGTACGTTTCAAGAACAATATTTGTTTTATTGTGGAAGTAAAGAAAAAATAATTAAACTAGAACTACACTGGGCCCACACCAAGGCATTCGTCCTATCCTGCAATGTTAAGGGTCAACAGCCACAAAACAATTCTAATGTCATCACAGTTAAACCTATGATTTCTAAGTTAATTTCTTAAGTTTGTCCTAAACTAATTTACTATTTTTTCCCTAAAATGTTCATAGAATAATTACACCCTGCAGTCAATTTACTGAGACTAAAGTTTTGCATGGGTTGATGGTACTTGGTCTTATCATTATCTCCCTGGCTACATGTCTGAACCCTGGTCTCCTTCAAGAGCCTGGGGATAGGTCTTGATTTGAGTTAAGTTAAGCAGAAGGAGCAGTCTGAAGTACGTGGTGCAGATGGGATTTCCTTGTAGGCCAGTGACGCACTTTGAGAGAGGGATGGACACAATGTGCTGTGCCTCTCAAGTGGAGGGTGAGTCGCAAGTCCTGCTTTCTATTCACACTAAATAAAGACTTCTGTGAGCTGCTGGAGCTTTGATAATGTATTAGTAACGGTGAAGGTCAGGTTAGAGAGTGGAAGGAAATATGTAGACATTTCTAAGAGGAAAAATCACTAAAGGAGTTTTTTGTCATCACATGTGGAAAATGTACTGTAAAAGTTGTATGTAGATGTGAGCAACTGCAAGGTAGTATCTTCAAACAAAAGGTATGAGTCATATTTGTGCACCTTTGTGTTTTTCTTACAATCCATAAACATAATAATAATAATTATTATTATTATGCAATCGGCAGTACTTGAACCTGATCTGAGGCAGTTACAGGCACGTTGTAACACATGTCGAAACGCATGTCATTTTGTTCAATATTGCTCATCCCTTAGAAACAAAACACTTTAATTAGGCAATGACAGATATCAGAATGCAAAGAATATCTCCTAGTAAAATAATATAACAATACAATATTATGAACAAAACCACTATTATAACACACCATTTCCTTGACCAAAATTGTTTTATATTTTAGTACTGTGATAGCACTAGTTCCAAATTTCTTTAATACTAATCTTCATGTTACATATGATGGTGCTTTCATTTTTTCAATGATGATGATGCCTCCTATAGGATCCATGAAGGGTGTATAGTAAAGGCTTTTCCAAATATTTAACCAGATAAACAAGGCTTCATCCTGGTCAGGAGACTACAGACACAAATATTACGTTCAAACATGAGCAAGCAATGGTGAGAAAAGCTTTGGACAGACAGAACCCATTTTGCTCTGAGAGTGAGTGGGACTGAGAATATTAAAACTGCCCACATGATGGTGGGCAATGACAGAAGACACAGTAATGAGAAAAAGAAAATAAGCATTTGGAAATTGCCTAATTGCACAGTTCAAATAGCAACCACTTTGTATTTTTGTGCAATAAAGGCCAGTGTCAGTCAAATAATGCAATAATGACCTATCTTATGCAAATTAGCTTAAGTGACTATGACAAAGCAACAGGCTACTGATTTTTCTTTTCCATTATTCTTAGCCAACCATCTTGTACCCCTTTTCCATACATAAAGTACACTGAAGTAGCCTCATTTTCACTTATTAGAGACAAATTACTTCAGGATGGTCCTCCAGATCAGAATATTCTTTAATCCTCATACTTTTTTAGGATAAGTACTGCAGTCCTTACAGAAACATGCTAACAATTTACAATGGGAGTGCAAAATCCAGAATTTGTCATTATCTTGATGAAAACCTCCTGCCCTGACTTTGAAAGTAGTTCATAATTTATTTTAGCTGTGTGAAGTGAATCAACCATTGCTATGACAAAACTAGGACAGAATAATGGTAGAAAACACCTAAAAATGTGACTTTATCAGGTGGTCTTGGTCATCATACCTTCTTCCCAGCCAGTAGCATCAGATCCAAGTCGATTCCTTGTTCTCCGTACCGCAAAAACAACAACTACTCGAGAGAAAAACACTGCTATATAAAGATTTCAAGCTTTTTTTTTTTTTTTTTTTTTTCTCCGATGCTTTGGTTGCTCCCTTTAACGCACAGTCTCGACGCTGCTCTGCGCTCCAACGCCAAAAAAGTTTCCAAAAATTGGACCAAAAATGGGCGATCCTTTCACCTTTGCGTCGCCGGAGTTGGAAAGCTTTGGAAGTCGCGTTCAAAGGGCGTTGTTACTGACAGTGGCACTCACGATAAATAGTTTTCTCTAGAGGTTGGTGTTGACATGCTGCTCGTAGTAAAAGCTAGATCTGACTGACGGCACAATCCGGAAACGCGCGGTCTCTCTTCTCCCTGCCTCCCTCCTCTCACTTATCAGCACTATGCATAGCAGTCTTGGTTTATTCTATGCTCTGGAGATGTCAGATTAGTCTATGGCAGGCTATTCTACATCCAGATAAAAAAAATAATTGCTTTTTAATTAGAAATGCCCTGGTAAAATGTTATAACAACTCATAGTAAGGCATAGTAAACTACAACTCTAACCTGGTGTATGTTTATGTTGTTTCCTCATCACAAACAAACCTGGAGTTGTGTTTTGTTCCACCTTGTGACGTAATTTGGTAATACAAGAAGTGCTCCACTGTGTTTTTAAACTCCATACACCTTCACTAGAATCATTCAACCCTGGCATTGCCCATCTCTACTGAACATTAGGTAAAAAGTACCACCACATGACATCACAAGGTGGAACAGAGCATTTTGAGCTTTGAAGAGATAGACAGACTAATAACAAAGGATTACTCAAACATGTGTGAATGAAACAAAACACAACTCCAGGTATTTTTTTGAGAAGATAACAACATTATAAATTGGCTTAAAGCTCACAAGAATCAGTTTTGTGTAACTGTGTAATAATGGACCTTCAGTAAGCCTATAGGCCAAATGTTTTTTGTTCAGTATAAAAAATTACACTGATAAAGATTTTTACTGCTTTGTCCTATTTGTTGATAAGATCCAAGAGTTGCTAATAAAACATGTGTGTACAGGTTTTATTGCTGGTAATTGCCATTGTGTTAATTGAGCCTACTGATGATGTGTAGCTGCAGTAAATTCAAAGGAAAAACACTATGGCTAATTACTTCCAGTTATCATACGGACTGGACACACTTTTTCATTATTTCTGCTTTATTTCCTTGATTATTTACATTGTGAAAACCATTTCAGGAAAATTTATCATGAAGTTAACTGAAAGAAGGCCAAGAGTTTGCAGCGCTGTAAACAAAGCAAAGAGTGGCAACACTGAGGATTTTAATATAGCCTAATATATATATATATAAATGTAGTTGACCTATTTAACTTTTTTTTTCTTTGCTACATGATATACCGTGCTTCATTTAAAGTAGTAAACATAAAGAGAAAAAAAAAAAAAAAAACATTGAATGAGATGGTCTGTCCAAACTTTTGACCTTTTGGAATCTTATCATATTATATTTTATTTTATCAGTACAACAATCATTAGATATAAATCAGACATTGATTCAATATTTCATTTTGTGCACAGTTCAGTGATTTGTTTGTTTATCAAGGGCCTAGGCTGTAGTTTAGTGAGTTCGGGAAACTGTTGTCATCAAGTGGTAACATTTTTTCTCCATTAAGTTAAAAAGCCGTGACAATGAGGCTATCACACTCATTACAGCTGTTTTACTCCAAATAGTATATTCCCTCTCAAATGTTACTGTGTTTTCAGAGATGCACCAGTAAAACCAACTTGATTCAGGATCTGGGCCAGTGAAACAGCAGTGGATGTTTCTATGGTTACAGGTGAGAGCCAGTAAAGCATCCAACACTCATTAAACACACCACATCTTTTAGATTCGTTAGGGCCATGAGGCAGAAGTGGCAGGCTTATTGAAAACAATTCTTATTTTGTAAACACTAAAATATGAGTAAATCCCCAGAAAGACGATTTATATAAGTGCTTTTTTGTGTTTTATGAATGGTAGGTTAAAGCACATTCATTTTAATGTATTTGGAAGTTTTATTACTTTGTACTTGAGTGTTATTCGGACTACTAGGTTAAACAGTTGGGCTAAACAGGTATTGTGGAACAAATCTGCTATGACCAAGTGGATTTTAAAGTTTTGAAGCTTCATTGAATGTGCATTTTTGGGAAATTACTTTAAATCTGTCTTTATAGCTGAGAAGGAGCCTGACAGTATTTCAGAAATAGTGATCATGCACATTAAAAATAGGCTATTAATGTTCCTCATTTAGGCTATTGAAACTTCTCAAATGACTTGTTTTGTTTTTTTTTTACGTGAGGTTTCCAATCCACAACAGCGCCATGCTTCCCTCTAGTGGCATAAATACACTACATCAACCATTTAGCCTTATTACTGGTGTTTAAAAGTGCACTCTGTAATTTTTTTGTTGGGGGTCCATCGCCTTACATGCATTTAGTTACAGGTAGTTTTACTGCATTCTGACTGTGAGCGGGGTTACCTTTCCCCAGACCTGACCTGTTACTTGGTCTGGTTTGGTCTCCATGAAGATAGAAAGGTTTAATGCCATACTATGAAATATTTCAGACAAAGCAATAACATCTCCATGCAGAAAAGCATTTGACGGACCCTACACCAGAAAGTTCCATAATGCACCTTTAAAGAACCATAGTTACCTGAAAGACTCATGTGAGGTCTCCTTTAAAATTAAATCAAAGCCAATTACATGAGCCATATCACATCGGCTCAACAAATGACATAACTGACTATAAACGAGTGTAACAGCCATCATAGTCATTACACAAATTAGATCAAAACTTCTTTATTTTTGTGGGGAAAATATTTTTGGTCTGGTCTGGACATAGTGGCCTGCAAAGAATTGAGTGTTTGAGCAAACATTGAGTCATTAGTGCTATAGAGCCTTCTTGGAAACAGCCACCAAAGATGTTTCTGGAACAGTCAATTACCCATCCCCAGCGTGGTTTCTCGCTCTTCTTCCTGTTCACCTGTGTGCGATACCTGATCCAAAAGTGTAGCGTTACTGCGCTCACACACGCAGAGAGAGAGAGAGCTACAGCATGACATTAAACAAACTGGGGGGAATGGAGATACCAATATTTGTTCAGTATCTTTACATTTGTTTGACACACAGAACTGAGAAAGAACAGCACGTTCCACCTGAAAATCATCTTAACTTTGGGTAATGTACTTTTTGTTATGCTTATGAGTGTCTGTTTTGAATTGTTTATTGATTACAAATATGCATAATTAGGCAACAACAGTATGTATCCATGATTTCACAATGATAAAAAAATTAGGCCAATTGATGTAGTGATTAACAATTTAAAACTAAATGTTAATGAAAGAAAGTCCTTAAAATGTTATATAAGAGGAAGCTGAAACCCAGACAATTGTGTGACAAAATGTTGTGATAATAGAGTTTTTAGCATTCAAAATGACCAAAATTAAATGACTGATCAATAAAACCGAAAACATTTATCTGATAGCTAAAGATACAAATGTTTACACCTTTTTTTAGCTTGCAACTTATAACTTCAGTGACATAGTTTTCTAATGGGAGATGCAGACCTGGCTGGACTTGGTCTAGTGCTGTCCAGATGGTCCACGGGTAATTCCCCTCAGAAGAGCTCGTCACTAATCCCGAAGGGAATCTGTACTGCCTTGATCTCACGCCTGTAAAGCCACACTATGTTAACACATTATAATGTTAGCTTATCTTCACTACAGCAATCTGTTTCTGCTGCTCGGACACTGCAGGTCACTCAGGTCAGCATATCAATTCCTTTCTTTATATTTTGCCAGTTATGAAAGCTACAGTGGAGTTAAGTGTCAGTGGGGACAAATACATAAAATAGCCCAGTCCAGTTGTTCCCAAAATATGGAATGCTGGCTTATTCTGGTACTCCACAGTACAAGTAAATTTCGTTGTTTTTTTGTTTGTTTTTTTTTTAATACCTTTTTGCACTAGTTAAGATATTGTTTAACATGTGTTCCTATTTTAGTCCTTCAGTTCTTGTTTAGCCCTGTTTTTGGTGGTCCTTTTCAAAGCCCTTTGTGTTTGTTATTATATTATTATCAATAGAGTCTTGTTGAATTAACAGTAGCACTATAGCCAACATGATATTTGTGTATACTCCATGTCTTGCTTTTCATGAAATTCTAATTTGAGGATAAAGGAGGTCAAGTGGTAGGCTACTGTCATCAGATTAAAATTTAATTTAAGCTTTAATGGGCCAGAAAGAGGGACAGGGGAGTGATTTGGATTCACTTAGCCCTGAAGTCTATTGTTTTAGGAATTTAATAGCCTGTGTTACCTTTTATAGATATAAAAATAAATAAAGTAAATAAATAGAAACAGACAAATAAAGCTATAGTTTCATGTTTTAACATTGCCTTCATGTAATTTGTATTTAGTCTATAGTCTATAGACATTTTACTGTTGCCAAATATAACCCAATATTGTCCCATACTGTCCAATATTGAAAATCACAGCCAGCAGTTCCTGGACAGGTTTAGGCCTATATAAACCAAATTATTTTACGTAAAGGAACATGTTTATTACTATGACACATGTCTAGAATGTGGGGGATGAGATACATTGAGATACATCTAACATCGATACTTATTTGTGTTTTAACATGCTTTCCACTTGGACATTACGGCCAATGGTGAGTCAACCCAACACACAGATGCTATGCTCTGATTAGCCTAGCAAAACATATCAACTGAAATCCATATATATAGCTTGGTTATTTCTTTTTCTTATGATTATAGTCAGAATTACCTCACATTACCTCTTCTGGATAAAATTTACCAAGCATGTTTGATGTTGGATGGGAAGCAAACACAGCATGCAGTTTAAGCCAATTACCTGAGCTTCTGTAATCTGTTTGTGGGCAGAGTCAAGAGTGCATATAAGAATGGTGTGTGATTGTGAAGCAAAACGCCTGTGTTTATGCCCATTATGTAATCAAAAGAGAACTTTGTGTTTAAGAGAAGGTGTATTAAAATACAGTGGTTCTCTGGTGATGTGGAAAATGCAAATTACAATGGAGCAAATTGGGGGGTTAGGTAGGTAGGTCTTACAAAGAAGGTACAGGGTCCCAAACTGTAAACTGAACAGATTTAAACATTCTTTTGCGCCATTAGCCATTAATCTGCTAAACTCAGCGAGTGTAGTTAAAAAATAAAAGTAGAAAACTTAGGGAATGTGCAATTGCACATTTTGATTGCACATTCCCTAAGCCTATGGCTTAGGGAATGTGCAATCAAAACGGCACATAGGTTAAGAGAATGTGCAATCAACTCCACATAGGCTTAGGGAGTGTGCAATTATTAATAGAATACAAGATTGTGAATGGCTAGCCTGTAAAAAGTGATTTAAAGGTCCTGTTGGTGTATCACTTGTGGTCGTATGTGGTCTCTTATTTATTTATGTTCTGTGGTGTATGTTTGTATCGTGCTTATGTTGCTGCATTGTCTGGTCTTTGAGTTAAAGCATGTGACCCTCTGTCCCAAGACAAATTTCTCCCATTGGAGACAATGAAGGATTATCTTATCTTATCTTATCTTATCTTACACAACCTGACAAACACTAGTCTACTTCGTTGATTGCCACAGAGGCATTTATGTTCTTCTGTTTTTTTTTTTAAACGTAGCTTAAACAGTAGATCTTTTTATACTAATTTGTGGTCCAGTAATAAGAGACACAACCAGAGAAATACAAACATACGGCATGTAAACATGCAATTACTACTTTTGCCCAGCAGATGGCAGTGTCTCGTTATTTTAACGTCCCACTGTAGCGAATAGACAATTGAAATAACCAATCAGATTGCAGTATTCTGTACAGTAACCTGAGGCAGCCAATGAGAGGCCGTAAAAAGATGTTTTGCACTGTAGGAGGCGGGACATACAGATGATTGACACGTAGGTTTGAGCTAGGGCCAGATTTTCAGTGTGGATTGTAGTAGAGATTTTTGGAGGCTGTGGCAGAGGGACGAGCGCTATTTGGAGGAGAACCGCGTGTGAGGCTACCTTCGATAAAAATACACTTACAAACTGTTGGAAATCACATAAGGTAACGTTTAATTTCGCTTCTCTTAAAATCACGTGATGTTACCTTCTGATGCATTTGATTCAACGCGTTCTTTCTTGTATTTTCATGTGTTTAGTTGCATCAAGGAAACGTGTAGCTACTACGTTTACGTCTCAGAAATGTGTGCTTTTGTTCGTAAAAACATGTAGTTGTCTGCAGTAAAGTAAGCAATTTTGGGTTCATGCCTGCGATGTGAGCGGTTCATGGCGTCTATCTATCTTCCATGTTATCCCAGCTATCGCATCACCTCCGCTGTGTACTCCTCACTCGGTCATCGGACATCTTTACTGTGATTAGATCGTTCGTAGAAATGCAAAATCCTCAAAATACACCGTGAGTGAGTTCTAATATTGGGATAAAGTCAGTTTTGAACAAAAAGCGCCCAATGTGGAGGTGGATGTCGTATTTCCTGGAGTAGAGTTACGTCGTTTACGGTGAGTTACCTTTGGCGGTAGGTTCAGAAAGATGGACGCTAACTTCAGGGCTAACGTGCATTTTAACACCCCCTCTCTGTGGTTTTGGGGCAGCCCGTAACTTCTTAAAAAGTACTTGCCGAACAAACACGAGCAGAAGAAGGCGCCCTACTGCTTCCTTTGAGGGATTTAACGGTGAATAAAAAATAAAATAAAATGAAAATGATTGAGTTCTACATGTTTCTTACCCTAACAGGGATAGACTGCAGAAATGCAGTATTTGTACTTTGATAACACTGTGGACCTTTCCCTAGCCGCCATATGGCATGGACTCAGCAACTTCACAGACACGTCTGAAGGTAGCCACCTACCAACCTACTGCTGATGTTCATGTTAATTAATCCATTGTTAATTAACATGAACATCAATGTGTATTTTAGTCTATTTAGTCTTCTCCAAGTCCCTCCACCCCCTTTTTCAAATAGGAGGTAATATTAGACCAACTGTACATGGCCGAGAAGAGCATACGGACAGTTAAGTATTATAACTGTTGAAATCCTGTTACAATCCAACCCCTGTCTCTGTGAGTTTGACTAGTCATCACTTTATTCGGCACAGAATGGTCTGTGCCTCGTCTCTTCCATTGAAGCATCTTTTTATTATAATAAAAAGCCTTGACAGAGGGAGACTTGATTATATAACACATATCGTTATCATGTGCACTATATCTTTAGCTCAGACTTGCTTAACTAATACAAATCATATTTAAAATGTATAGCTGAACAGTAGCTACAGACCTACAGCCCACTACAACCAAATGTGCTTACAACTCCACAACTAAAGGCTCCTAATATGACAATAGAGTTGATTTTACACCTATTTTTCCATGGTCTCATAACACCAATTGAACGTTGCACGGATCACAAAAGCCTTTGTACTGTATTGCATTACACAGGCTATGGTTATTTAGAGGCGCTGTGGGAAATTGATTGTGTTATTGGATGCCCTGGAAATCTGCATGTTTCGTGGCTCATGTTAAGCCTAATGACTGGGTTAACACAATTCTCTTTTTGTGTATTTGAGAGTCTTACAGCCCTGTAATTTTGCTCTCATCTAACCTTAAATTTGTCTCAGTGTTCATGTAATGTCTTTGAAGTGTAGAACAGTAGCATCTCTGTCCTGCCCACTAATGAGAAGAAGGCCTAATTGGTTGATCTTGATGGGAGAATTTGCTCATTAAATTTAGTTAAAACACTCTGGTGTTGAAAACAGAATGCATACAAGCTTTGTTTCTGAGATTGTTTAGTGCTATTGGAGATTGAGAAAAGGTTTAGAATAACTGAGGAATGCTTTTACGGGAAGACTCTGGAACGGAGGTAGCCTAGAGCAGTAAAAGTCAGCAAACCAGGTGTGCAGATGAGTACAGGCCATGCAGTTTGATATATTCTTTCACCTAAAGGCTATTTTAATTTGCCAAAAGCAGAAATAGATGGCAAATAAGACCAGGGAAATGTGTGGATGTTTGAAGAGGCTGAGTGAGAGTGACAGAAAGGGAGAGATATTGCTTAACCATTCGGAAAGGCTATGGGAACATCCCTATGTGTGTGTGTTTTTACTGTGGGGTTGTGGGTTCAACAGGAGCAAAGCACCAGACAGTCCCACGATTAGTTTTATTCTGAGATAGCTACAAATAATGGAAAACACAACATCCAATAAAAAAGTTACATATTATAATAAAATACTACAACTGTATGTTGATGCAAGCTTGACACAAAATTGGAAATTGCTAATCAAAACATGAATAATGTATGTATTTTAAACAAATAAAACCAAACTAATGATATTTGTTTGATTTTGATACATATCATAATCATACCAATAACTATTCAGATTTTTGCAAAACCTAAAAGTTATATGCTGTATATTTCCAACCTTCTATACTTTGTTGTTCAGGTATTTTTTAAATTACACCCTATCATCTTTCATTGTTATTGCAGTGGCTAGGCCCAATAATTAGATGGACTTATTATTCTACAAAGCAGCACTCGACCATGACATTGAGTAGCCCCTAGCATGCAGGTCTGCTCACCCAGCATGCACTGTAGGACTTCTGATTCAAGTAGAGGACATCAGAGAGCCATGCATGAATGGAAACTATATTGCACTGTTCAGCTTATTACCCCAACAAAGAGTTCAGATCGTGGAGGGTGGGGCAATAAGTGAAAGAGGGCTACAGATACATTGAAGAAGAGCGGTAGAGTGAATGCTTTTTTTTTTTTGGAAGTAAGCTATTGGTATATTTGTTTTGTTGGAGGGGGCACTAACTAGAAGAAAAGAACATCCTTGTAGTACCAAGGGGGGCAATAGCCTTTTTCTGTTCTGAAAGAAGTGATACAATAAAAAAGACAAAAAAGCTAGTATGAGCGAAAGTGGGCCTGTGGTTTTGGCTTCAGTCCAGACATGGTTAAAAACAGATTAATCAGCAGAGGGTCACATTCTCACACAAAGAGAGTGGACAGCATGGGGCAAATGGCTGCAGATCTGAAAGGCCATGTCTCAAACACACTGTAAGATATTGTGTTTCAAATGGACATCTGATCTCTGTATTGCTTTTGATATTGATGTGTAAATAAGATTGTTAATAATAATAAAACCTAAACAAAATGATCTACAAGTTCATTTGTTTATAGTTTTATAGTTTTATATTTGGTTTGAAGGGGAAATGCAAATAAAAATGCATATTAAAGGGTTGTACTTTTGAACCTTGAGGCAAAAACTTAGTTTTGAACTATTTGCCCTAACCACTTTGTCAATTCTCTCGTTCTGATGTTCAACCATAATAACAGGCAAACTTGTGTCTATATGGTTCTCATCCAACTACATGTCTGATTGGATTAGACAAAAAGTCTAATCTGCTTATTACTTGGCAACGTCTATTTAAAAAAGCTATAAAAGGCTTCAATTTGAACTGGAAGAAGAGAATGTCAGGTATAGGACCTGTTAAAAAAACATTTCTTGACTTGATCTTGTAGATATTTGTGTAATTCTGTATCACTGATGGACTGATGGAGCTAATATTAAAACTTGTGCATTCAGGATTCAGTTGGGTTATGCATTTTTCTTATGCCCAGTGGTCCTAGCAATAACTCTGAAATGGACAAACGTAATGTTTCGTAATGGATCTGTCTGAACAAAGTTGAGGAATGTTGGGAAAATAGTGACTTAAGTTTAAAAATTGGGGAGTGATTTGGCAAAAAAAAAAAAAATAGTGATAGGGAGAGTTGACCTATTAGCATCCTCTAATTAGCTGTTTTAAAGAGTTTGTAAACGACATTGAGGTTGAGTTGAAAGAACTTTGTGATGTGTTTGTGTGTGAGGGGAAACCAGTATAAAGAAGTATAGAGAAAGCAGTTGCCAGTGATGCTGGTTAGACATCTTGTTTTTTTGGAGTGTAAATCTATCAGTGGTAGTTGCAAAAGTTTAGTGTTAGTGTTTAGTGTCACAATTCTAAGAAATCTCTTTATTTCGATACTCAACTTCATACTCGGTACTAATACCACGAGAATAATAAAAAGCACTTTCTTTACACAATAGAGTGTAATTTCCAATTATTTGTCTTTGGCCTCATATGTGTAATCCCTCAGTCGTTCCATAGTGGTCCATGGGTGTGTACTTGTCTATGTGGGCTTATACTTGTTTTGATACAACTGAAGCTCGTTCTAAAGCCTCGATTCAATAATTTTAGTATTGATTAATATCTGATTCTCGATATTTTGACAACCCTACAAGAGCTGAGTTGACCAAGTTTCTAATTGTTTTTCTTGGAATGTCATTTTGGAAAATGCATGCTGGATTGTCATCTCAAATACACTTTCTGGGCATATTTGTCTCAAGGGTATTCTTGTGTTTGCTATGTAAACAGTTGGTTGCCGTAAAAGAATGAGAATGAATAAGACTCCTCATGAGAAACTGATTATATTACACAAGGTTCAATAGAGCATACAAGGGTGTGGTAAAACAATTTTGGTCATATCCATTTCCACTTTAACGGATCAGACTAAAATCTAAAAAAATATTCACCACAATGAAACCAGAATAACTTGACTATCTACTGTAATAAGATCCTGAACATGGACCAGTGATGTGGAATATAAAGGGAGTTGGGGATACGGAAAGAAGAGAGGAGGTCATCTTTGGGTTCTGTGCGCTGTCCCATTGCCACACTTCCTGCTTCCTGTTTAGAGTTCAAAGGTCGTGGGCCTGGGATTAGCTGATACAGTCGTCTGAGAAATCTGTCTGGCCCTGTCATTGACCGTAAACTGCAGTCACTCAACATCTGGGTAATGCTAGGGTGTCTTTGCTCTGTTTGCTTGTGTAATATGCAGCACGTCCGCAGAGTAAGTGAGAAAATGGTTCTTAAATTGGGACATCTTCTGTGGTCACATGGGAACCACTAAATTTAGAGCAATGGCTTGAGGTTTGCCCTTGTTAGAAAGACGTATTGAGTTCTGAACAGTCTGTTAGTCACTACCTGCTATGCATTGGCCACTTTTTACTGAATTCTGATGTTCTTTTTTAGTAGAGATTAGTGTTATGTTCTCAACCTGATGCTTAATTTTATGTGTGTTTTTTATATTGCAGTACTATATTAGACTATACTAGATTAGCCTTTATTGTATTGTCATGTTGGACAAGCAGTGGGCTAGCATAATGCAGTGAGATATGCCAAGACAAGTGAACAGTCCAATCACTACACATTCACTGTATAGAGAATACACATTAACCTAGCGGTGGCACTGGACAGTGACCAAGATTTTAACAAAATCCAATACAAATTCATCAATAATTGTTAGTTTGGGCACCTAGCTCAAACACATACTGCTCACTACTACGTTCCTTGTTGGATCATAACAAACCAAATTCAACTGTGAGTCTCTAACCAGTATATTAGTATTATATTTTTCACTCAAGTCTATTTAATTACTACAATCATACTGTGAATCCATGACAGTCTTACTAGTCTGAAAAAATGTTGACTCCCTTCTCCCTCTACCATTAACTAACTTACAGTATACTTACATTCACATAGCCACTGTTGCTTTAAGAATATATTAAACCACGTGTTCCCCCACTGTCCCTTATCATGTTAGTCTTCCTGCGCTCATAAGCTAATGTAACTCCTAATGTAATCATTGTCTCTCCTTTGTTTTGCTTCGGCACCTGTTGTCACTGCTCTCTCTGGGATGTAGGTCTCCACAGCAACACCACACCCACCGTTACTCATGAGGCTGTGTTTTTTACTGTCATTCTTTACCCAAATACCTTCTAGCCCAACTACCTAGCAATTTTTAACTACACAGTGCTTTAGCTATCCTTTTTATGCCTGGCTGGTTGCTTTAATTGGAGAAAAGGGGCGTTATGAGCTATTCTTCTAATGTAAAGTTAAGTCTTAGAAAATTTTACTACTTTACAGCTGTCAAAAAGGTGTAATACAAAATGAGTTAATGATTAGACATGGCTAGCAGTACGACTCTAGTAATTACATGCTTACAATAGTAATGACATAGTACTAGTCAGTTAAACATCACATAGGAAACTGCTTGTATTTGCTCAGATGCCAAAGAAGACGACACAAGGGTATAGTTACACAGAAGACCCAACAGAGAGATGAGATAGACAGAGATGGAGATGGATAGACAGACAGACAAAAACATACAGAGGATTATCCCATGTGTAATCTGCTGTTGTTAGGGTCATAGTGCAGGGACATTTCTACACCGTCATCCACATGTGATTAGGCCTGTCACAATTACGCATTTTGAAGTACATTATAGTGCGACTGATAAAAATCACGAAAATATTGAAACTACTTTAACCACTCGCATAATAATTCTACAAGATGAACCCAGGGAAACGTATTGTAAAAAAAATTCCAGCAAGTAAATGGCACAATTAAGCACTTCAGTAGCTGATTCTAGTCTAATATCCAATTGTATCATAGATGGTAATTATTCAATCAACTACAGCTCAAATGTAAACAAGATGATTATTATAAAAGTAAAAATAAATTGAACTGAACCTTTCTATATTGAACTATCAGTCGATATAGTAATTATTGTGGCAGGTTTACAGTACAAGTAATTGACCGCCTATGACAACCAGGCTTATTTGCTTGCTTTGTCTGCATTTTTACCACCATGTCCAAGTAATTCTGCATGCTGTCTGCACATTCCCTTCTGTTTATGTGAGATGTTGCGTGACAGATGGACAGATCATACAAGAGTGTACCAGATTACTGCACAGTGTTATGTCCAAACAAAGGCTCAGTGACTATAGGACAACATGGAGTTTAAAAGGCTACAGCGTGTTGCATCAGTGCTGAGCCGTTACCTTAGGGAAAGAGATGTCCCTCTGCAATCAGGATTACAAGTAGAGCTTTTCATGATAAGACAACATTGTTTTAAATTAATTGTTATCTGTTCAGTTTCATAATAATGTAACCAATGTAAATCGGAAAAAGTGAGTCTTAAGTTCTCACCCCAATGTTTTGGAAATGTTTGTATTCAAAATTTTATATTCCCCTTTCCCTCAAATGTAGCCTAAGCAAAAAAATAATTTCTTTATTGACAGTCAGGTTTGTGTTAACCAATTAGCTGGCCTTGACATTATCCCAACACTTACAATGTAAATACTGTATTTACTAACCTTATCTTTTAATATTCCCTGCAGCAGATTTTGTAGTGAAACACATTTGATGGTAGTGGCTGAATGTTGTTGCTAGTGTCTAAAAATATAAAACTAAAACTGTACAAATTAGATGAAAAAATCAGTTTTTATTATACGTGAACTTTGATCCTGTTCCTTCCTTGCTTGTTGCCTCGTGAGTCCATTTCTGTGGGGCGGTTGCCTGTGCTCTATGCGTGACAAAGAAAAGTAGCTGTCACGACTGTTGTCCCTCCATGTAACGGCAGTGATCACTTGAAATACTTTTTATCCATGGTAATAATCTCCATTGTCACTTCTACGCTGGCACTCTAATCTGTATTTTTGCTGCAGTAATCTCTTGTCTCCATGGGGATTTATTGATGCAAATTCAACCATGAAACCCGCCACCATGAAACCACTTCCTACTTTGTGTCCCCCAGCAGAGTTCACGGTTTAACTGAAAAACAGGGACGTCTTTTATGAATCATGTGTTGCTGTTTTTTTTTTTTTTATTATGACTCCAGCTAAAAGGCATGTCTCATAAACATTTATCTGTTTTGCTCAAGACAGGTCAGAAAGTGGTCATTGCCATGACAACCATATAAAAACCTTCGTCAAAAGCAGTGGCAACTTTCATTACACTGAAATTGGTGCACTTAATTTATAGTAATTTTGTTCGTTTTTTTAAAATTGGTATAGCAATTAGGGACTACCACTGTTCTTTACATGTCAGAATCAAGTTTCTTGAGTCGTGCAACCAATTTTCATTTGCACATACTAATTGATCATAAAACTAGTACCTGCCCCTGTTGTAGAGGTTGAGTTCTCCTGCCTGTAACGGTTTACTGAATGTCTCTATCAACTCTTCACCCCCATTTCATCCTACTTGTGCCTGGTTCAATAAAGCCTTTGGGCGAAAGATCTTGCTTGTAAAAAAAAAAAAAAAAGAAATACAACAACTTTGAGATTAACGCAGTGTTGTGTTCCTATGAATAAGATGTTTTGAGTATCCACTTCTTGGCTTTCCTTTCATGCCCTTTCTCCTCCATCTCCTCCACCCCCTCCTTCCGTTGTCTCTCAGTCCCTGTCCTGGTTTCTCGGAGCGTTTGGTCCCGTGGGGTGGCTGAGCGGTCGCACGGCAAGGATCAGACAGAGAAAGAGGAGGATGGAGGAGGAAAAAATGGCAATGACATTTTTGCTGAGGTGAAAAGCAGATGTAAAGAGACTGAGTGATCTTGTTTGGAGGTTAAAGCAAGTCAGAACAAGACGAGCAGAAAGTGATAGAACGTTAAAAGGAAGGAAAGCGCTGCCATAGGTAAGATGTTTTTAGTTGTCGTCTCTTGCTTTCTTAGACAAATCCTTTTTGAAGGCTCATTTCATATAGCTAATGCCAAGTGACAAAACTGAACTACCTAATGGAAAATAATCGATCGTCGATATACAGGTACAAAAGATGCAATATAAATATTATGCTAAACTTAAAGGAAAGTGTGAAAGAGTAAGAAATTTAGAAGTAATTTTTTTCTGTTAGAAACAAGCAGGTGACAGACCCCCAACCAAAAAGTTATAGTGCGCCTTTAACATGACTAATTATATACTTTACTGCAAAGAATGGAATAATTTTAATCAAAGCATAAGATTTAACCAAACTTGTAGAGTTTTTAAAGTCTCAGGGTTTAGTACATGTAATATTGTGCCCTATTATTGCTCTTCCCACACTCTGGATACAGGAGGGGTCTTTGGACTGATAATTCCAGTGGGCAATTGTAGAGTTTTGAAAAGAGGCCCGGAAGAAAGCTATTCGGAAAGAGAGAGTGAGAGTGGGGGTACGATGAGTTTAGAGAGGAGAGAAAGAGGCACCATGGGCAAATGAAGAGGAGGATGAACTGAGAGGAGAAAAGAGAGTGAGAGGTAGCAGAAGGTCCCCGTGGTGCAGAGAGAGAGGGCCATTTTGAAACACCCGTGACAAACGTGTTGTAAAAAGTGCAAGTCTGATGCCAGCTTTCACAGTCTCAGGGGAGAAAGGGGAGCAGCATCAGCATATGGTTTTATTTAGTATGACATTTTAAAGTGCAGGTATACTGTACATTGGGATGTTGGCCACTTTCGCATACTCTAACACAAACTAGATTTGTAAAAAATAATCAGTGCCTACATTGGACCTTTCCTGAATACTTGGAGTTGTCTCGAATAGATCTAGATCAGTATAGACCACGTGGTAATATTGTTTTGTGTCAAACTGCATTCTATGTATAGTGAGTTTTTGTTTTGTTTTTTGTTTTTTTCTTTGTCATTGTGGTATCAGCATTGGTATTGTTTGAAATGTTGGTACTGTAACAATGCGATTTCTAATTTGCAAATGTTTTACAATAATTTATCAGCACTGGGAGTACAACACTTGGCATTGAAGCTCCACAATTTGAGCAGATACCAACTCTCTCTAAGCCTGCACAGAGTAATGCACTGATCTATAGTATCAGCTTTTTCTGTGCTGATACTATAGCTTTAAGTATCTGCAAATACCGATATCAACTGATACTAGGACAGAGACTGAAAATGTAATTTATTTCCTTTTAAGAATACATACAGCATGTGATGAAAAATCATCCAAATGTGTTTTGTAACTGTTATTTATCATTTAAAGTAACTATAGAAGAATAGCTTTGAAAAAATACACATTCAGTATTACAGGATGTTTTTAGCCTACATTGTCCAATAAATCCTCTTATTACACCAATTCAGTTTAAAGACTAAAATAGAGTATAGACTAAACTTATATCTTTGAACAGCTATCCTATCCATCAAAGTTTCAGTGGCAATATAAGATACCAGTGTCTTATTGGCGCATCCCTACTACAGACATTCAGATGCTTTGACGTAATTTGAACGTAGACTGCAAGCTTTTTTTGCTCTCTCATTTTGTCACAGTGGGCCATCCTCCCTCCATCCTCACCTCTGTCATCCACCACTCTAATCTCCCCTGGCTTCATTGGCCCATCATACGTAAGATGGGCTATTTTTACACCTGCCCCCCTCCTCCTGCCCTTCCTACCCTAGTACACATACCTACATTGTGCTTCGGGCAGGGTATTGTGTGTGTGTGTGTGTGTGTGTGTGTGTCCACTTTATTGAAGGTGGCGGTGCAGAAAGGAGTGAAAATCAAAGGAGCAGTGTTAAAATACAAACGACAGACCAAATAATAGAATGAGAGGATGAAAGGATACACATGACAAAACAGGTTGAGGAAAAACAATGTATTTTTGGCATTGGAAGTGAATGGAAAGTAGGGGTGCTGGACAATCTGGTGAAGAAGATTAACATGTTTTTTTTTTCTCCTATTGAACCATCCTGAGTTTCTACATTTTTATCTTGCAACAACAATACAGATTCTTAGTGCAGTTTAACACAAAGAAATCTGTGTGTCTCTTTTTACTAACAGAGGATTAGCTGTAGACCTCTTGACCTCTAGTCCAAAACATAGCAGCAAGCTATAGGCCTGATAATATTGAAACCAAACTATAAAGCAGAATTATCCCCAAAATGTTTTTTAAATGTACAGTATTGTTAAAAAAACATGAGCTCTAATTGATACTTAAGTTACAGCACCTTTTGGTTAAAGCTCCATCACCTGCTTGTTTCTATGGATATGTAATTGCTCTGTCTGGAATGTTCCATAGTATGACATTACACAGCTCTACATTTATTAAATTACATGTTTTGGTTTTATTGCTCTAAAATACCTACAAAAATAGGCATTCTGACTGTGAGCGGTGTTGCCTCTCCACAGATCTGACCTGTAACTTGGTCTGGTTTAGTCTTCATGAAGATAGAAGACTAAACCATACTGTGAAACATTCCAGCCAAAGCAATAACATGTGCGCAGAGAAAAGTATTTGTTGGATTCTCTACCAGCAAAGTTGCACAATGCAACCTTTAACAGTCACATCACGCTGGGGGGGTTCTACATGTATCTCTGTGGTGGAATGTTCAGCAGTTACCAATGGAGATGCAATGAAGTGAAAAAGTGCCCATGATAAATATTGACCCCCAAAAATGATTGTTTCATCCCTGTGCATTGAACCATAAGCTGTATTATTTATTATGACAAGCAGGTGAACAGCGCATCCACTGCAAGTCAACCTCGACATGTCCTTGTAATGTCTGACGTCATCAGAGAATTGCCATCACGCTTTCTGTAGGGCAACAAGAAATGTGCACACAGCCCTGCCACAGATATTTGGGTTGAAGAGTGCACGCTTGACCACAGCCACAGGGTAGAAACTCTCCATATTATGAATTGAGTCATTTATATTTCCCCCTCCTCCTCCAGCGGTGTCTTTTGTGTAGGAATGTGTGTGTCTGCATTTGTAACCGGCTCAAAGGCGCTGGTAGGATTACATCATGACGTCCCAAAGTCATGTGTCTTTTGTTTACGGGTGAAGAGGAAAGTTAATGGAAAGGCTATTATGTGAGGTCATACCAGAGCAGATGTAAAACACAGATTTGCTAGAAGTTGGAATAATCATGTATTCAAATGGTTTTCAAACTGCTGGGTGCACAGAATGAAAATGTGTGATGTCTGTAATAATGTCATGTTGTTATTGACGATGCTTATTTGCTTAGATGCGGGCAGACTATCAAAATATCAGTACTTGGAAATATGCAAAAATGTAGTTTATCGAGTTTATTAGTAAAAATACAAACAGAGCTGAATAAAAGTAAAAAAAAAAAAAAATTAATAAAGTGATATTTCTGCTCTAGTAGTTTTGTTAATCAGAACTAATACATTTAACAACACAATTTAACAAATTTCTATTGGATTGACGTTTTTGTCAAGTATGGTCAAATTACAATGTTGACATCGCCCAGCCCTACTCCCATAATGTTTTAAATCCATAACCTCAGACTTTTTCAGATTCTCGAATATGATAATGTCAAACAGATGGTGAGCAAGATGCAGTTTTTCTGTATTGTTTATATTGTAAGAAACTCTAGAGGAAATCTGATCATATGTTATGATAAGGTCCATGGTGATCTCGTCAACAACAGACCCTATAGACATATTGGAAATTCTATGTAATGTTTCTCTATGTACATGCTGAAAATGAGGCCAATAGTGGGACTATTATAATGGCTGTAGAAATCAAATGGGTGACCTTGAAAATTGTCAATACTTTCTTGTAATATAAATAATGCGTTAGTTAATATATAGTGCTGACATACTTCTTTTGACCCACTTCTACAAATGAAAAATGACCATGTGGGTCATTTATAAAAGATACTGCAGGCTAAAATTCGAGTTGCGTGTGTTTAATAATGTATGTGTGCGGCAATGTCAGTGAAGCAGAGTGATTTTTCTTTGGAAATTGTAGCTACACCTTTACTGCAGGTAGTCTCCTCATATAACATCATTTTTAATAGTCACTGTCGTCACTGTGCAGGTTGACGTGTCGCCATGACAACAGAAGCGGGTACTGAGACGGAGGTGAAGGAGAAAGCGGAGGAGTCAGCAGCTCAGCCCGACCAGATCGACCAATCAGAGAAGGCGCCCGAAGAGACCAAGGAAGTAGTCACCGCCGAGGGAGACAAGAAGGAGAAGGAGGGCAAAGGGATATCCCGGTACCTGCCGACATGGCTCAAGAAGCAGAAGTCCCAAACCCAGGCATGCACTATTCCATGTGTATATAATTATAAAGAGGCAAATACAGGATTTTATCGTTTTAATTCACCTGGTGCTTTTACAGACCTCACCCACTAAGGACGTCCCAACATCAGAGGAGCCTGTTGGCAACGAGACAGAGCAGAAGGAGGGGGCACCCCCAGAAGTGAACGGACACGCCGAAGAGGAGGAAGAGGAGAAGGAGGAAAAGAAAGAGACAGAGAATTCAGAGCAAGTGAATGAAAAGGAGGCAACACCGAAAGCAGATGTCAAGGAGGAGACTGAGGTATTTAATGATCTTTCTAGTTATAATTTATTTGTTCTTAATAATATACATTTTGTAAGACATATAATTTAAGGCATACAGCAGGACTAGACTACAGCATTGCAATTGAATTTTTCACTACTGACTTAAAAGATTGCAGATGAGTGAGGATCCCCTTGGAAGAATAAGATTTGTAATCACACCTCAAACTGGACTATTTATTTATCAGCACTACGCACAATATTTACTTGATCCTGGCTGATCTTTTTCTTTACAAAGGTAAAATATTTTTCTTGGGTTTTGCCACTGAGCGTTTTAAAAAAAAAAAAGGGAGTAAGCAGTAACATTGTCACTTTCGCTGACTCAGAAAATCATTTGAGGGAAGCACCACAAAAACCACTGGACTCAACTATTCTAGAGCAAATTATTGTAATATTAGTTTTATTTGAATTTTCAGAATCTTTATTACTCCATATTTTCATAAAATCTTTTTTCTGCACTGTAGTTCACCTCAGTTCAAATGCCTTAAATAACTGAATAAAACATTGCAGAGACTTCTGCGTTGTAGTTTGTCTGGTGTACAACATAGAGGACCATTCTCTCAGACACTCGCATTTCTGTCCAGTGATCACATTTAGACCACCCAGGCCCGCCCATTGACATCACTGTAGTCTCCACTCCAAAAATCCAGAATAATAAACGCCTTAATTTTGTAAGCAGTCCATTTTGTTTGAGTGAACTCAATTTAGCTTCAGACAAAGAATAGTGAGGGACACCAGCTCTAACTACACTTGGGACAGTTTTATTATGTCACAAACTTGATTATATGTTTACCCTGAGGGACTGCAGTCTGTAACCTTTTAATTGTTGCATTGTGGTTGTTTTTTCTCGTCAGCCTGTGAGGCAAGAGAAAGTAGAGGAGGAGAAGAGCGAAGACAAGAGTGCAGAGGAGGAGACGAAGTCTGTCCCAGAAGGAGAGAAGACCGAAGAGGAGCAGAAGGAGCTAGGAAAGGAGACATCAGAGGCTCCTGCTGAAGGGGAGAAGGAGACCCAGACCTCGCTTTTCCAGTCCCCCCTTAAACTAGTGAGGAAGAACAAGATGAAGCTGGTGGTGTGTCATGTGACCCTCCTGGATGGGACTGACTATACCTGTGAAGTGGAGGTAAGGCAACCAAAACTGTACCACAGATGATGTGCAGTTGTTATTTTTGTTTTATTTTAATGAAATTTGGCAAATTTAATAATGATCTCATATATTTTATTGGTTATATAAAGGAGTGCACAGCTTTGTTACAGAAATAAATATATTAGGAGTGGAGTTGGCAGAAGGTTTTATGTAGCTGTAATGAAATTTGTTGTTTTGCTTGAAGGTGCATTATATAGCTTTTCTGGTTTAAGGGTTGCCACTTGCTTGTCTCCATGGAGAAATTATTATTTTGCTAGGAATGTTCCACAGTATAACATTAAAGCTTTTTGTTTTACATTCATTCAATTCCAATCATCTGCTTGCTCTATTGAGATACACAAATCTAATGCCACTGTGGGCCATTCTAGGCAAAGCCATGACATCTCCATAGAGACAAGCAGGTGGCAGACCCTCCCCAGAAAAGTTATGACATGATACACCTTCAAATAACCAAATAACACTCTTTTTAAATAAATAAACCAATTGGCACAATATCGTCAGATCTTTAGACGATCTTGAGCAATATTGTCCGTCTGGTTTGCTTTGGCAGGTCACTTAGGCAGTACGTCACCCCTTCTGTCAATGATGTAATGGTTAATACCAGTGTGCTTGTTTGCGGTAGAGCCATTTAACTTTCTAACTCAAACTGAAGCGATGGCAGGATCTGGTACAATGGAGTCTGGGCGCGGTTTATGGGGGATAAATGCCGATCAAAGCAGAGCACACTGCAGGGGCTTGTCTAGTGCCCACCACACACACAAACATGGCAGATTACAGAGGTCCCACCAGATTAGAAGCCTGCATCTGCTGCCTCACAAGCACGTGGGCCATTGTAGACCCCCCTCACATGCAAACGGGACCTCCCCACATCACATGCCCTTCACACTGGTGTCACAGGTTTGAGGTAACACGTATAGGAATTTACAGAGCACTGTTTTTGTCATTACACATTACACACACACTCCCTTTGAACTGTAAGTATTTGGGTTGTAGGCTTGTCGGTTTCAGCTTTGTTGTATGCAGCATTTTGAGGACTTTTTCCCCATTCATAAGATATACAAATTAGTTTTAAATTAATCACTATAGCAACTGGTGTAATTTTTCATCATTCTGAAAGCCATGGATAGCCAGGATTGTTAGAAATGTACCTATACAGTCATGGCATTTTGATCACTCCAATAGGAATACATAGTAGTTACTTGTATGCAGTGATGAGATGGGATAGATTGGTGGGATATACACACACATATATACACACATATATATGACTGGCAGCTTGCAGTGGTGACAAAGCCTCACCCTAAACTACAGTATGGCATCACCAAACATCAGCGTGTGCCCAACATCAGTGTGTGCCCATGTGCCTGTGGCAGTTTGAACAGTAGCTCTTTGTCTGTCAACAGATAACGCTGATACAGCAGCTCAGCACCATTGTCCTGGACTCACACGCGTCCATCCAGCCCTCCTGCTCTAGCATAGTTTGGTCGTGAGCGAGAGATGCACAATGCATTCCAGAGATTAAATTTTCTTTTTTGCCAGCACACTCCCAACACGCAGCTTATATTTGTTTTAGAGATATCACGATATCATAGTGTGATGATTATTATAAGAGTGAATGCCACTATTTTCTGACATAAAGTGCACTTCAGATTTTGGTTTACTTTTTTTAAGTATAGATGAAATTGAAATGATCTTTTTTGCTTCTAAAATCCTTACAATTACTATTTTGTTCTGTATCTGTGTATCTGTATATCTTTATATCTGTACATGCATATTACATAAAAATATCTATATTAGTTATGGATAAGAACTTGTTCAAAGTGAGCACTTCGTCGGTCACATGGTCTTAAATCTGTTTTCTAAGAATTTCATTAGTATTGGTTACAACAGGATTTAAGCATGACATTGGAATTAACCTACACACAATAGAGTAGTATTGACAGGCAACACAGTCAAATAGTGAGCTAAAATATGCAATATACTTACTATAGAAAAATAGTTGTTATTTGCTGCCCTAATATGAATTAAGATTTGGTAAACAGGAAAACTCTAAAAAAAAATTGAAAAATCAGCTGTGGTCTAATAAAACTGGACACAGACACTGTACAGTCACATTCTTGAACCATGAAATTTCTGTCTCTGTATGTTTGCCTGTGCATTTAAGCAAGTATAGGAAAATACCACAAATATTTTCAGTGTCCCAAGACTTCCTCTCTTTTTTGAAGTTTTTTTGAAGCCTGTCTGTATGTCCATCTCTGAGAACTGCTGCTTGCTGAGAAAAAGGAACAAATATGCAAACGTTTCATTCTTTCTTTTTTGTTCTCGTTTCTGTCTGACCTTTCATTTCTCTGTGGGACTTTTGTTTCCTGAATATTTCACTTTTTTCAGAAATGAATGTGTGGTAAATGTCATAGTCATAATTTTGGAGACGAAGCTTCTATTTAGTTTTTGAAGCACTGTGTCCATATAGATAGAGATGGGTGGTTATACAAAAAGAACAAAGCAAATGTCAACTTTTACGTGATTCTACTTACACTATTAATATTTATTTAGTTCAACACCAGCTTCTCACTTTTTGCGGAGGGAATTTCAAATTTAGGAAAATGAGGGGACAATTATGTATATTTTTAGTGGAGGGTATACCGCCTAAATGGAATGTTCCACAGTAGGGCATTAACAATATCAGTGTAGCAATTATTTAATTACACAGATTAAACCACTCCACAGGTCGGACCTGTAACTTGGCATTGTAGCGTCACCTGCTTGTTTCCATGGAGATGGATACAACCAATATTTTTTAACACTCTAAGCAAAACGATAACATTTTCATGGAGACGAGCAGGTGAGGGACCCTCGGCCATAAGTTACATACTGCACCTTTAATGAATGAACATACTGAACATAAATCTGTATGCCTATTTTTACTTTTGTATCTTCTTCTTTTTTCTTCTTTTTTATTTTAATTTTTAATTTTTTTTGTAGAAACGAGTGAAAGGCCACTACTTATTCTTCAGAGTTTGCGAGCACCTCAATCTGATGGAAAAGGATTACTTTGGCCTCACATATAAAGACAACCATGACCATAAGGTATAGTATTTGTCCAATAACACAAAAACACACAACAGGAAGGGCTAGTTTCTTCTAATAACATCTAATCTCTTTTGTTTTCATGCTTTCAGTGTTGGTTGGATCCCACTAAAGAAATTAAGCGACAGATCCGCAGTAAGTTTTATATTTCGCCCTTTTGGGATTACGTTACCGGGGTTTAAAAACGTGACAAAATGGGGTTGGATACATGATACTGGTTGATGGCAGTTGTACCAGTAGTGGACACAAGCCAAATGTTACCAGATAGTGCTCAACGCTGTTGCATTATTTATTGATATCTTTATCAAGTGTGATTAAAAGAAATGTGGCTCCTGTTGCCACACCTAACCTTTTGTTCATTGGCAACATGCAGCAACTGATAAGCAGCTAAAAAGAACAGCCATTTTAATAAACGTTCATGGTATATGTAGTTTTTAACTTTTGAGTTTCACAAAGTTGACATTTAATAAGTTTCACATTTAATAATTTCAGTTTATAGTATCTTATACTAGACTTCTCAATAATGTCATTAAAATGTTGATTACTACAACTAAACAATGCTAGATTATACTGCATAGACAAATGGTTATGAATACAAAACTGGGCCTATTTCTATTACGCGTTGTTGATGACTGGAGATGGAGCTTATCCCAGGAAGACAGGTTTTAGTTGTATTGCTCTTGTGAATGGCAATTTGGCATTATGATTTTTATCTTGGTGCATCAAATGAGTGTTAGAATAACTTCTGAAAACTCAAAATGCACTGTATATTCTATAACAAGGAGTTCTATAACAAGTTTTTGTGCCTGAACTTGCATATAATACTTAGACATATTGGCATAAAATTTCAAATGCATCCACCACAGTCTAAAGTTTTAAATCTACAAAGTCACGTTACCCAGCTCATAAAGTGTTATTTTGAAGGAAGTGACAGTTTGGGTGTGTTCTGAATCCACAGGTTTACTGAGTGTCAGATGATGTTTTAAGTGTGCATGCCTGTGTTTTGTGGCTGTCTGTGGCTGAGCCTGTGGTCAGTGGAATGTAACAGACTGAGCAGCCTAACGGTATATATGTGCGTGTGTTTGGGTGCGTGTTTAGGAGTGCCATGTGTGTCTGCCTTTATATGAGAGAGTGCATACATTTGGGACCAATTGAGACAGTTTTAGCAGTTAGAGAGAGAGTTAAAGGGAGACTGAAGCTTTAACACATGAAATACTGTTGTGTAGTTTCCATTTCCTAAACTATAACTTGATAACATTATAGGTTAGGGCTGCATGATTTTGAAAAAAATATGTTGCTATGTTTTTGGTGATTGAATTATGAAAATATATAATGTATATAATATGACATACAGAGGCACTTAAGCATAAAATTATACTTTATGTATGGCGATATATCAAATACATACAATTTAATACCACCAATTAAAACGCTATAAGGAGTTGGTAAGAACCCAATCCGTTCATCACTCTAATAAACTCCCTGAGCCCTTAAATGCTCCTCTTGGCCGGAGCACACTTTAAATTCAACCGAACAAGACAGGGATTTGGCCCAGAAGCCCTGGATTTAGTCCATTTACCTTTCGAGCGTGTGTGATGGTTAAAGTTTAACACAAGCACTCGTGTCACCTTTAACCTCTGCTAACCTTCTGAGACAAGACGGCTTTAACATAGCGAAGCCACTGTATGCTACGTATACATACTTCTATATTGTATTGATGGATATAATTAATTTTCTGTAATTCTGTAATGTTTTAGAAATCCACTCTTGAACAGGCACATTCTCACAAAGTAGGTCTAAAAAGCCCAATGGAAAAAAATCCAACTGTACAAATGAGTTTAAATAAGGCCATTTCGATTTAGTTCTTCTTATTGGTTGTTGAATATGTTGAAATTAATCTCTGTCGGAATGTTCTTTGCTCACAAGGAAATCAAAACATTCAAACAAATAACAGATTAGCTCCTGGAATGTACAAAAAATAAAATGTAAAATGGTCCTAGATAATCTTTTAGTTTATGTATAATGAAATCTACAGAAAATTTGACTTGAATAGCCCAACCTGCTACCTACTAGTGCTGTTAAAGTGATGAGCGAAAGCAAATAGACAAATATAATGCCTTTTATAGAAAAAAACCTAGGCACTGAAGTTGGGGGATTTACTGTGCTCTGCGGGGAGAATAGATGTTTGTTTAGAAACAGGAAGTGGCCACAGGGGAGACTCAAAGCACTGAACACTGGCAAGAGCACCAGCCAATAATAAAAAATACAACCCTGATATACTAGTGTGAGAAAGGCCGTTCATAGGGCTGCTCGATTATGGAAAAAACAAAACAACAATGGTTGGTCATAATTTCTGTATTTTCAAATGTTATGCCACACAGGAAGAATACACTTATTATTTGCTATCCATTTGTTTTGTGATCAATCTGAAGAGGATGAGTACTCACATTGTATAAGAAGGGACTTATACTATTTTTTACTATTTTAATTTTTGCAATTCATAATAATAACAACATTATTCATTGAACACTTTTTGTGAATTTAATACTTTAGTTGCTTTTCGTCACCGTTTTTGTAATTGGTTGGAAAATAAGTCAAATCCTGACTAAAATGTTAATTTCAGATGACATCATTGGTGATTCATTTTCCAATATATACTTCCTGTTTTGCATATTCATGGGATGAGTCCGTGACCTTGCTGGAGGAAATTGTTTTGCAGTGGCGTCAGCTCCCAGCGGACATTCTTTTGCTACATTAGTTTTATTGTATTGAATGTACAAAAATATCCTTGGATGTTGGATGTTTGGTCATGTCTTATGATTTTGAATATGATGGACGATTAAGATTAGTGTTAGATTAGTATATATTTTTCACGGTCTAAAAAAGGTTACGTAATGGTCTGCTGCATGTTTGTGTGTGTATTTGAATGCCATGTACCAGGATTACTGCATCTAAAAGCTGTTCTGCATTAGTTGCCCTCATTCACACCCATCTCAGTTTTTCTCAACCCACTACTGCTGTCATTCCCAGTATTTCTAACCAAAATGAGCGATAAATATTTAAACATGGATGTGGAATTAGAATTTTGTGTGTTGTTGCTTGTGAGTTTATTGTATTTATATATTTGCTTTTCAGGCAACAACTGGCAGTTTTCTTTCAATGTGAAGTTCTACCCTCCCGATCCCTCACTGCTCACAGAAGATCTTACAAGGTATTTTTGCACAAAAAGGCAAGAGGTGGAAGATATCACAAAAATGTATAATACATTTGACAAGCCAGATCATGATTTCATTTTTTATACCAGGAGGAGGTAATGATGCTTTATGAGCTACTTAAAGCTTTATCTTCTTCTTATGAAAGTTCACTCTTGGCTGTGATTGGCTAAATCTGTCACTCACTCAGACCATGACAAAGGTTAACCAATAGAGGGTATGGGAAGGTAGATGCATGAATCAATGCTGAAAAAAAACGTGACCTTTCCTGAAGTTTTAGAATGGTCTTCATCTAAACACACATTATAATAGTAAAGAAACTATGGGAATAACTATATTTATTCATTCTCTAGTCTGAGTGTTTTTATTGTATGTGTGCAATCTAAATTGGATTTCATCAGCCATTTGTCAAAATATAAAAAAACAGTTTTAAATCACTGACCCTTACAATAAATTCATGTAATTGTGTGTACTACTACTAGTACACACTTATGCATATGCATGCTCACTACACGTGGTTGGCTGGAGGCACACAACGTTTAGGAGTGGAATGTGTGTCTAATGGGGCGGACAGCTCCTTAACCTGAAACACAAAACACACACATTTGGAGACCTTTACCTTAGATGACCAGGACTCACAGTTACAATGGTGATTTTCCACCAGCACATGTAGTCTTTTGTTTGGGTTTAAACTTGAAAGGATATTAGTGTCATGCTTCTTAACCTCCTACACAGAGTTGTAAGCCTAAAGATGAAAGATGGTGTTTTGAATGGTGAATTGAAATATTGTTTGGGGGCAGTAAAGTGTAGTGAGGAAAACCACTTTGATTGGATGACTGAAGTTTAAGAATGGCCTCCTTATGGCTTTGTAACCCATAAATGTAAATAGTTTTATCTGTGAATCTCTAAAAGTTTGTGAAAGTCGAGGTTACTGCACTACAATAAAAAACAAAAACCATACAATAAAACTTAAATTGAAAGAAAGACATTTAATCCTGAAAAGCTGATTGAAAAGAGGGCAATTTGGCTCCACTTCATTGTTGTCATCAACACTAGAGCTGTTCAAAGCTGCTTACAAAGAGGTTTTCATTTTCCTCAGAGTGAGAGCTAAATCCCTCTCTCGTCTCCTTTCTTTTTGTCAGGTACCTGTTGTGTCTTCAGCTTCGTGAGGATGTGGCCTGCGGTAAGCTGCCCTGCTCCTTTGTCACGCACGCTCTGCTGGGGTCCTACACACTCCAGGTAGGTCTGTCACAATAATTGCAGCATCACCCTATCAACCCTATTAATGCATGTAGCAATATTTTTGGGGCTCAATATTTATTGTGTGTGTACATTTTCTTGAGGGACTTTTTCTATTTTCGTTTTTCTAAGGTACGATTTGAACTGTAGATATTGGAATAAGTATGACTCAATTACTTAAAAATGCTGTACCTGATTTTTTATGTTTAAAGAACTTGATTTTTTTTTTTTTCAGTGGTCCAAAGTTATTCCATACTTACCTTATGTTATAAGTGCTTTTTCACAACTTTCAGAGTGGTGTTTTGGTGTCACGGTTATGCTAACAGTGCACTTCCTGATTATCCTACAATGAAACACTTGATGCTCACTGCTTGTAACTGACATATTCTGACATCAACAGCTGCTTATACATTATATCTGTAAAAGAGGGGGTTGCAAGAGGAAAAAAAAATGCTCAAACTCATGGAAACAAGCAAGTGCCAGACCCTCCACTAGAAATGTTATGCAGTGCACCTTTTAAAGTAGTTTCAATGAGATTGTTTGTTGGAATATTTTCTTTAGCAATATATCGCACTTCAAAATATTTTCTTGACAGGTATAACTGCAGGTAGAGCTTACATGTGCTGTCATCTACGGGGCTGTGCATGTGGGCGTCTAAACAATCTGTCACTAACCTGTGTTTTGGAAATTACAGGCTGAACTCGGAGACTACGAGCCCGATCAGCCCAAGCCACTCGACTACATGAGTCAGCTGACGTTCGCGCCCAATCAGAACAAAGAAATGGAGGAGAAGATTCTGGAGCTCCACAAGTCCCACAGGTCAGAGAGAATACAGACAAGTCATCGATTTCAGCTTCTGGTTTACTGGCGACATATCGAGGGCTTCTGGACATTTAGAAGAAAACAGCATTTGCTAAATTTTCATAATTTTGAAACACATGGATGCAAAAGTCTCTCTTCCTCCACTATTCACCAGAACTTTCTTGCTGTCCTGTCAAATAAGCTCTTAAAACACCTAAATTCATAAAACAAATGTGTCTTTTTCCTGGTTATGTATGCCATTTTGAGGACTTTTTACTATTTAAAAGATATATTTTGTTATGTTAATTGCTATGGAAACAATCCAAAACGTTTAGTACTTGTAACCTTTGCATACTCACAACATGACAATAATATAAATGTATAATGAGCACAAAGGAAGAAAGAACACATGATTACACAGCAAAGTGTAAACATGAAGCTGCCCATTTAAAAAATACAAAGAGCGCCACATCTTCATTAAACATTGTGCTTGTGTTGTTATAGGGGTATGACACCTGCTCAGGCTGACGCCCAATTTCTAGAAAATGCCAAGAAGTTGTCCATGTACGGTGTGGACCTGCACCATGCTAAGGTAACACTGGCATCTTCTTTTCTCTTTATCCTTTTGCTGTTGACACGTGTGATTAGGCCCGGTGTCTCTGATGTGGCCAGTGCTTGTGTGTGTGTGTGCATTTGTGTGTATGAATGTGTGCGTCTGTGGCAGCTGTACAAACACTCAGAGGCCATCACCATGGGAACAGGCTGTCTCTCGGTGGGATAGAACGCAGGCCATGAGCAGCAGGCGTGATTCTGCTCCAGAGTCTAAAGACCTCGACACAATGTAATAGACCAGTTATTATATAAGAATGTGTGGGCATGTATTTGTCACATTGTGGGGAAAAAATCTGTATACACATTGCATGACACATCTTATAGGACCCAAAAACCAGGTCCCCATATTGTAAAATCTTCATTATTAGATCAACATGGTTCAAAGAAAATTAGTTAAAATAGGTTAAGGTCTGGCAAGTAAGTTTAGATTAGGTCTGCAGGATATGAATGTAAGTCAATGTAATGCCCCAGAAAAGGTTGAAAACCCAACCATGTGGCTATACCTTTACAATGTTGGGTCCCCTTTAAATTCATGCTCCAGTTGTTTTCCAATCGAAGACGGAAGTGGTCGACCATTTTAGCAGCATTCCAAACATGTGGGAAGAGTTATTTCTGTCCTCCTCTATTTAGTCTGCACATTATTAATAACCCATTTCCAAAACAAGTATTATGAATCTAAGCCAGTTAAGTAATCGTTCGTTTAGAAAAATCGAATGTGTATAAAATAACGCAGTGGCCTCATAGCATTGCCCATGTAGGCCTGTCACAATAATACATTTTGAAGTGCGATTTATTTATGAAGTAAATATAAACGATAAATGATAAAAACCCCAGAACAGACTTAAACCACAAAAAGTGAGCTGCATTAAATAAACAGCAGAATGAAACACTTTAGAAGTTAATTTGCATCTGTAATGAATTAATAACTTCTATGACTTAACCTTCTATGACTCAAATCTTATCATATAGCCAAAAAATAACCAAAGATTCCTCAGTAGTGTAAAGAAATTGTACACACGATAAATATTCACTCCCAAAAAAATCCATCTTCCTTATATTGAACAATTAATCAATATAATAATTATTGTGACAGGCTTATGCCCAAATCATATTTTGTCCAAATTTTGTATCGAATTCTACTCTCCAGACCCTACTGCATTAATAGGTGTCATTGGCTCATCCTCAACCAATCAGAAATACCTTTAGATAAATAGATAGATACTGTAGTGATCCCAAAGGAAATTCAAGGTTCGGCAGCAGTAACATTGGAACAAACATAGCAAGATAAAAAAGAAATGTAAAATTAGCAGTTCATTCCCTTGCATTCATCATCATCATTCATAAACTATAGGGATGCTTTGTACAGGCGTATGGCATGTTGGCCAAAAAAAAGCAAATTGGCCCAGTCCTTATTGACATAGATGGTTTATTTTTTTATGTTCCCAAAAACCTTGAAAAATGACTTGGGCAATAATGCTATGAGCTAATGAATGTTTGTTAAAGTTTAAACAGACCAGGAGCGTGATCTGTATGATCTGTCTCCTGGCAATAGCAGCTCTTTGTTTACTTGGGCATCTGAAAGCCAAAGGGAATGATCTGGGGTTGCATCAGTGAGTGCATTTGTGTGATCACAGGCCAAGTACTGAACCATGTCCGCGTGCAGCAACACAGCAATCGATAAACGGCTAATAGCATGCCAACGCCATGTGATGTGTGCCTGAGTCAAACTGTCCATTATCAACATATTGTATCCTCCATTAGTGCAACAGATTTTTCCTGTGTATTCACTTCTATAATCAATGACCCTGTTACCAAATGGACTTGCACTTAAAAGCTTTGCTAGTGAATTGTGAACCTAACCACTCTAGTTGGGTGATGGGAGAACATTACTTTATTTGCATATCAGCCCGGCATTAGGGCTGATATGCATTAGGCCTGGGTATCATTAAGACGTTGCCTATACGATATATAGGCCACGATATGATACACTTTTCAATACAGTGCACTTTTGATTCAATACGATTCGATACAATATATTTAAAATCGATTCAATACAATTCAGTAAAAAACAAAGGCTAAATTATGGCAAACTAAAAGTCTTTATTAAAGCACTAAGTTTGTGCAAAGTTAATATGGAAAAACACCCATTTTACTCATCAAAACAGTGAAAATGTTAAATGTATTGCATAAATAAGTTTCCTTTCTCCAAACAAGCAACACAATTGTAGCTCTTTCACAAAATAATTTGGTAAAATATACTAAATAAATGCTCTTGGTAATATATCCATAGAGCAGCCCACGATATTGATTTTGTACCATCAAATTAAACAATACGATATAACAATATTTCAGTATTTTTGCACACCCCTATTAATCATCTAAAGTTTTAAAAAGACATTAAACTGAATTTGACAGGTTGGACAACTCGTTTAACTAAAACACACGCAAGATCGTTACATTTAAGATTTCACTAAAAATTTTATACATTTTTAAAGAAAAATTTTTTGATCTTGTAAATTGTTAGGAAGTAGAGTTCTATTTCAAATATGTTTTTCAAGTTTTCTTCACAAATAGTTTTTTTAATCAGGCTAAAACTATAATTTATATTTACAACACGTGTTAGCCCACCAAATTAAGTCAAAATTAGAGAATGATCATACGCACTTTAACATGTTTATCTTCTTTCATAGGACTCTGAGGGAGTTGACATCATGTTAGGAGTGTGTGCCAATGGACTCCTGGTTTACAAAGATAAACTCAGAATAAACCGATTTGCATGGCCCAAAATCCTGAAGATTTCATACAAGAGGAACAACTTCTACATCAAGATCAGACCAGGAGAGGTATGTACTGACACTGACGTTTCAACATTATATCTTGTTTTTGCTCAGTATATTTTCCTTTTTCAGGCAGAGCAGTTTGAGAGCACGGTGGGCTTTAAGCTGCAGAACCATCGGTCGGCCAAACGACTGTGGAAAGTCTGTGTGGAGAATCACAGCTTCTTCAGGTACACCTCACACTGTAGATGACAAGACTGTTTGCTTAATAATAACCGTCAGGATTATTCGGGTAACAGTATAACACAATAACTAACATAAGAGCTAAAAAAATTACACATGGGTTTGCGGTGATCCAAAGTTATTCCTTACTACCTTTATGAAATCAGAACATCTTAATTAGATGAGTTTATAAGCACTTTTCAGAACATCTTAATCTGCGATGGCAAAATGCTGGTCTAACAACTAGCATGCTAACGACACCCTTCCTGATTCTCGTACAGTAAAACGTTTTATAATTGGATCCAGCCAGCACACAGCTGCCTCATTTCCACCCCAAGAGCTGTTTATACAGTGTATCCCTACTGGGTCAAGATAAGAAGAAGAAAAGAAGAAAATCAGATACACGTTATTTCAATTCAATCTATACTGGAAAATAGTCAATTTAAATGTAAAATATGGTTATATATTACTGTTTATGTTAATTTCATAAAGCTGGTCACATACAAAAGCAATGGTAACCTACAGGACAACATGAATGACAGATTGTTTGGTCAGGGTGTCATTAATCGTGAATAAACCAAACTTCCATACTTAGCTTTTTAATCTGGGATAAACATCTGAGCTTTGTTATATATTTCATTAAGGCACAGACTAAAAAGGGTTGATAAGGCTTTGGTCTATCTCCACAAAAGGAACACAGAGATAACCAATTTGCTTCGCCTGTATAGAAAACAGAGCAATAAGCTTCAATATCCTGTCAGAGGAAGAGATTCAGTATTTCTGCATGTTGTTATAGAAACACTTGTACCATATGTTAGTGCCAAACCTGAAACAGTACTATCCCTGTTTTAATGCAGGATGTCTAACTTTTCTCACCTGTAATTTTAGTTACATTGATCATAGTGTATATTTAAATACTATTGCATCCACTGTATAATAGCAAATTCATTGTCACACAAAGCCATCTGCTCCATTTTGAAGGTAGCCTATATGAAGCATTTTAAAAGTTTTATTAGCAGAGGTTGTAAATGAATTAAACCAAGGTCTAAAAGTTATCTAAAAATAATACAAAACAGTAGTCCTTATTTTTTATTTATTTATTTATTTATTTATTTATTTATTTTTTTTTGGGCATAGTTGACTGACCTTTGTCCCTTTCCCATTTTAAGAAGTTGCTGTATTTTGTACAGTCCAAGTATACATAGTTGAACAGTTAATACCTTTCTACTCCAGTTTAATTTGTTTACATTAGAATTTGTGGTACAGTATGACTGCAGGTGGTGTTTTCTTACTGGGAAATACTAATAAAATCACTTTCAACACAAAATCGGTCACCATCTTAACATCGTATCTCATGCTTTCAGGTTAAATACACCAGAACCTCCCAACAAGGCACGGTTCTTAACTCTGGGCTCAAAGTTCAGATACAGCGGCAGAACACAGGCTCAGACCAGAGTGGCCAGTTCCCTCATAGACCGACCTGCACCCAGTTTTGAACGCACCTCATCTAAACGCATCAGTCGCAGTCTTGATGGAGGTAATTGCCAAATCCATAGAAAAGTTAGTTTGTGAATGAATGAAAATGAATGGAATTTGCCTGTGAAAATGTGTGTGCGTTTTTGGATATGGACCGCTCATGGCTCAATAAATACAGGAAATAGCTGCAGCATATGTTTCCTTTTGAACAGGGAGAGGGAGATAGAAAAGACAGTGGTTAAAAAAGAATGCAAAAAACAAAGCAGTTCTTAAAATGAAAGAAATGCAGGTCTGTGAACCCTAACATTACTACACAATGTTTCTTGACAAATTACAGGGTAGACTTTAGCATTTTAGACATTTTTGCAATTGTTTTAACAGTTGTATTGTTGAATTATCAGGTTGTCTCATGCAAATATGTAATTAGTATTCTAGGGAATCCTTCAGGTTGTTATCTAGCCAGCAGGCATGAACTTTTTATGGTATCTTTTGTTATGTGTAGGCTTTGTTGCACTGCCCTCTGCTGGCGAATTTGTAACACTGCAGCATCCAGACGTACAGTGTTTTTAGTTTATTATACTGAAAGCAGTCAACATAAATGTGCAAATCTGTGATGAATAAAACTGCATCCATATGTTTACATTAGTTTAGGTTCAAATGTTTAACCTAAAATCTTTCATCCTTCAATTGGTGCTTTTCAGACTCTAGAATGCGATGCCATACTCTCAGATGGGAGGCGAGAGCCATATTTTCCTATTAATTACATTGTTGTTTCTTTTGACATGTCTAAAAGATAAATTCACAAATGTTGAACCCGATCATTTCTATTAGTGGACTAGACCCAAGGATTTTATTACGACAAAAATGTGCATTTTAACAGCATTCATTTTAGCTTCCCCCCATCTGTATTATATCTGTAATATAGGCCTATAGAATGCTATGATGCCATTTGAAATGCAGAAATACAAGAAAAACAGCAATAAGTTGTGTTAATGCTCTAAAATGTGATGTCATAATTTCAGGCTAATTTCACTTGTGTTCATTTGTGCTAACAGAAAATGTTCAACTTTGTGTCAGTTTTTGTTTCATATAGGCCTAATAATTACAAAAATATTAACCATAAACCAGGTTATAAAAAATGTGCAGTCTGACAGTTAAACAGCAAAATCCATCATGATCTGCTCTCCAGCTTTATTTTAGACTACAGGGATTCTAAAATGTTGTGATGTTACATTAACCAACCTATTGCTAAAATATATTTCTGTGCTTGTTTTCCAGCACCAGTGATAAGCATCACCGACACCAGCGCTGGAGAGAATGGCCGTGAACCTCATCTAGAGCTCAACTCTGACTCCAAGGTTTGTATCAGTACAAAATCATATGAGGGTATATAAAATATGGGTTATTTTTTTACGGTGTTTTGACATGTCTACAGGCTTAGAATGTTAGTATGGTTACGGTCAGGAACATAAACAATGAGTTTATTATTTCTTAGGGGAATTTGACCATTTTGCTCTGTTCATTTTTCTTCTATTATCTGTATTAACTTAATCATGTGTTCAACAATATGGGCAGTATTCGTAGCGGCAGATAGACAGCAGTATTATGAGAGTTCTTTGTTCCGCATGCCCCCACTTCTCCCAACACTGCTCCCTGCCCCCTCACCCTCTTACCCCCCAGCACTGTGGACTTGCCCCGGTCTCTTGCCCCTCGGTGGCTTCCTGTTGAGGCTGTTTTGGCACACTATGTACTCTGCACTGCATTTTTAACCAACTGTGATGTGTTTTCACTGACTAATGCTGTGTCTCTTTTCCTCTTTCTCCTTCACTCATTTGATTTCTTCTTTTGCATGCATTCTTTTTATTTATTGTTTTACCTTTTTCCTGCTATTCCACTCTGCACACTAGTCCATGTTTATGTTTCCGCTTTCTTTCTCTTCATCATCTTCCCTCTCCTCCATCCCTCCTTCCTTGGACACAATTTCTGAGCTTGAACGCGCCCTATCCGACATTTCCGAAGATGACACCCATACTGAAGACACTAGTGTCCCTGACAACACATGGATCCTACCTGCCACTCTCTCCCCTCTTTGTGATTTTGACCATCTCCCCATCCTTACCCTTTCATCATCACAGCCCTCCCAAATGCCGCGCAATTCCGAGCATTTGGAAGCAGAAGAGAACTGCGACATTGGAAGTGCAAATTGGCAGCGCTGGTACTGTCTTAAACAAAGGATCAAGTACTTTTACTACCTTTTGTGTTTTCTGGTAGTTATGGGCCAGAAAGTACACATTATGACAAAAATACTAGCAGCAATGTCAAAGAAACTATTCACAAATTTGTGTGAGGCTGCTGAAAAAGTCAAGATATTCACAGCCAGTGTCTTGAAATCAGTCGCTATTAACTTCAATGTGTTCAAAAAGTACATAGTTTTAAAGTGGCGTTGTTTGTTAACATACCTGACATGCCACCTTCCTTCTAAGCTTTTAACTTGGGTTTCCACTCTTCCTTGGGTTCAAACACATTTACACCTGCCTGTACTTACATCAAGCACACTAGCTCCTGTCGTCTACTCCCTTCCCCCCTCTGCCTCCTCTGCTCTCTCCTCTCACCTCTCGGCCTATTTTCTACTCAATCGCTCCTCCCTCTCTCCCACTCTCCTCACCGCATCCTTACACCAATACCTCCTGAACCCTTCTCCGTTCTTCCTTCCAATTCTCCTGGTGGTTTTTCTATTAGTCGTAATGCTAACTGCTAGCCAGTCATTGGTCCTAGCCCTAATTCTGGCGACGCCTCTTGGGCTTACACTGTTTTACATGGAGAGTGTGATCCCTCGCCAAAGAAGAGCAGTACTTCCTATGTTTATGACAGAAAACGCCATTGAGTTTGATGATAGCCACTTTACAGCTAATTTGAACATGCATGAATACATGCCATCACATTTAAGGCAACAAACATGGACTCAAGATATGTGCGATCCTGCTGCGTAGAGCAAATGAATAGCATAGACCCCTACCTCCTCACCCTATATTGCTTTTTCCACTATGAGGATCTCCTCCTTACTTAAATTCTTGCTTGAGTTTTGCCCTTTGTCCCTTCCCTCAAACCTCACTGTTTTTACTATGAAGAATTAGTAGTAGTGTTCAAATACCAGTTAAGATGTAAAATTTGTAAATAATAAGAAGATGAGTAGACTAAATATATCAAAATAGTGTAGGGTAGTCATAGCGATGGCAGCATCTTGACAAAGACGGACAAGGATTAATAGCAGTTTTATTAATTTTTCCCTTTCCCCTTTTAATATCGTTGCCTTTTTCAATATTTTCAAAAACATACAGAGCACATTTTAGATTTTGTACTTGATTGAGTTGCTTCTGTATAGTTGTATAGTACAGTTCAAATGCAATTTATATAAGTCGTAAATGCAGTATTGTAAATGTATTTGTTTTTCCACGTTTTGCCTTTGTGGTATGATGCCAGTTCAAACATATAATAATGTATAACGTATATGACTGTATATAGGGTTGAACCTTTAAATCTATTGTTATATGTACAGCAAGATGCAGATGAGAGATAAAATGTGAATAAAATAACAGCTAAATATTTATTGTTTTAGTTTAGTGTACTCTAGCCAATACAAAGTTTAATATACACAACTTATACAAGTGTTATTTTCAGCTTGCAGAGTTCAAAAAGTAACAAATAAGACATGTCTAATATAAATTCCATTAACATTTCCCATAATCCATTTTCCTTTTTAATTTTTATGCCCATATATTTATTATTTTGACCATTATCACTAATATTCAAGGTGGATTTGAGTCCTGGTGATGATGAGACTGCCACCACCCAGGTCTGTCAGCACTATATAAATCAGTTTTTATACAAACATTATAAGTGTATGGCTCCTAAACCTAACCTATCTCTTTCAATGATTTTAATGCACCCAGCAGTTACTTGGAGACAGTAAAGCTGCTCCTTCTCAGGTTCAAACTCTTTCTACTTGTTTTCATAGTTGTCTGTCAATCATTGGTTCTCACTTGGTTTGATGGTTTCACAAGGTTTTATGGTCTGAATTTCCAATCAGGAATTTATGAAGTTTGATTTTGTAATTGCATTAAACTTTTTCTTATTTCCTGTGTTGGAAATGCAGTCCTGTATTGGCACTGTTGTTGCTGGCTGTGGCTTTTGGTTTCACATTTTAATTTATGGTGTTTTGTGGTTCTTGAAGCTTGTTGGGTTTTCAGTTTTGAGTCCTTGTATTTTTGGTTAATTGTTTTGTTTTGTTTTTTTCTTTTGTTCAGTATAATTTTTACACATTCACTATTATTTGGTTCACACAGTTTATGCATATGTTTTATTTTGCCATATGTCTGCTTTTCAGAGTTCTGTGCATGGGGACAATATTTATGTGAGGCACAGTAATTTAATGTTGGAGGTTGGTACTGGCTCCCTCTGATGGCTGAGAATAAGAACTACATGTTTCTATGTACTCTGACGCCATCAGAGCTACAACTTCCTGTGTTCTGTATCAGACCGGCCTCTTGTGCTCTCAGCCTCTGTGCATGTCTTGCCTGTGAACTGAGCTTTATAAATGCAGAGATTTTCACATGTTTTATTCTCATTTGGTTTTGTGTCTTTTCCAACAATGCAGCCAATGACAGCTAGCAGGGAACATTCTCTTGTCAGTGCGCGATAAACGACTAATCATGGTTGACGATGATCAAAAATAAGTAATATTTTGAAAATCGTAATCATTGTCTGGACTATACAGACTCCAAAATGAATACAAAAAGATGTTTTTGTAACAACTATGGTGGCATTGTCTAATTGAAATGTCAAAAAACGATGAATAATTTTGATCAGTAATACACTTTATGCATATATATTCTCTATTTGGAAGCTTTCAGTTTTCATATTTGGTTAAAAATGTACTTAAAGTCTCACTGTATAGAAATAATCGTTTGACAATTAAAATGATCTATAAGTTGCAACCCTAATGTGATACAAAAGTTAAAGGGGCATTATGTGACTTTTCTGGTGGAGGGTCCATCAAATACTTTTCTCCACAGAGATGTTATTACTTTGTCTGGAATGTTTCACAGTATGGTATTAAGCCTTTCTATACCAAACCAGACCAGGTTACAGGTCAGATCTGTGGAGAGGCAGATTGCCCATTTTTCTAGGTATTTCTGAGCTGTAAAACCATATGTAATTGAATAAATGTAAAGTAGAGCTCTTTAATGTCATACTGTGGAACATTCCAGGCATAGCGATGACATATCCATATAAACAAGCAGGTAACGGGCCCCAACAAAAAAGTTACATAGTGCATTTTTAAATCGCTAATGAGATCTCTGGTGTATTTTTTCATTTATTAAACATTGCTACTGCCCTGTTCCCATGCTTTCTGTTTACAATGGCTGCTTTGTGATGAAGTCAGAGCTGTGGGAACGTGATGTCCAGTGCGTTTTTATGCATGCTTTGTGCATGTTAAGTGCTTCAGTGTTGATCAGTGTTCAGAACCTAACCCGACTAATATGTTTTCCTTCTGTGCAGCCACATCCATCTGTGGTGATTGGCTTTGTGCAAACAGTCTGATCTATAACCTACTAAAAGCACAATGTTTTCCTTTTTTATAGAACAACATGGAGCTGAAAACGGTATTAAGAATTGCATACGTCTGTAGACCTGTTGCAGTCATTATTATATGGATTCATCAGATTTTTTGGAGCTCCGTATTTATAGCTTGTACATTTTACTTTGCTCTAGGGGGAAGCTTTTATTTATTTTTTGGTAGTTTGATAATATTTGAGCTGTACAAGATCGAGAAATTAATTTTATTAATTACTGGGATTATCCTGCTTTAAGGTTTTTGTCAGTGGCATACATTAGTTTCAGTAATACTGTTTGAGATTGTTAAGATGTTCTGGAGCAATATAACACACTTCAAAATCTGTTATGATAAGCAAATAAGTCTGTAATATTTTCATTGCTCTAATACACCTTAATAATCTCTCTTCTGCCATCAACAACAAGCAATATTGTAATTTATATGAAACAATTGTGCTGTAAAGCAAACACACTTATTTTCTAGTCGGGGTTGTGTTTGGCTGATTCTGACTGCAGAGATGATGTGCTTTCCAAAAGGTCACAGCTGGTGTAATATCATTATCAGCTCCATGTTGCGTGTTGGTGTGAGGAAAACTGCTTAATAAGATGCAGAAGCCCTGTTTCACTGCAGCACTGAGTCTACAAATAGTACTTCAGTTTAAAATACCAGTACATTCGCTGGAAACCCTCAGGGAAACTAGTGTTATTTTTAAACGTAAAGTCCTCCAGTGAGACTTGGCATCCATCTTATTGTTCTTTTGATTGACAGACTAAAGTTCCTGTAATATTTTATGAACCAAGTTTGCCCCCCCCACCCTTTCTCCCACCTGTTCCCATACAAATTGTCTTACCCAAACTCCGTCCTCTCTCCCCCTTACCCCTCTTCGTCTTACCCAAACTCCCCTCCTCTCCTTACCCATCATCCCTCTACCCCAAACCCAATAGGACCATGATAAGACCCAGGATGAGGTTCTGAAACACCAAGCTAGCATTAGCCAGCTCAAGCGCTCCTTTATGGAGGCCCCGCCCCCCTCTCCTCCTCAGCCCAACCTGTGGGAGAAACGCCTCACCTCCTCTCCTGCTACGATACGCGTTCAGCCGCAGCCAGTGGTACGTCTGTGGGTGTTTGTGACTCTGCAACTTAAACAAAAGTGCTGGTGGTTGCAGTGTATTTATTTTTCACCCTAATTCATATTTTTTTCAGCAGATTTGTTATAATTCATGGGTTTCAACACTGTGTTATAGGTGACATTTTGAAGACTTTTTTTTACCATTAATATTTTGTTTCAAATTGTTAATCTCTATGGCAACACTGCTAATTTTTTGTCATTCTGAAACCCATGGATACATTTACAGCTTATGTGTTTCTTACTGTGTGGAAACTAGTGCACACATCTTTCTATATTCTCTTCTATCTCTTTGTTCATATGTCTCTGTAGAGTCTTGAAGATGAAATAGCATCAATTCTTTTTGGTACAAACTCTGGATATTTCTCTGGGCTTTACACCTCAACATCTTTGTCTACACACTCTGTCAATGAGGTGCTCCTGCTAGGTTCATTAGCATGGAGTTTGATTGCTATGTCATGTTCTTTAGCCTAGAACTTGGAACACCTGCTCCTGGCCTTTTTTTCTAGCATATAATATTATGCTAAGCAGATGATAAATACCCATATTCCCTGATCTACGAATGCTTGCAGTATTTTGTACCTTCAAGCATTCAACCTGAATGAGCACTTGAAGTCATTCTAAGCATGGTCAATTAACATACATGTTTAGCACAAGCTGTGAATGCCATAGAGGACAATAGCTGTTTAGATAAAGCAATTGGCATGTATTGTCTATAAAATGCTGTAGGAAATTGCTTTGCTTTTTGTTATTCTTTACCTGTTTGATGTTTTGTCGAACAGATATGCTTTTTTGTTTGTGTTTTTTACCTAAACACATTCTTTTTTTTCCAGCTCCATTCTCTTGCTCGTCTCTTTTGTTTGTTTTTTTTCCCCAAATGTTTTATTCCAAGTATTTTGTGCAGTGCTGTCCTGAAATGAAAGAAAAATGTGATAGAATGCACAGGAGATGATTAAATTACATATACAACCCTTAACCCTTATTGTTAATGGTGGCATCTTGAGTTGTTGCTATAGTGATGTCATCCATGTTTTGTGATTGTCATGGAAACCTTTTTGTTGTGCAGGTCACCGTGTCCCAAACAGAAACATCTCCGGTCGAAATCGTGACCTCTGAACCCAAAGAACCAGTTAAGGTGCCCCTAACTTTTAATGTTGTCTTTCCATACAGATTTCATGGTTTTCCTCATCCTCCATTGGCTACATCTGTCCATCCGTGCTGTGTACATTATAACATGTTTTCAAAGCTTCCACAGTTTGTAATTTAATTCTTTATTTTCAGTGAAACCTGTGTATTTGTGTTCCCAATGATCATGTTATGCTTTTGTTTCTGTCTCCATGTGTCTGTTGTGTGTATGTGCATCTCATTGTGAAACATGCATGTGTGTGTGTGTGTGTCGTATGTGTGTGTATAGACTGCTGAAGTTGAAATTGAAGAAACCGTTGTTGTCCAAGAAGTTTCCAAGACAACCAAACCTGTGATTGTAACGGTTGAAAAAGTGCCGACCGAGCCAGTGGTGAAGATTGAAGAGGCCATGACAGTAGCTGAGGAGGAGAAATCCTGTAAACGAGAAAGTGTATCATCTGAAAGTGAAAGTGAGGAAGAAGCAGAGTACCATCCAAATGTTAGTGTTTCTTTATCTCATACCCAAATACCAGAGGAGAAAGAGGAAGAGATAGAGGAGCAGGAGGAGCAAGTGAAAAATGACACGCCAGCAGATTTGCCCCCCATCATGCAAGACACACCCCCAGCTGAGGTACAACTAGTAGCAGAAGAGACCAAAGATGTAGCTGAATCCAAAGAAGAAGTAGTGGTAGTTGAGGAGAAACCAGCCGCAGAGCCTGAGATGGAAGAAAGCACAGATGACCCCATGGTGACCCCCGAAGAAACCCCCAATGGCCTCCCATTGCCTGACGACGCTCTAGATGCTACACTAGAAGAGCCCAAAATGAATGGGCAACCTGTGACTGTGGAGACAGAGCGCCACCCGCAGGTTATTTGTTGCACTGAGGTAAATTCATCTCCACGGCGACTATGAAAACGCCCATGAGCTTTTCCCAAATGTAGACACCCATTTGGCTCCTCCTACTTCCTACTTTCCACAGTGCTGTTTTTTCCTTCCTGCTTGCATGAATATATTTAAGCCCCATACTATTGGACAACAAAATTATTCATATATATATGTTTACAAAGCCATCATACACACCGTTATACAATTCAGTATTTATCCATGGATAATATGATTAAAATATAGTAGACAACTATCCATAGAGCTTTACATTATTGTGCAAAAATGGGGCTTAATTTGGGATTGCATGGTGCTTTGGGGTGCATGCCTTGTTATACTGCGTGTGCATGTCTTTGTATTGTGTGTCCTTCACATGTTTGGCAGTGTTGTTTCACTTTGGCCAAACTATTACTAGAAACAACTAGAAAATGCCGCACATTTTAGAATTGCCATTTCAGTCCATCTTTGCATGTTTCCATTTTGAGCGTGTTTCATTCACAGGTTTGTTTTTTTCGTCCCATTGACTTTTTATGTTTTATTTATGTTTGTGCTGTGGTGTTCTCAAGTCTTGGGTGTTATATATTGTAACTTTGTTGATGAGGGACCACACTGCATTGCATGAACCATCTCATTACTGTTGCCTTTCTGCCCTTTAATGAGAGACTATGGGGGCTGCTGTTTTTTCATGCTTTTCGCTCGTTTGGGCCAAGTGCTTAGAAGCTTTTTGTAGCTCGTTGCATTCAAAAAACATACCTTTTACTATGTTAGTTACAAATGATCAAAATACTAACAGTCTAATCTTTTTTGTATTAACCCCTTTCTTCCCCCACTTTCTGTCTTTTCTCCTTCCTCCTCTTTAGCCTCCGGTGGTAAAAACAGAGATGGTGACTATTTCAGACACGTTTGCAGCCCAGAAAACTGAGATAGCCACAAAGGAAGTGCCCATCGTTCACACGGAAACCAAGACCATCACATATGAAGCCGCACAGGTGCACAATAAAGACAGGCACACTAGAGAGGCATGAGTAAATAATAATGCATGACTTCAATGGGTTATTTCTCCACAGGAATATAAACTAGACCGAGTACTATTTACTGCCCATGCAAAAGTTTAATACATTACTTTTCCTGTTGTTTTAGTTGGAAGGAAATGGCGATGCTGAGCCCGGAGTGTTGATGACCGCTCAGACAATCACCTCTGAATCACTGTGTACCACAACAACCACACACATTACCAAGGTTTGTGTTCAAATAACAGTTCTGTCTCTTGTCTTCATTCAAACTTTAAAGGGCTCATATTACACTATTTTCTGATCTATGTTATAATGTTGTTTCCTCATCAAAAATATACCTGGAGTTGTGATTTTTTCATTCACACACAAACCCTGCATATTTAGTTATAATCTCTAAGTGAAAACACTGTTCTACCTTGTGATGTCTTGTGTTAATACAGTAAGTGCCCCACTGTGTTTTAAACTCCATATGCCTTTTTATGTATATTTCAGTTTGAGCTGTTATTTTAATAATTATTTTTTGAAATACTGGCAAAAACCCAATAGAGAGATGATGATATAGAACATTGTGGCCATTTTTACTCCTATTAAGCACAGAAGCAATTTCTTTTTCTCTGTGGCCCCTCATTAACCCCAGACCCCACTTTGAACTGAACTAAACATATGATTTATTTTGTGTTTTCAGACTCTAAAGGGTGGACTCTCAGAAACCAGGATTGAGAAGCGCATCGTCATCACCGGGGACTGCGACATTGACCATGATGAGGTCAGTTTTATTCACAGATCATAGTTAGCTACTTAAGGTGATATTTGAATGAAGTTCTGGTGACACGTGGTGCATTGTCTGTTCATAAACTCAATTAAAAATCAAGACAATTTTTTACTTATTCTACATACATTTGAAATTATTTTATTTTTATGTTGTTTTTAGCTATTGAGTTCTCATGAAATATTTAAAGCTTGGTAACATTTTTCCACACAAAAAAAAAAAAATTACTTGATACATGCATCTTAACCATAGACTGTATAAAGACATGGAGGGAGTGTGACGTCACCCATAGCATTTGGCTCCAGTCAAATGATGTTCATCGAGGCTAGCCGTTAAACGAGCACATTTGGAGCAGAGTTCTATATTAGGAATAGGAATTTATTTACAGACAAAATACCAAAATATTGTAGAGCGGGTTGATATGAACATTTTAAGACCAAAATCATGAGGGTCACTACAGCAGTTACAGAGAGAGGGGCGACAATTTTTCAATGGAAATGAGTCGATGGAGCCTCCCATGCTCCCATCACCTCCTATTTGGAAGGTGGCAGCAGTCCACTATATATTTATATATACAGTCTATGATCTTAACTGTGCATGGTGCCTTATACATGGTCATTTATGTTGCCTATTAGTCTTCTGCTGGATTTAAACATGAGCAAATGTAAGAAATACGAACAAACTTACATTTGATGCGATCAGATTCTCATTAATCTGATTTGATTTAAAAAAACAAACAAACCTTGGATCAATAACTTGCTTTATAAATCCAGCATTTGTGTCATTTTTTTCTGTTGTTGTTTCTTTTGTTTACATTCCCACTGCCTGCTGTGTGTGATGCTGCCCCCGTGTGGTTGCCCGTGGCCACTGTAGGCACTAGCCCAGGCCATAAAGGAGGCCAAAGAGCAGCATCCTGACATGTCTGTAACCCGAGTGGTGGTTCATAAAGAGACTGAATTGGCTGACGAGGAGGATTGACTGACACAGGTAATCCCAGAAGGTAGAGTAGTAGCATCATCTAATAGTAGGTGATATTGGCCAAACTGTATAACTTGAAATTTTTAGGGTTATTTTGTTGACAGTATTTAGATAGTTTGCTGTGGCCTATTGGCAATTTATTGTGGTTCAAGTATCACACAAAAAGTGGACTGTAAAAATAAAACGCAACAGTAAGTATGACTAGTTTAAAAGATGTGACTTTAATTTCCTATTTTGATGAATTGTGTATTATAAGCAAAATAAAAATGAATTTCAATGTTTATTTCTTTAACATAACAATACAGACTAATTTAGCATTTAACACAAAAACACAGTAAAATGGTTGTCTTTACTCTCAAACCACATGACTTTACTGACACAAGGATCACTGACAGTTAGAAAACACTGAATCTGAATTATTGAATTATTGAATTGAATTATAATTCAATTAGTCACCCTGCAATCCCTGTAAACAACACAATATTATAAATTTTTCTATGCATCTTCCACCTCTATAGCTGTTGAACTTTATAAAATTTGGACGTTATCAGATCCTGTGGCCAAGTTGGGCTCTGTTTCTAATTTAATTCCTTATACTTTTGCAGAGCTGAAGTGGCCATGGTGACCTTTGACCCACAACCACTTTGAGAAACCTTGACTGAGAAGGAGAGGACACATCTAAGCCTCTGATTTTCAAAACAAAGAAAAATAATTTCCCCGCTGTCTCCGAGGGAACAAATGAACCACTTTGTTAGCTTAACATTTGTAGCATGTTTTTATTTTTTTAATAGTGAGATTTCTTTAACTGTTTATTTTACAGAGAAAGAAGTTAGTGTGTCTTATGTGTCACAGAATGAAAATCTATAGGGATGCACTGATAATCAAAGAAGAGAGTAGATACGAGGCTAAACTAGTAAATTATTGTACTGTTTGGCAGTACTACAACATGGGACCTTTCTGATATAAGCTTGTTTGGGAGAAATTCATTGCCCTTTGTCACTACATAGAAATACAAAATGTGTTTACCAAGCAGAGTGGTTACAGCTAACAGTTCACAGCTTTCAATAGGACATCAACACTTTTTTTCTACTGTTTTTGTTTTGTTTTTCTATAAAAGTAGTTTTTCAACCTCATTTCTAATGTGACAAGAAGCTACAGTTATTTTATAAATTCTTTTAAATTTGACATATTTGGAAATGTATCCTAATGATAAATAAACATTGTTTTTAAAGCGTTTATCATTTTTCAAAACATTTTCACATGTGATCATTCAGTGTATCCGTTTATTACATTTTGGCCAAAAAAAAGTGGGAGACAGACCTGACTTGGAGAGATGAGCTGTAAACTTTATAATTGGGAAAATGAAATGGGAGATTGTTCATGTAACATTTTAATTCAGATGGAATATAAAGCACTTAATCCCCTGCTTTATTTCATTTAAACAACAGGTGAACGTAACATGCTTCATAGAATTTGTTTTAAATGCATTTAAAATGTACCGTCTTGATATTAGGGGTAGGCCTCCATGACTATTCCATAAAAGTTCTGGTTAAGAAAAACATCAAATCACAGCTTGTAGTTTTAACTTTTGGTTTAAACCGACTTAACATTCAAAACAGTTGCAACATGATTGAAAGGGACGTTCATTAGATGTTTTTATTGGTCATAATACTCAAAAGTCTTTTGACTGGACCTGCATTTAATGTTTATTTTGAACCACCTGAAATTTGACCACTGCTGACTAACTCAAAATGTGGACTGATTAAGTGGTTTTATTTATAACATTCACTGTAATTATTCAGACTTTTACTGGGCACATTAGCTTTGCTCTTACTACGCAGTTAATGACATTCCATATAAGCTTTAACCTCTAGTTACAAAGAGGCAAAACAGTAGAAAATGAATTTAAGAAGTTGATGTTGGGCAGCTGTGTAAGCTTGTGCTTTTCCAAAAATGTTTTGGTTTAATTTTACATTTGTCTTCTCTGTAAAACTGGTCTAGCGTTTACTGCTGGGCCATGATTTCAATATTGTCAAATGTTCGAAGAAAACATCCCAAGTTCCACGTTCCTTGTATTTCCTTCTCCATGAAATTGTCTTTTCTTGGGCTTGGGCCTTACCACTGTTAGTCTGATCACAGGAGCTTTGGGTCGTATGGTTCTGGTTTTCCAAAATTAATAGATATTTTGATTATTTTTTATTGTGTGCTTAAAAAGTATCCACATGTTTTGTTTTTTTTATAAAAATTTGAATAACATGAATGAACAGGTGACATACAGTGAAACCAAATTTTCTCAAACATATGTGGAATATATTCTTAAAAATGTAATAGTAAAACCAGCCATGTACCCTATTGTTTTCCTTTTAGCCATTGGTTAATTGCAGTAGAACTTGATCTAGCAGTTTCAGTGTCTTGCGTCTCCCCACACATATCCACAGTTTCCTTGTGTTACACTGTTTAATAATAAAGCATTGTTATATTTTATGAGCGCACTACTGTCCTTTTTCTTATATTCCTGATCAGTTCTATTCCATTATAGTGTGTTTTATGAGTCTTAACAAAAAGTCTTAACAAAAAGAAAAGAATATGGTACATACACAAACTTAAGAAAAGTAACATGCAACTGAAATACAGATTTATACCAGCAACAATGCTTCAAAAGTCTGATATGTAAACATAACCTGGTAGACTGTATATATAAATATACATATATATTTATATATATACTTTTTTTAAAAATATAGTTTATGATGGTAGACCATCATGTCTGTCAAGGCCGCAGTTTTGCTTCTGCTTATCGCACACATAAAATAATACTTCACACAGCCTGTTGTAAATCCGTGCAGGTGCATCATAAACTCTTACATTCTGCACTTCTGGTGGTTGGCCTGGTGAGGGCGCTCCTCCTCAGACTCATCGACAACTCTGTTTCAACTTGAAAAAAACAGGAAAGAACATTTTTAGACATGAGGTTTATTTTACAATACGAGCTTCTTTACATTGATTATTTGACAAATTATATTAAACGTCTTATTTTAATGTAAAAGTGGCTAATAATAGGCCACGAACAACTGCAACGACTTCCAAAATGGTAAGTCTTGTGTCCATGAGCTATATGAGTTCATATATTGCTGCCACTGTTTGGGGAAATAAACTGTAGTAAACTGTTACAATAATTACATTTGCTAATGAGCTGGCGAAAGCAATTTAGGGTGCCATGGAATAAAAATCCAAAAAACAAAAACAAAATAGGCCTTTTTATGGGTTTCAGCTTCCGACATTTTGAGGACTTTTTCCCAAATCAAAAGCTATAAACAACGGTAGTTTCTCATCATTCTGAACCCCATGGAAAGGCCTATCTGCCCCAGGTTTACTATAGGACTAGACGTGTCTCTCATTCTTACCCTGTCTGAGTTTCCAGTGAAAGTAAATGATGAGCTGGAGGAGAATGAGACATACAGAGACGAACAGCACAAGTCCACAGAGCCCCAGAGGAAACCGGATGCCCTCCCCTGAGCCTGAGTCAGTGAAGTGTCTGAAGAACAGAGCCAGGTCAGCCCAGGGCGCAGCTAAAACCCCCATCACCAAACCAGGACACTGCAGAATACAACAGGTAAGGACAGAAAGATGAATTTTAGTTATTTGGCTTTGATTTGAAATACAGTCTAATAAAGATCCACTATGTAACTTTTCTGTTTGGGGGCCTGCCACCTGCTTGTTTCCATGGAGATGTTATTGCTTGGCCTGGAATGTTTCACAGTTTGGCATTGAACATTTTTCCATGGAGACAAGCAGGTGATATTACAAGTCAGATCTGTGGATTGACAAGACTTTTCACAGCAAGAATGTATATTTTTTAAGGTATTTGTAGCAATAAATGTACCCATAGTTGAATAAATGCATGATGGATAACTTTAATGCCAGCAATAATGACTCCATGGAGACAGAAAGATGGTATACCTTCCACCCGAAAAGTTACATAGTTAAATACACAATATTGTATGATCAGAATTAAATTAGTAATCTGATAAATTAATCAGTTAAAAAACACTAAATTAAAGGGAGTTTAACGTTGGAAAATGCTGTTATTATAATCTAAGTAATAAGGCCTCAAACAATGAACATGTAGGCCTCAAATTAGATTAAACTGGTATCTTTTAAGTTTCTTTGTAGTGTTAGCATTTTTTACTGTCTAAAAGCTAACCTATTAGCTTGCATAGATTTCACTAATTGGTCATTAATTTTACAGAATTCAAGTATTGGTAAGTATGTGTTGAGTGATTTGTAGTAGTTCGCATGTACTTACACAGCGTTCCTGAAAAAAAGCAGACAGTATTTCAAATTCTTCTCAAGTCCATTCGGAAGCCGTCAGAATTTGTGAAGAAAAACATCTGTGCCCATATAGAGCTAATAAAACCCCATTAATTGCACATAAGTAAACACATAATTGTCTCCAAATTCATGTATTCATAACATAATTCTGTGTCCTGTTCACGATACCTTCTGTGTATTGTGGGTCATTTGTAGCAGCAGCAGCTCTTGTGGTAATTGAACTTTGCTCAGGTCCAACAGTCAAACCTTGTGATTTGCTAAGAAGATTAGCTTAGAGCTACAGGCCACAGAATGCAGTGATATATGTCTATATGGCACATTATATTCAAGGTTAACTTTTCTGCTGACGTATTATATTTTCTATTTTACATGGTTCTTATTATTTGACATTGTTTTATTAAGGCAAATCTACTGAAATCTTCTCATGCCAGTTGACATTTAGGGGATTATACTTGCTTTTTTTTTAGGTCAGTAGCTGCATTTTCCAGATATATCAACACAGTATTTTTATTTTTCCCATTTCTATTAGAGCTAGAAGAGTAATGAAGCTAAAGCGGTTTCTGTATGCTTACACAATAATTTTATTATGTATTATGTATGTATTACTTTTACAAAACAGAAAAGTTAATTTGGGAACTTAACTACAACTTTACATTGTTAGGGCTTGGTATAGATTTAAAAATATTAATCACTATTGGCTGAAATGTATGGCCATCCCAAATTATTTTTCCAAATAGAGACCAAAATGAAATATATTGGAAAACTGTAATGATCCTCTTTGAAGTAATCCCAAATTCTTGTGAAAAAACTAAAAAACTATAAGGGCTATATTTTTGTTATTGTTTCATTGAACCCACTGTCTCCTCTTTCTCTGCCCTGGCTCATAAAGTGTATCAGAAAACATAGTTATCTGCTTTCTGCTTTGTGCCAAATTGGAGACAGTATTTAGAGTGTGGTCCCACTTCTCCCTCCTCTCGTCTCTGTCTCTTATCTTCAAAGCACAAAAGATAATTTTCTGCTCCTTAAGGCCATATTGATCAAACACAGTTGGATTAGGTTAAGCCTGGATTGAATCAACCTTGACTTGTTTGTTATAGGCAAAAGAAGGACACTGTAGGACATACTGTACAATGATTTGAGTCGTATAGTCTATATATAATTTAATTTCAACATTATATTATGTCAGCTGGTCAATGCAGACACATTGGATACATACTTTTAATACTGAATTTAAATAACAGCTTTCAAAACTCAGACGCTTTACAGTGCATCATTCAGTCACTCCACACACTGTAGTGGTAACCTAAAATTAGTAGCCACAGATGCCCTGAGGTAGACTGACAAAGGTGAGGCTGCCAGTCTGTGCCATCTGCCTCTCCACAACCAACACTTGTACAGACACCACTTTCTAGGTAATGTGTGTGAAGTGTCTTGCACAAGGACACAACAACAGTTTTCACTAGAGCCGCTGACGTCCCACTGTGGAACCTGGTATTCCCAGCGGTCTCCCATCCAAGTACTAACCGGTACCAGCACTAAGTTGGAGATTCTTTAAATATCAATAAAGGTACAGATGTATTGTACAGTGGACTTGCAATTTCCATAATGGCCACTAGGTGCTGTCCTGCTCTTAGACACTGGACCTTTAAATGCCATATAATCACGTTTAATATTTTAATAATATATTCACATTTTATCTGTACTGTAACTGTCACACACCTGCTCTATCACATAACAAAACTCATACCAGATGTAGCTTCATTCTGTCTCACCAGATGCTTTGAGTCACAAAAACAAAAATGACTTTAAACGCAGCTCCCATCACAAAGTTAACAGTCTATTGTTCCTGTTTGTTCTTCTTTGTTGTGTAATTTTTTTTAAAAAAGAAAAGAATTAAATAAAAGAACAGAGAAAGCTCCCTGTCATGGCAGTATTTTGATGCTCGTTTACCTCGGCGTTGCTGCCAGGCGGTACCTCATTAAAGTGCACTGTGCTGTTTTCCCATGAGGCCGAGGAGAAGCAGTGAAGGTGGGAAAATCAACCATGTTATTTGGTTCAGTTGCTGTGAGAAGTGCTGCTTAATTGAGTGATGCTGTCGTCAGGATCAATGCTATTGATTGGGTTTGTTGTTTCTCTGATTGATTAGGAGATGGTGGGACTATATGCAGTATCAGGTAGACAGAAAATTACACAGGTAGAAATGTATTTTGACTTACTCTTAAATCATTCATATTTTAAGAGAGTGACATGAATAAACCATTTTGTAAATTAAAAATCAGTACAGCAAACGTGTAAATAAGTTTATAACATTAGTACAAGTAATACTGGAAAGACTTAGGGCTATTACTTACTACCTTTAGGGTAAAGCCAACATGAATTAAAGAAGACATTTTAGTTATAATGGATGACAAAATGAATCAGACAACAGAGCATGAAAAACCTCTGTCCAAATTTTGGATGATCCAACCACAGCTGCTAATTTGTAGCACGTGTCTCTCAGATGTGGAAGATAACATTTAGAACAAAATATTTAACTTCTTTTATATGAAATAAGTAATAACTGGGGGTTCGAGTGTTGATTCCGCAGTGTTTCTCAGTCCTTTATGTGGATTTTTCTCCTTTTTTATGTGTACGTAGCCATGTTTGTTTTTGACATGAACGGAGCATGCGTCTCTCTGATTAGTTAATCCGCCTGTCAATCATGCCATCTGAAATCAGGGAGATAGGATTTGGGTTCAAATCCACTCGTCTTTGTAAAGTTCTGTGAAAGCGTGTGGTTCTGGCTTTCCAGGTAAGAGGAAACTCACCCAGATACAGGGAGAAACATACAAGCTCCATACAGAAACGTTCTTGCTGTGAAGCGTGAGTGCTATAGCCACTCAGCCACGCTGGCGCCATATCTGGGTTTCAATTTTTTAATATATTACTGCCTTTAGTGTGTCTGCTTGTGAGTGGTGATGCAGCAGAGGAGCTGCTGTATTTCTGAGCAGTCCGCCGCGTGGGTGGGTTTGGCTCTGCGTGTGCGTCTAAGTAACTGTGGGAAACGAATCCTGTGCTTTATTGATCCACACCAAGATGAAACAACTCACACTCTTCATCACTAACACAGCTGTCTAATTGGGAGGAGCTGATGACGAGAAAAGCCATAGTCTTTATGAAATGTCATGCAGTTCCCCCTAAAATACTAAATTTGTTAGGTTGTTGTAAATCAAGTTGTCAAAGTTGAAATATTTGGATGAAACCACATTTAATCTGATACTTAGTTATAATCTCTGACACTCGTGGATCATTATGTTGTATTTTGGACATTTTACATAGCAATATTGATCTAAAATGACTTGAAGCTGCACTGTGTAACATTTCTAGTGGAGCATCCGTCACCTGCTTGTATCCATGGAAATGTCATTGCTTTGACTAGAATGTTCCACAGTATAGACTAAAGACTATAGACTATCACGAAGGAGACAAGCAGGTTACAGCACTATGCTACATTACAAGTCAGGTCTGTGGAGAGTTGTCCCTATTCACTGAAGGAATTAATATATTTTTGAGCAAAAGAAACACCTGATGAAAATATGCTAGATGGATATTTTTAATGTCATACCATGGAACATTCCAGACAAAGCAGTAACATCTCCATGAAGACAAGCAGGTAGCGGACCCTTGACAAGAAAAGTTATGCAGTGCACCTTTAACAAAAACAAGTCCACTGATTTACAGGTTGGAAAATTGTGGTGCCCAGTGACCATGCTGTTGGCCCTATGTATAACTGCAGATCAGACTAACGAGCAGCAGATTTTTTTATCATTAATTTCTGGCTACACCGACTCCTATGTGTTTCACCAATTTAGAAGCAATCACGTCTTGAATACAAGAGTATAAAGATTATTCAAACCTGCACGAATCACACTAAATACAACTTTGGGGGTGGTAAATGAGAAGATGAAACAACTTTAAGATGGTTAAAAGCTCTAAAAAGTCGATTTAGCACAATATCTTTTACCTTTTAATCTTTTTTCTGGCCAATTAGAGGCCAGTTTCTTTTGAACCACCTTCTTGTTCAAATGGGAACATCTTTAGTCCTCGTCATGCTGAGTGCATTTTGAAATTGTCAAATTATGACCAACTAAATTAGTTTTGGCAAAATCTCTTAGTGTGACTTTAATTGGGGGACTTAAGTTGCACATGACAGGAACAAAGGGACCAGAGATTTTACAGTTGGGTACAGTAATTGTCAGTAAGAAACACGTCACTACGTTTTATGAAATAGTGGAAAATACAGTAACAAGCAACCAGTTGTTTTGAATGTATGCAGCAGCTTGAACAGCTTAAATGTTCTATATTACACATAATGGATTCTTGTGAGCATTAAGTTATGTTACTCGGAGTTGTGTTCATTCACTCATGTTTGAGTAGCCCTTTATATTTATTATTAGTTTGTCTCTTATCTCCAAAGCTCAAAATGCTCTTGTGATGTCATGAAGTGGTAGTTTTCAAATTAACAGTTACCTTTTACCTTTTGTTCAATAGATTGGCAAATTCAGGGTTGAAATTACTCAGTGATTCTAGTGAAGGTGTATGGAGTTTAAAAACACAATGGAGCACTTCCTGTATTACCACATGACATCACAAGATGGAACAGAGTGTTTTCAGTTTGAGAGAACTCAAAATATACAGGGTTTGTGTGTTAAACATGTGTGAATGAAACAAAACACAACTAAGGGTATGTTTGCGATGAGGAAACAACATTTTAACATGGATCAGAAAATAGTGTAATATGGGGCCTTTAAAATTTTCGTTCACATTTTTAAAAAATTTTAGCAGTTTTTTGGTAGATTTTACAGTCCATTCATATTTGTTGCTTTGCTTTTGTGTTTGCAAGATATTTACAGGCTCGTTTAGCACACTTCTGATCGATTCCATTATGAAGATGGTCCAAAAAATATTACGTTTTGTCCTGGCCCTCAACCAGTGCTTCTGGAACCCATTTTCTCTTTCTGGTCTGCTCTGTCTAAATAAATAATTGTGAAATTGAATTTGGTGAATTTCAATAACTATACACGCTATTGTGCTTTTATTTGGAAGACTGCTTGAATTGGAGGTTTGGACGAAATGAGGTTTCAGACCCAACAGGTTTGCAGTCATGTTTTAAATTAAAATCAAATCTGTTAATTTTAAATATATATTTGTTCTCTTGTTGTGTTGTCTATATGTGACTTAGCAGTATTATGCCTTTACATTAGAGCATCTTGTTTTTTCAATTGCAGTGCTTGTCACGTTTTTGTAATATTTTAAACACCATGTCTTTGCTTATTCTTTTGTTGATTTTGTTTCAATAGCCCTAAGTCTTTTTACATTAGTTCATTTATTATGGTATTCATTTCCTACTCAGGACACATTTAGTGTTGGAAATCCCTCTTTGCTCTGGGGTAGACTACATTTGGCAGTCATTCTGTACCAATGATAGTCCAACCAACACAGTAACTCATTCAAATGGGCAAGGTTGATGAGGTGTCTTGCCCAGGGGCACAACAGTAGTTTGCAGTGATGGCAGTGAATAACTCTACTTCATTATTCCAAGCTGAAATCATATTTTCATGAACCTCCTTTGCCTTGATTGTATTATAAAAAGTATAAACAAATTCAAATATTTGTTCTTTGGCATGAATTTTTCACCATCAACTTTCCTACTTTCCTCTTGTTTTTTTTCCCCCCACTGTTGTCATGGAAACCCTTTAGCCTTTTAGCACAAGTTACGCTGCACTTTCAAATGGGATAAAAACAGTCCATGGTGGGGTCAGCGAAGATGCTTATCGTCATAGTTACAGCTGCATTGTTAACGAGACCACGGCGCCTTAGGTGTTATGTAAAGGGCTGACATTTTCCTCCAGTAATGGCAGGTGGAAGGAGGCTGAGTGCAAAGATGTTGACATTTATTGATGCAACAAAGAATGTCATAAGAAGTAAATAAAAATAGTTAGTTTAAAATAGTTTTATTTGAAAAACTCCTCTAGGGTTGTCGATTTGTGGTTTCAACTCATTCAAATATGCAACATTTTGATTAGAGATAGATCAATATTTGGACTCTTTAGTGTATTGGCTATCGTCCCTAAATCTCCAGCACAGGCCGATGTTTTGTTTTGGGTGATCTGCAGCCTAAAAATACTCATAAAGCTTTATTTGAACACTTCGTGCAAGTAGATAACTGCTGTAAACATGACTGCACATCTATTTTATGGGTTTGTGGTGAAAAAGGGTGGTGGGTGAGTTTTTAGTCAATTTAAATTGCATAATATCAAAATTGGCTCTACATATTGGCCCAAAAATATCAGCAGCTTATCAGCCATTGGTAGCTCTGGATTCTAAACAGAAAAAAATCTGTCAATCTTTAATTTTGAGTACTTTTTCTTCATTCAAAAGATATAATATTTTGTTTTCAAATAGTTCATCTCTATGGCAATGGACTTAATTTTTCATCATTCTGAAACCCATGGATAGGGTGCCTCTGGATTCAAGTGTCACAGATTGCATTGAAAGAGCCTCTGGTGTTAGAAATTATTCTTGGCTCAAAATGAACCGCCTCAATTTTCATTTTGTGCTACAGAGGTTTACACTGTGCACCCAAAACATCTCAGCTCCCAGTATATACACGGCTCTCTCAGTTCTCATGTGGCAAAGTTTTATTTTTATTACCTCCACCAAGGAGGTTATGTTTTTGCCTGAGTTTGTCTGTTTGTTTGTTTGTTTGTTTGTTTGTTAGTTAGCAAGATAACTCAAAAAGTTATGGACGGATCTTGATGAAATTTTCAGGAAATGTTCCTAATGGTAAATCCAACAGATGATTAAATTTTGGTGATGATCCAGAAGAAATCCTGGATTCTGGATCACTTTGAAAACTGAGCTGCTTGGCGGAGGTCTGCGCTCTCTGAGTGCTTTTCTAGTTTTTCATTGCAATTAACCTTTTCCTCTACTACGGTTAAATGGGCATATACTGTATTGTCACTCAAAGATCAAATCAAAATTGAGTGTATCATCAGTGATATCAGTGTTATCCAATCCAACTTTATATACAGAGCACTTTAAAAACAACAAAATCGACCAAAGTTATTGTTTTGCTAATATAGTCCTAATATAGAGTATGGTATTAACTTATTTATTTCCACAGCACAAAGCATTCTACAAGACTATTTACAGATCAGCTCTGTGGAGAAAAAGAATGCATGTTTTTCAAGGTAATAAACAAAACAAATAAGCAAACACCTAGTTGAGTAAATGCAATATTGATCAGTGTAATGCCATACTGTGGCATTTCAGTCAAAGCAATCACACTTTCATGAAGTCAAGCAGCGGGCGGACCTCATCACAAAAGTTGCATAGTATCTTTAAATTGCTTCATATTTAACAATTGTTAAAATCCAGATGAAACATTTCAGGGTTTTTTTTTTACTTGTTGCTTTTTAAATATTGAAGCTTTCTTTTCTTTTCTGTTTTGATTTGTTTCGATAAGTCTTTGTCATACTCTTGTCACACATTCAGTTTCAAAAGCTAGTCATCATTCTGAAGTACAGTAGTTTTCACAATTAACTTTGTGTTGTTGTGTGGAATAATCACCACTTTACTGCTTTGCTGGTGACAGTTTTCAGCTGCATGAAACAGAAGCACGGACATTCTTTTGACAGATACATGCCATTGCTTTGTTTGTTACTTTTTATTCTTTCTGTTTATACTTGTACTCATAAACCCCTTGCACTTATTTTACACACTTGCTAGTCCCCCGTTTAGAAATGCTCTGTATACAATTTGCAATACAAATAATACTATATAATTAGTTTTAGCATTTCCAATAAAATTAACTAACATAAGTATTTTATTAGTATTTGTACAAGTTCAAATAGGCAACAAATAGATAGTCATGTTATTATGTTTTGTAAAAGGAGCAAAATGAAAAATACAAAATATTATTGATACCGTGGTATATATTGAGTCATCAGTCTTCAGTATTGGTAAAACTTCATAAATACACTGATTTTGTCACACTGCATTCTGTTTTATTCAATTATATCTTTTAATGTTAATACCTAGAAAAACAGCCATTCTGACTGAACTCTCCACAGATCAGACCTGTAACTTGGTCTGGTTTTGTCTCCATGATGATAGATGGTTTAATGCCATCCTGTGAAACATTACAGACACAGCAATAACATCTTCATGGAGAAAAACATCTGACAGACCCTCCACCAGAAAAGTTACACAATGTACTTTTAAGATATTATATGATTGACACTGGAATAAAGGCTTCTCCTGCCCCCTTATGAGAACCTGACGTCATCACATTTAGAATCTCAAATCAACCAATTAAACGGGGGATGGGGGGATGAGGAGGCGGAGGTGGAGGGGAGATTTCAGGTAACGAGGAATTATGTGCTGTGGTAATTAGCCAGCACTTTTGCGAGATGAGATGGACGAGATGGAAACAGCATGAGGGGGTGAAGAAAGACTTGTCCTACTAGCGCGTCACTCAAATATCTGTTGTTTTTCGTAATGAATAATCATGAAATGTGTGCTGGGGAGATCAGGCCGGCACTAATGGTAGGACAGACTTGAGATGTCCGTGGGTGGATGTGAGAGACCGAGAGAGAGAGAGGAGAGCTGGAAGAAAAAGGCTATATACAAACTACTTGCACAATATTTGGCGTTGTAATATCTGGAATAATTTCATTTGTGACACTGCAAGCTGAGGGAGAGTTGACTGACGAGAGATGGGAGTCAGTGGTGAAATGGCAAGACTAATTAATTTGCTAATTAAGCGACAGTTTGATTGACACAGACAAATTGGAAGAGATGGTGAGGAAGCTAGAAAGGAGGTATAAAGAACACATTTGTAAAAGGAGACTATTCAAACCAGTATTTGGATTGGAGCTGCAAGATTAACTGCAACTGAATCAATATTTTAATAATCAAAACTAGTTAATGGAAAAATGTAAAATTATATAGGTATTAGGTAACAGACTATATACAATTTTTAGAAGAGAAAAAAATATCTTCTCTTCATGGGGTCTTATTATGTCTAAAACCTGTTAAAGGCCATATACTTGGCTTTCATGTCTTTGTAACTATTACTTTACATCAGTTATGTGGCACTTTGTGGGGAAAAAAATCTTACTCTTCTTATTGTTTTAATCATGCTATTATGCAAATTAGTTTTGGTCCATGTTAACATTATGGTTGCTAGGTAACAGTTATGGACTTAGCTCCATAAATATCATAGGCTATTTGCTGCTTGTCTGTCCAAGTATAGTAAAATTAAAGCCACTTGGCCATTTTTTATTGTTAAATCTTAAAGATGCACTGTGTAAGTTTTCTGGGAGAGGATCCGCCGCCTGCTTGTCTCCATGGAGATATTCTTGTTTTGCTCTGATTATTCCACAGTATGGAAATAAACTCTGTAATCACAATGGAGACAGGTTAATGGTCAGATCTATGGAAAAGCAAGCCTGCACATGGTAAGAATGCATGTTTTTAGGGTATTAGGGCATATATAAAACAACCTGAACAAATTCAAGGAATATATGCCCTAGCGTGGAACATTCCAGGTAAGGAAATAACGTCTCCATGGAGACAAGCAGGTAGCAGACCCTCCACTTTAGAAGTTACATTGTGCACCTTTGTGAAATTAGTAGTCTAACCTGTGATATCCACTTAAACATGTTCTAAAAAGCATATGATCTTTGTATTAATTCAGTCTATATTTCAGGCTTCTCTCAAATGTTAATTCCCCTATAAACATTCTTAAACTGTACTGTAAGTTAAATCTGTTTTTTTAAACAAAAAAATACATCTAATCTCAATTGCAATTAATTATTTTTGATGGAAGACACAAAAAGAGAGGTGACAAAAACATTGCAGCATATGCCATGTGATAATGGGTAAGCAAGAGGCAAACGAGAGCCTTATCCAGCCACTAATTTAGTTGCTATGGCGACAGTTAGCATCAGGATCGACTGTTACGTAAGTGTGGCTGGTGGCATCTTTCTCTGCATTTGTACGCACACACAAGCACGACAGCTGTAACAATTACTGACCATTTGTGGTAGCCTTGAGACAAATTTTAATATAACGTATTTGAAATATAGTTGAATTTTTGAACAATATTTTCTTCTGGAGAAGAGAGAGATGGAGCAGTCAGCATGATGAGAATATTGTTCAAAAATTCAAATATATTGTTGAACAATATTTTCTTCTGGAGAGGAGAGAGATGGAGCAGTCAGCATGATGAGAATAGTGATTTGAGCTGGAGGAACGTGATTATGAGTGATCGCATTTGTCTTCAAACATTTTATTCTAAATAAACAACAGAATAGACGACACAGGGAGAAATTTACTCCTTTTTGGCATTGCTAGGACTGCCATAAAAAAGATACTTAAAAGTCCAATATTACGCAAAATTCACTCTTGTGAGCTTAGAGCCATGTCAGAATGTTGTTACCTCTTCAATAACATACATGGAGTTGTGTTTTGTTTCATTCACACATGTTTGAGTAGCCTCTCATCATTAGTCTGTCTACATCCCCAAAGCTCAAAATGCTCTGTTCCACCTTGTGATGTCAAGAAGCGGTAGTTTTCAAGTTAACAGTTACCTTTTACCTTTTGTTAGAGAGTGGCAATTCCAGGGCTGAAATCATCCAAGTGATTCTAGTGAAGGTGTACGAAGTTTAAAAACACAGTGGAGCACTTCCTGTATTACCACATGACATCACAAGTGCTTTTTGTCTAAGAGAAGAACTCAGCCTAAATATGGAGGGTTTGTGTGTTAAACATGTGTGAATGAAACAAAACACAACTCCATGTATGTTTTTGATGAAAAAACAACATTATAACAGATCAGAAAAACTAATATGGACCATTTAAATATCAGATCAGATTGCTCTTTTTCAGCAGACCAATAATAATAATAATATGCTGTATGCTTAAACTATCATTGTTTACATTGTATTATTATATTTATAAAACTTAACAGAAATGTGTGGGCCTTGGATTTTAAAATCTGTGTGAGCAAATATCGGTCTATTTGCTCAAAAATCAATTTGAAACTATAGTATAATTTATAAAACAAACAAACAAACAAAAAACTACTATTTTATGCTGAAAATTACATTGTAGAATATTATTATTTTATTATCTTCCCAGGACAAAGGGGAAGAAAATGGATGGATAGTTTTTCTCCAGTACAGTGAGCCCATATCATTAAATGGACTAAACCTGACTGCTGTGCACTGCTAATTATAAAGCAGATTACAATCAAACACAAACCTGGAATTAGCCTTTTTGTAATTGATAGTTTGCTTGATTTTAATAGCAGATCTGTTTTGCTGTGATGTGCCCATATCCACTGCCAATCCATAGTCAGTTCAATTGATCCAAATCATCAATTTGTTGCTTAATTTACACCGCTCATTGACAGGTGCCATGGTAACGGGATAATCAATGCTATATCTTACAGTGGGGTAGTTAGCCTGGCTTCTTCCCAGCGTCATGTGTTGCTGATCATTGTTCAAATTTGCCCTGCTCAAACACCAATTAACACTAGGACAAGGTATTTGCTTAGGATACTTGGAATGTTTTCAGATTTTTTTTTAAAGACGGTGAAATTGAAAATTAATTTTAAATGCTCTTGATATTAAACTTGATATCCTTAAGACGTTTTTAGAGGATTTTTGGACATCAGTATCATTAAAACAAGAATGACAAAATAATGTAAACTGATTTTTTGCCTTGTGCCTTAGTTAGGGGGTACTGTGAAAAAACCTTTGGAAATGTATTAGTCATAAAAAGTATATATGTATATTTAAATTATGTATACTTGGTTATAATGTGCAGTTTATATTGACTGTGCAGTCTCTGTACATCATGCTATTTCACTGACGTCATGAGTCATGTATTGATTAGATTAAATTTTAGATTTGATTTAATGTCATTGTACAAAATACACTTTCTCATATCTATATCAATAAATATTATATCATCACTGAATATTATATTTGATCGTACCCTGTGACTCTCTGCCTTTTTCCTACTATTACTACCAACTAAAGCAATCCGGTATTATTCAATATAGATTTTTATAAAAGTGCAATTTGCAAATCTGACATGCATACAGTAATAGGAGTTGTATTTGTTGTACATTGTTTTATCTTAGCAGGGTGGTGATTTAATCAAACATGTATAGTTTTATTTATAGCTATACCCATGTCCAAAACGTTTTATTGTCCAGATTTGCAGCTGAAGGCCATGGTCACTGTTTTTAGTCTAGCAATAAATCATAAAGAGACACATTCAACCTTACATCATGTGGCAGGTTTTGTACAGAGAAATACATGAGTGAGCAAAAAGTGTAGCCTACGTGGGGACAAAATGATGATGATTTTTTTCCCCCTCAATTTTGAAATTTTTCATAACAAAAACAAAAATAGACAATAGACAAAATACCTCCCTCACCCCACTCGTCGTCAGAATGATGACAACTTTAATTCACTTTTGTTTAGTTGCTAAATACATATGGCCCATAAGTACCACAAAAACTCAAAAGTAATTTAGTGCAACCAGTAGCGACAAATTCCTTTATGAATAGCTGAACAGATAGCAAAGACACTGATAAAAATAAGGCTTTATCCGCAGGTTTAATAAAATATTTCTGGTGTTAATTTGGCTGTGAGGAGCAGCTGTGTGGAGCGCTGGACTGTAATTGAGGTCTTGTATTCATTATTTTTACATTTTAGACCAAGACTGGATTAGAATGGAAGTAGGTCTGCCCCTTTGGAAGGTGAACCGCAGTTAATTCATTAGTCACTTTTGACAAACTTCCTTTTGTGTCTGACTACACGACTGAAGTTTTTATATAGACAGGAAGGAACTTGAGGCAAAATTCAGGCAAGAAACAAGAACAATTTATAAACATATTTAACATAAAAGTCATAATAGTCATCATGGAACTAAAGTTAAGATATGTAACTTGGCCTGGTTTGGTCTGCATGATGATAGAAAAGTTTAATGCCATACTGTGAAACATTTCAGACAAAGCAATAACATCTCTATGGAGAAAAGCATTTGATGTACCCTCCGCCAGAAAAGTTAGTCTATAGCCACTATAGACTGCGTAACATGGTACATTTTTAGACCATTGTCTCTGAGGCAGCTGACAGCGCCATGTTTTAGGCTCCAGGACAAAGGAGCTGTGTGAAATCTATAGATTAGAAGAGTCTCTCAAAGGTTATCTCTTCCCCTGATGCTGCGCTTCTACTGAGTGGGGTCATTTAACCTCAGACAAAAGCTGCAGGAGGTGGCTTTAACAGATAGGGGGAGAGGAGAAGATGAGAGGAGGAAATGAGAGAGAAGGAGGAGGAAATAAGTGGAGGAGGAAGAGGGGGAAAGAGAAAGATGAGAAAGAGAGTTAGAGGAGAATGAGATGGAGAGAGGAAGGGGAGGAGAAAAAGAGATAGGAGGGAAGAAATAACTGTGGAGAGAAAATGGAGGAGAGAGGGGAAGGGGGAATGGGAGATGTGAGTTGAGAAAGAAAGCAAAGGAGGAGAGAAGAGATAGGAGGGGAGAGATAGAAGACAAGGAGGAAAGAGAGAAGGCAGAGGAGAGAAAGAATAGGCTCAGAGAAGATGTGATAGAGTACAAGAGAGTGGAGGAAATGAGGGGGGAAAGGGAGAGGATGAGAGAAAGAAGAAGGGTGAGAGAGGAAGAGAGACAGAAAGGAGAAAGAGGAGAGAGGCTTTGAGCTCATGAGAAGGTTACACAGAGCTTCAGATAAAGTCACTGAACAAGAAGCAGCTTGAAAATGGGATTAATCACAGCTGCAATTCTGCGTGGTATTTTCTTGCCTCTTATCGCTCTTTGACTCCTCACTGTGACTTCTCGGTCATCTCCACGGACAGCAACAACACAAAGCCCAGAATGTCAGATGAATAATGCGAATAATGCTTCGATATCAGGGCGCATTCAAAGCAGATCTCCACTGGAATAACAGAAAGTGAAAAGACTCTCATCTGAAATTAAACATACTTGAAAAGATTTCTCGAGGAGTATTTGGTAGTTTTTTCAAGTTGATGATCAAAATAATTTAAGAGAAAAATCAAATTCAACTTTGGGAATAGTATCAAATGATTTAATACATCACTCAAAGCCTTAACTTTCCGGCTCCACCACCTGCAACTGTCCATGAAGATATTGCTGCTTTGCCTGGTATGTTCCACAGTATAGCATTAAATTGATCTGTTTCCATGGTAACAAGCAAGCAACGCCACCAGGCCCAGCTACAGATAGATGAGTTTAATGCCATACTGTGGAATATTCAAGGCAAAGCAAAATCATCTCCATGGAGACAAGCTTCTAGTTTGGATTTGAAAATTACATCTTTACTTTTTACATAAAGATGATTATTTATCAATTATTTATTTGAAAAGTTGATGTCCAACTTTTAATATTCCCCTTAACACAAGATAACAGCAGTATGTTCAGATTGTGTTGACCTACACAGATCTCCAGCTCCTCTGTGTCTCTTTGAGTTTGTAGTTGATTAAAAGCTTTGCATGCCTCCTGCCACTTCTTACATATTTAATGTGATAATCTTGGAAGTGTGCTTATAAATTCTTGAAGAAACTATGGGATGCAAAGTACTGTGTGTACTACATGCCAGGGAACTGTCATTGCATTTAGTGCTTTCATGGTTTCCTCACGATCTTCAATGACACGAAAGAGAATTTTTACTGTATAAGGAAAAGCACTTAGAATTTGCCCAGACATTATCTCTCATTGCTTAGACAAAGCTGCCAAAATGAAATATCACTGTTATTCTGTTCCTCAAATCTTCTGATATAGTAATGTTTTATAGAAGAGATTTAAAGGTGCATTGTCTGGAATGTTTCACAGTATGACATTAAACCTTTCTATCTTCATTGAGACCAAACCAGACCAAGTTACATGTCAGATCTGCTCACAGTTAGAATTACTGTTTTTCTGGGTATTTTTGAGCTATAAAACCACCTGTAATTTAAAAAATGTAAGGTAGAGCTGGTTAATGTCATACTATGGAACATTCCAGGCAGAGTAATGACATATCCATAGATACAAGAAGGTGACAGACCCCAACCAAAGTTATATATTGCACCTTTAATGCTGCAGAACCCAAGCTGTGGTCAGACATGTACTATTACTTCACATTCATGTTCATAATTAAAACATGATCTAATAATAGATGTAGTAGCAGCAATAATACATTTTACCTCCTGCATTGTGCCAGTGCCCAAGAAGCCTATCCTATCTGGACTTAATGACTTCAGACCAGTTGCTTTGACATCTCATGTCATGAGAGTGTTTGAGAGACTTGTTCTGGCTCAGCTCAGACCCCTAGTGGCACCATTCCTGGATCCTCTACAATTTGCCTATCAGGCCCACATTAGTGTGGATGATGCTTTAATCTGTCATCTGCAGCGGGCTCACTCTCACCTGGATAGTTTTAAGGGCTCTGTGAAGATATTATTTTTTGATTTCTCCAGTGCCTTTAACACAATCCAGCCCTTTCTGATGAGTGAGAAGCTGCTCAGGATGGGTGTCAGCTCCTTCATTGTCTCCTGGATTACTGACTACCTGTCAGGCAGGCCTCAGTACAGGTGACTGGGGACCACCCTGTGTGACACTGTGGTCAGTAATGTAGGAGTCCCCCAGGGTACAGTCCTGTCTCCTTTCCTGTTCACTCTGTACACCTCTGATTTCCAGTACAGCTCCGGGTCCTGCCATCTGCAGAAGTTCTCTGATGACTCTGCAGTAGAAAGGTGTATCAGAGATGGACAGGAGCTGGAGTACAGGACACTGATTGCAAATTTTGTGGAGTGGTCCCAGGCAAACCATCTGCTCCTGAACATAGACAAGACCAAGGAACTGCTGATTGACTTCAGGACGAAGAGGACACCAGTGGAGCCCATTACCATCCAGGGCCATGAGGTGGAAATAGTGGACTGCTACAAGTGCCTTGGCGTCCATGTGAACAACAGGCTGGACTGGAGGGACAACTGTAATGTTGTGTACAAGAAGGACATGAGTAGACTCTTCTTCCTGAGAAAGCTCAGGTCTTTCAATGTGTGCAGTGAGTTACTGGAGATCTTCTACCAGTCTGTGGTGTCCAGCGCCCTGGACTTCGCTGTGGTCAGCTGCGGGAGCGGCACCAGTAAAAGGGACACTGGGTGGATTGACAAACTAATTCGTAAAGCTGGTTACACGATCGGCTATGAGCTGGAGACATTTGTCACAGTGAGAGACAGGAAGACACTGGACAAAATGCCCTCCATCATGGAGACTCCTGCTCACCCACTGCACCAGAATATAGAGGGAAAGAGGAGCTCATTCTCCAACAGGCTCCTACAGCTCTGCTCAAACAGTGAGAGATACAAGACTACATTCATACTATACTCTATACCCTATACCTCTGTACAACAACTCATCCTTATGTAACAGATAATACTTCCTACAACTGTACAACAACTCAATCTTATCTAACGAATAACCTTATGTCCTGTCAGTCATCATATCATTATCATTTAGAATTTATTATTACCATTTATTTTTTACTCTTTGTTATTACATTATAATGTGATTAGTGAGCTACTGTGTCCAGATAATTTCCCTTGTGGATTAATAAAGTTTGTCTAAGTCTAATTCTAATAGTTGTAGGATTTTCTGTCCTCACTCGCACTTGATATTGAAGGGTATATTTTGTCTTTTTGAATGCCTGCACATCTGATTTTACACAACTTTCCTGACCCAGATGCATTCCCAAATATTGTTTTATTTATATTAGTATGGGGATACATTTTATATTGTAGGTTGTGTAGTTTTCTTTCAAAAATATTTTCATAAATTATTTCATGTTATTCCATAAAATTACTTGAAATAATTATCCTCTCTTCCATTTCAGTGTAGTCATGAAAACCTGTATTCGATATTTGTTATATGATACTATACCACATACTTTTCAACATTGGTTGTCACAAGTTATATAAGAAGTGAATCATGCATGAGTTTGAATACAGTATTTCTTCTTCTTATTGAACATATAGTAAAGTCTGCTGTACTTGGAGATGTGGACTCCATGCTGAGATCCAATGTGTGATATTGTTTCCGATGTTTTCTGTCGTCGTATTTTCCAGTTGTCAGAATCAAAGACTGGTCCCTGCTGTGGAGGGATCTACGTCACAATCTGCTTCTGTGTTTCCCTCTTCTTTCATCTGCGCTTTTAAGTTCTGTGTAGACCGCGTTGTTTTATTCATAGGGCTCTGACTTCAGATCAAATATGCATTATTTCCCCACTTGAAATGGATTGGCGTGTTTTCATGCGTGTATTTTACAGGAGGAGATCGTGATCGAGAGGCAGGTATAACAAAAGCATAAAGATAAAAGGATGTAATTTGTTTTGGGTGAGTGGTAATGTAACCTAGTAATTTCCAGTAAGGGGTTCAGTGATTCATTTCACAGTAGATGCAGTCATACCACACTGAGAGAGTCGTATCTCAGAAGCTAAGCAGGGTTGGGCTTTGTTAATACTGGGATATGAGACCTCTGGGAATACGATGTGCAACAGTGGGGAAACAATGTCTCTTGACTCCAGAGCATGTACTGTCATTGTGTCATTGGGCAAGACACTTCACCCCCCTTGCCTAGTCAGTCTACATCAGGACAGTTATAGTTACAATAGTATCTTACCACCACCAAGTGTGAAGTGAATGAATAATGCACTGTAAAGTACTTTGGGTGTTGAAAGCGTTATAAAGATCGAAGAAATCATAAACTGAAGTGTCACTATTGGTTTGTAGTTCATGCCATAGACTTGAGAGACCAATAGATCTATAGACCAAATGAAAATGTGCATGCCAGTGTTTTTGTAATTATATCTGGCATTTTCTATGATCCAAGAAAGAGCTGTTTCTGTTTCTTAGTTTCTGTTTCTCTTAGTTTGTATAACACCGTAGCAACTCTATTTGACACTCGTAGCACTTTACATAGGAACCCATTCAGAAACACATCCATACATGGGGTTGTAGTCTATGTTTTTTGTAGTGCTGCAAAATGACTGAATAAACTACTACTACTACATCTGAGTACACACCTTACACTGGAAGTAAGATGGGTTAAATGTCTTTCCCAAGGACACAACAATAGTTTGCACTAGTCAGATGGGGATTGAACCACCGTATTTGAATCAGTGGGCCAACTTTCTTTCAACTGAGCAAATGTAAAAGCTTTATTGCAAAACAACTTTTACAGAATATTTGACAGTAGATGGATATCAATATTTAGTCGATAACAATTTAATAATGCCACTTCTTATGCAAACTACATTGCAAATTAGTGTATTTATTTTTTCACATTAATTGCATGTATACTGAGCCATTCTGGAGTCAAATTACAGACCTAGACCTACATAGATCATTAATATTTGTATATTGGACTGTATTTGACACCCTCTTTGTACAAACGGCTATTTGTTTCTACTCCTACACCTTATTTTTTCAGCTGAGCCTTCAGGACTGTTGTTATGCATGTTATTTATTATAATGCATCTAGAAACCATATGAGTGACATATGACAGCTCTACACATGTGGAATTCAGTTACTACGCAAATTGCACATTCATGAAGATCATGAAGAGATACTAACAACAATAGTGCACTGGTCAGACAGGTGCACTTATAATACAGCCTGATGTGTCACAAACATCAGCTTAAACACAGCTCAGCACGCTCACACTCACTTCTCAGTAGGTCCAGAACAGACACATGTTCCTCCACACGTGTGTAATAGTGCTGTTATTCCACAGATACTCCTGATGCTCCTTCATAAACACTCTACCAAGGCAAGTTACAGGCACAATCTTAAAAAAAAAACAAAAAAAAACTGTAATTGAATAAATGCAAGTTAGATAAGTACAGTGCCATAATTTCAAACATTTTATAGGTTATGCTATAACATCTCCATAAAGACAAGCATGTGCTGTCCCCTTCACCAGAAAAGTTACATACTGCACATTTAAATAACATAATTTTAGCCAAAATATCACTTCCACAGTTTTGATTATCAGCTCTCTGTGACCTGTTGCCATGGTGCCATATGCATAAAGACGTGATGTTCTAGAATTGGACAAAAAATTCTGACACAATATTAGTTATCCACTAGTTATTAAACTTTGTTATTACACTGTTTTCTGATCTATGTTATAATGTTGTTTCCTCATCACAAACATACCTGGACTTGTGTTTTGTTTCATTCACACATGTTTAACACACAAACTCTGCATATTTAGACTCCACTGTGTTTTTAACTCCATACACCGTCACTAGAATAATTTGGATAATTTCAGTCCTGCAATTGCCAAATTCTACTGAACAAAATGTAAAAGTAGCTGTTAACTTAAAAACTATCCCTTCATGACATCACAAGGTGGAACAGAGCATTTTCAGCTTTGAGATGTAGACAGACTAATGATGCAGTATTACTCAAATATGCGTGAATGAAACAAAACACAACTCAAGGTATGTTTTTGATGAAGTACCAACATTTTAATATGGATCAAACCCCACATAAGTCAATTTTGTGTGCTGTAGGACCTTTAATGATTTCTGAGGCAGCCACATTTTCCATCTAATCAAAATACACTGGCCGCCATTGGATGTAAAACCACTTCTTTCATACTATATTGATATTTGCAATTTCACCACAGCAGAGTAAAGATGTATTAACGTTGCAAATACTGTTATTTCAACTAAGCTTCATAAGCCGTAATAACAACAGCAGCGCCTAAGACTTATGGATTGATTTAAAAACTGTGTACTGTGATAGTGCACTTGAAATCAGGCTGCAATTGTACATCAGATGTTTCCTTTTATGTGATGTTGTACAAAGTATTTGCATCATCTGGAAAAGTTGATTAGGGGCGTTTACTAATTTCTGCCTTTTGCAAGTTTTTTCTTGCCACAGTACAGATATATTGCAAGCAGCTTTTGAGACTAAAGAAAGTTAGTTGTTTGATAATCAGGAAGTGCGTGCTAGCATTCTAGCGTTACCATGACAGCAAAACTGCACTGGTCTCTGAGAGCTGTGAAAAGCGCCTATAAACTTAATGGAGTGAATAATTAGAATGCTCGGAAAGTGAAGAATAACTTTGGACCACTGCAAACTGTTAAAACTAACTTCTGTTCTTCACATTTATGTATTCCTACTGTAGAAGCAAAAATACACCTTATGATGTCATGAAGCAGTAGTTTTCAAGTTAACAGCTACCTTTAGTTGAGTAAAGATAGGCAATCCAAGCGCTTGAGAGAAGGCTAGTAAATATGCAGGGTTTGTGTGTAGTTCTGCAAATTATCATAATAGAGTAATAACAATAAAATGATCAATATCTCACAGTTAGTCAGTAAAGAAGCCATTTTAGTAGCTCTCATCAATTTAGCTTGTAAATTGTTTTTAGCTGAACATAATTTGAGTTCACTACTAATGAACCAAATCATTATTATAAATCAATCTGAAGTGTTCCAGCCTGGATATGGAAAGCTAATTATCGCTAGCCATTTAGCCTCTTTCTAACAGATTAACTGGTATTTAAGATGATTATAATGCGTGTGTGGTCCCAAAGTCGTGGCCATCTTTCTCCCTGACACTTTGTTGGAGTAATTGAGCAGATTTCAATTAGAATGCCTTTGTAGCCTCTCCAAAGTCTGATTTGTGATTGTATAAGTCCAGGTCTAAACCTCTTTCCCAATCATCATTTATTATTAAGATTTTCACTCAGTATTGGATTGAGTGGAAACTATTGCTATGTTTGATGTCTGACCATTTTTAGTTTTCAAAAATTCTTGCCAAAAGTTTGAAAATGTTCTTGCGATAAATCTTAGACTTTCTATCCAGGGAAATTGTGGATTAACTTTCAGTTTTTATAACTGATGTTGGGTAAAGCCTTACAAACTATCTTGGGAAACCACACTGAACTGTTTTTGTTCTTCCAAAATCAAAGTAAAAATAAACTTGATTCAAATATTGCTGCTAAAAAAACTGCATTTTGGTTTCTACACTAGGCCATGATTGCATTATCTTGCAGTTACATATGTTTACATTTAAAGTTACACTATGTAACTTTTCAAATGGAGGGCCCGACACCTGCTTGCCACCTTGTAGATGCTTGCTTTGCCTTTGCTATTGCTTTGCCTGGAATGTTCCACAGTATGACATTAAACTTATCTACCTTTATGAAGACAGGTAAGTCATAGTTCAGTTGAGGTGACCTGCTTTCTAGTAAGAATGCATATTTTCATTGTATTTATGATGCAAGTAAATGCCGTACTGTGTATAATTCTTGGCAAAACAATAACCATGGAGACAAGCACATACCTTAACAGAAAATTTACATAGGGCACTTTTAAGGTAAAAAAAATAAAAAATCTGATTCCAATAGTAAACCAAACTTTTCAAATCCTTCCTTAAGACAGGATTTTGCACATTATCCCTACCAGCTTGTACTGTTCAGACATGGATTTCAGTTATTTATGCCAGTTTGTCGGCCCACTTGCCGCATGTTGCAGTAGGATTTGTCATTTGGTGTAGACCCTCAGTCGTGCATAGTGATGCTGTTGATTTTGACTCATTGTTATTCTTCAGGTCAGAAATGGCTCCATCTGCTTCAACATGTGAGGAGATGTTTTGGAGGAGGAGATAACCATGATCCATGTCATTTTCATAAGCTGTAGTACGTAATTAATCTATTTACCTTTATAATTGATGTATGTTAAGTAAACTAAAGGCACAAACCAAGCATGATTTGTAGGGAGCCATATCTAATGTGGCAATTGGTATAGGAAATAAATATGCATTCTTTTACATTACACTACTGTATACTGTTTTATGGTTAAGGACACTGTACCTGACTTTTATTGTCTTAAAAACATGAAAAACAAACTAGTTAATTTTAAACATTTTGCAGTGGTCCAAAGTTATTCCTCACTTACTCTCTAAATTCAGAGCATCACTGCAATGAGTTTATAAGCACTTTTCACAACTCTCAGCAACAACAACTAGCATGCTAACACACACGTCCTGATTATCTGACAAAAAATTGCTTTCAAATTAGATGCAAACAACAGGCAGCTGACTTATTTCGATAGCTGCTTATAAAAATATCTATACTGGGGCAAGACAAATTTAGCTGATGAAGCAAACTGTAATAGCAACTAGATTTCATTATGTACATGATTGCTTGGCAGTTCTTCTTATAAATTGACAAAGCTTGAGGTATAAAGATGCATGAACTAAAAATTAAACCTTTTGTTGCATATAACTTCTCTGGATGACTGAAGGACTGAGCAGAATTCCTTGGTGCAAAATACAATGCTATTCAAACTAGATTTTGGACATAATACTATGCTCTTCATTGTGCTAACAGGAGGTATAGGCTACTACAGTCTGTACAATTTGTTGAAATGCAAATTCAACACATTGTACTGCTACTTGAAGATATGCACCAGGCTGTGTCAACAGCTGAGTATTCATATACATTATACAGCTAGCATTTCCATTGTCTGTTATGTAATAGAACGGTTTATTATTATATGCTTCTCAATAATATTTTAATTATATTTTTTTACTGCAGCTATTTCCCAGTCAGCATTTGCCTTTTCATTCCAACTTGCTCCACTATTGTTTGTGCGTGTACAGCCAAGCACGAGATCGCTTTTCTGAGGGCTTACTATCATTTCTAATTCTGACAGGAACACTCAGTACATGTGCATGTGCGTGGTCCATCTGTAACAAGATAGGCAGATGAGAGCACAATTAAGCTTGTCAAACCCAAACCAAGAGCCACAGGGGAGCGATTTTAGAGAGCCTAGAAGCACAGCATCTGTTGTGAAAACATGCAAAGGACTGGAGCAATGAGAGGCTTTAAGAGGCTAAAGATGGAGGGAGAGAATGGGGAGGAGAGGAGAGAAGATGGAGGAGCAGAGAGATAGAGAGGAGAAGAGAGGGGAGGGAGGAAAGATAGAAGAGGAGAGAGGAAGTGCTATAGAGGAGAAAGGAGAGGAGATAGAAGAGGTAAAAGGGGAGGAGAGTAGAGATAAAGGAGTAGAGGTGAGGGGAGAATTGAGAGGAGAGATAGAAGAGGAAAGAGGGTGGAGGAGAGGAGGGAGGAGAGATAGAGAAGGGGGGTGAGAGGAGAGAAGGAGAGGGGGAGGAGAGATAGAGGAGTGATTGGGAGAGGAGAAGAAGAGAGAAGGGGGGATGAAAGTAGGAGAGACAAAGGGGCGAGGAGAGAGATGGGTCAGAGCCTGAGGTCGGTCCTTTCAGCAGCACTAATTTAATTGGCTTGTTAAAGGGGACGTGGGATGCTTCCTCTTGATTGGTTGAGTGGGCAGATGAGGCCTACTGAGTCAGGAAGTCCAGGAGGGGGCGTTTAACCATCACTGTCTGCACATACATACACACACACACACACACACACACACACACACACACACACACACATACATCTAAACAGCTTTACACAAGAATGCTTTGGATCAAATCCAGTGAAATAAATAACAGTTTTTTACAAGCAACACAAAAACATGCACACTTCATTTGAACTAGCACACATGGATTAGCTCATTCAAGCATACTTTATATTTTATTAATGAGATAGCTTCTCCTATAGCTTCTCCAACCCAGTAGACGTGTGGCTTTTGTGGTATATCTTCCTTAAAGGTGCACTGTGTAACCTTCAGCTACCTGCTTGCTAGGGATGCAACAATACAGTTTCCCTATGATTCAATATGTATCTCAATACAGGGGTCACGATATCAATTCGATTTTGATACGTTTTAAGACGTGAAAAACAATCTCACGTAATTTTTTCTTCTAATGAATATAATATAATAACATTATGATATTAATGAAAGAATATGTATATTACATGCAATACACTACAGTACAACTACTGTAAATGTGTAGTTTGTGAAGTGTTTTAGTTCATTTGGTTCAGTGATTTACAGCATTTTTATTCAGTGAAAATAAGAATAGAGCTTTCTCAGGCTATTTTATATTTTATAATATAGCCAGTCTACTCTTAATATAGACTGCTAGGGGAGTTAAACTATCAGACTTTTCCTTTTTTGATGATGATGTGATGATTTCTTTTCCTCCTGAGTCCTCTCACAGCGTGCACACGCCTGTGTCCACACTGCCCTGCCTCCTCCAGCAGAGACAGACAGTAGCTCCTCCCACACTGCCCTGCTACAGTCTGTGCTCTTTCAGATACACTGTGCTCTCCCATCCTCTTTCTGAACACTCAAACTATGTTATATTACTTAGCAAAAGGAGAAATTTAATTTGTCAACTGGACAGAGTTTATTTGGTCGAATACGTTTCGCAGCTCATCCAAGCTGCTTCTTCAGTTCTGGTCAGATGCTGGCGGATACTACTCCCCCACTCCCACTCCATATTGAATAGACCCACCTAACTAACAGAAACTGTATATAAATATGTGTTGTCTCAGAGTAATTTTCATTGTAATTAACTCCTCCCTTCAGGCAGATATAAAGCAGTGTCCACCAGCATCTGACCAGAACTGAAGAAGCAGCTTGGATGAGCTGCGAAACGTATTTGACCAAATAAACTCTGTCCAGTTGACAAATTAAATTTCTCCTTTTGCTATGGATTCTACCTGGACGACTGAGGGATTCTACACATATGTTATATTACATTGAAATGTCTCAACAGACCGTTTTCTGACTAAAACTTATGAGATAGAGTGAGAAAAATATTGCGTATATTGCGAGTCGCGTTGCATGTGTGTATACACACATGCAATGCAACTCGCAAGAATCGGTCGATTGATTCTAAAGTCAATATAAAACTTATTCTAAAGTGTTTAAAAGTTAATATCTTTGTCATTCCTGGGTCTATCAAAGTAAAATAAAAAGTGACTGAAAGATAAAACGCACCTCTGTTAGAATATTTTAGCTGCATGGAGCTGTTTTCTGCTGCATCTAAGGAGGATGCTGCTATAACTGTTTTCCTTTCAGGGCCAAAATTACAACACAGCATGCATGGATGGACACATGCATATCAACCGCACATGTGTGATATTATCAAATATCGTTGCATCCCTACTGTTTGCCTTCATAGATTTAGCTTTGGAATGATAAACTTATCTATCTTGCATTTATTCAATTTTTGGTGATTTTATTTGTCCAAAATACCAAAATACCTCCTCAGATTTTCCTTATAACTTGGATTGCTGGTATCACATGTTTGTCTCCATGGAGACGAATAATAAGCTTAATGCCATACTATGGAACATTCCGGGCAATTAATAACATTTCTTGGAGGCAAGCAAGTAGTGGGCCGTCCATCAGCAAAGTTACACATGGCACCTTTAATAAAGAAAAAAAAAATTCTATTTAGGCTTATTTGGACACCCGATACTGGATGTTTCTACCTTTGTATGGACTTTGTGAAAGATTCTTTTTTAAATGAAGAAATTCCTTACAAATTTGGAATTACAAAATAAACATATTTTATAATTTTACCTCATGCATGGACTAAAGCTGCATTGCTTTAATTTTAGAGGTGTTTTTTAATGACATTTTTTGTAAGGCAACCTCACTTTTTCATTGCTTAGTCATAACATATACTCTTCCCAGTCTCACCAGCGCGTCAAAACAATGCTATTTACTGCTTTTTATGAAGAAATACAATTCATATTATACAGAATTGAGTTAAGCATTTTGGCCCGGCCCTCCACAATATTTTCTGTTTCTCATGTGGCCCCATGGAAAAAAGAATTGCCCACCCCTGAGTTAGCAGTTGGTGGAGCAGACAGATCCACTGACCCAGAGGTTGGCATTTCTATGTAAAGCTGCCACATATGCTGCCGTCTTGTCCCCTGTATCTGCGTATATTATTGCATGAATGTGTGTGTGTGTGTGTGTGTGTGTGTGTGTGTATGTGATGAGTGAGTGGTTCCTTGATTTAAAGTGCTTTGAGTGACCATTGAAGACGAAGAAAAGTAGATATAATTTGAATAAATGCCACTTTATATTTGGCACCAAAATATATGTATCCCTTTGCACGTTCATTTCCTCATTCATTTCTGGGAGCCCTAGTTGCTGGTAGGGACTGTATTTGGTGTCTTTAGTGGTAAAATGGGAAAAGCTTTTACTTTGCTGTAGGGGTGTGCAAAAATATTGAAATATCGATATATCATGATACTAAATTTGATGATACAGTATCATTATTGTGGACTACTATATCAATGTATCGCCAAGAGATTTTTTGGTATGTATTTAGCATTTTTTTGTGTGGCCGCACTACAGTTTTGTTGCTTATTTAGTGGAAGGAAACTTGTTTATGCAATACACTTGACATATTCAAGAATCGATTCATGAGGGACTCTTGATTCCCAGCCCTACTTTGCTGATGCTTATGTGCGCATAGTTCCATATAGAGCCCTTATAACCACAGACACACACATCTCAGTGACCAATTCGTTAGACTGCCTACGCTCACTCTCCGCCTCCTGCCCACAAAAGCAGTCGTCCACGAAACTTCCAGAATGGCTTAATTTCCCATGAGCCTTTGTGTCTCCTTGTCTTGTCTTTTCGCTCACGCCCCCGTCTAATTTCAAATCCTGTAAATATCTAATGTAGTTTAAATAAAGGTGTCCCAGTGCAGAGCCTGGAGCTGTCACAGTTCTTTATGAGCCTATTTTTGGCTGTATTTTATTTTGGCTATAAAATTATGCTATAAGCTTAGTCATTATTAGTTAGTGATAGGAAGGGAAACTTTAAAATGCTTCTTGAGCATTTAGAGCGAAATTAGCAAAAGAAAAAGATATTTCTGACTTCTATTTTGCATCTTTAAGCAAAACCTTAACAACAAAGATGTGACAAAAATGTTAGCCATTCAGTTCCACTTGTTAGGTGTTTATGCATTGTGTAGTTATGATTTCATTTAAGAAGTAAATTCATTTTCTGATGAACTGGCAATTCTAGATGACATGAAACCATCTATTTTGCCAGTAATTGTAATTGTCTAGTGATATCAACCGTGCTTTGTAAAACCATTACGGTATAGCTAACAACAACTAGCATGCTGACCGTGCACTTCCTGATTATCGGACAATAAAACACTTTATAATTAGGTGTAGACAGCAGGCAGCGGACATATTTTGACCTCAAGAGCTGCTTATACAATCTATAGATAGAGGAAAATCCAAGGTGGTATAAGGGTACACAGTCTGTAGCACCACTAAGCTACAAATTGAATGTTTGGCAGGACCTGAGACAGACTGAGACCTTGACACAGCTCTGGAGGCAGGTGCAATTTGCAAAATGTGCCATTGTATTTGCAAAGCTCAGACAGTTCTCCTAATCTGAGAGTCATACACATTCTCCAACTTTTTGACAGCCTGTTGGTTTATCAGACAAGCCCATAGACTGTATATACAGTATAAATGGACATGGCTTACCTGCTAGCCACCGCTTTCCAAATAGAAAATGAACCTGGGGCCCTTTCAACTCCATTGACTCTACATTGGAAAATTATCACCCCTCTCTCTGTAACTGCTTATCATTTTGGCCTTAAAATGTTCGTATTAACCTGCTCTACATGATCCTGGTCTTTTTATTTTGCTGTTTTGTCCATAAATAAATTCCTATTCCTAATACAGACTTGGCTCCAAATTCACCCCTATAACTGCTAGCCTCGTGAGATTCATTTGACTGGGACTGAACACTATGGGTGATGTCTAACTCGTTTATACAGTCTATGGACAAGACAGAAAGCAGTTTGAAATAGAGGTGAAGAGTGTGGAGATTCAAGAAATTCAAGTAGTATCAATTTCGCAACACTGAAGACGTTGCAGAGTGTATAGCAGGGGTCACTAACAGGCGGACCGGGATCCGAGTCCAGACCCAGACGCCATCCCATACGGACCCGGACCTATAGTTAACAAATTATTAAATTACTTTTCATTTTGGTAGGGCGATTCAATTTTAAGCAGTAACGGTACAGCTTTTCTCTAAACTTTAGGGCCGCCACACACTACAGGAGAATTTGCCCAATTTTGGCTGCGATTTGCTTCTCCCTGAGTTCGGGAAGGCGTAACCCGACTTTGTGTCTTCGTGTGTGATTTTGAAGCCACTGTGCTTCTCGTTTGTGTTTGTGTGTGTGTGTGTGTGGTGTCAGTGTGACTCTGAGCTGCTCTGTCAGATCATAACCACCAAACATCAGCAACGGTACAGCAACAGCCAATAAAACAGAGCGTCAGGGGCAAACGGAGTGAAAGACACAGAGGCTCTAGATACAAACTTGGAATAAAGTGAAAATAATGAGATTTTTATTACTCACCTCTCGTAAAGTGGTAAATACTTATTTGATGCATGCTCTTATTTTCCTACTGTTTCTGAAACTTGCGTTGTGACACTGCAATTTCCCCATTGTGGGACAAATAAAGGATTATCTTATCTTATCTTATCTTAAAGTGCAGCGTCTCATCCACATTATCCATAGAAATGGTCCTCCTCAAATAATGACATCCAGTCCACAAAACTGCGCTATTAATCCAGTTTGAAGCATTATTTGAAAGTAAAAAGTGAGAGTAGTTCCTCACGTGTTTAAATCCCCGTCTCATAAGATTCTTCTCGTGTCTGTGATGTGCGCTTTTTGTCGCACGTTTAAAAATCTTTTAAGACGGAAAAATCCTGTAATGTGTGGCAGTCTTTACAGCACTGTATTAATAGACCAAGGAACATGCAAATCAATCATGTGCGAGTTAAGCCATCCACGTGACGCTACTTAGCCAATGTTTTTAACTTGTATTTTCGTTGATTTGAAAAGTCTGTTGTCCATACATTCAGACATTGATAAAACTAGGCACAATCATAACGCAAGTTAGACATTATGATGTCCCGGGCCTCTGCTTGAGGAGATTTTCTCTAACGGGGACCTCCTCAAATTTTAGTTGAATACCCCTGGTGTATAGCACCAGCCTAAACCCTAGGGAAGTGTAAATTATTTACACCACTTATCTCATTTATACTTTATTTTATCTTTCTAAGCACCTGAGTAGCACCATTTGAGAGAGAGTAACACTTGGATAACAGTTCTTTTGCCTTTGAGGGTTCATTGCAAACCAGTGTCACAGACAGAGAAGCTGACAGAGGAGATGAACTCCAGCTGCAGAGAGAAGCGATGAATAAACAGTGAAAAAGAACAAAAGACTTTGCAACAATCACAGTTCAGAGAGAAAACCACAAGAGGAGTCACAGATCGGGATAGAAAACAAAACACACTGTATTTTGAAAGATGCAAATGCAAAATGGAAACCTGCTTCATTAATATGTAACAACGCACATAGATTTAACTAAGCATTGTATACAGTTATTACAATATATCATATATGATCAAGGGAAACTGTAAAAATCTACAAAACATGGCAGGATCCAACAGTCCAGTCACTCAGCATTGTACAGCTTTTCCTATAGAGCTCCACAGGGTAAGGAGAATGGCCTGGGAACATAGAAGTAGTGTATTAATTAAGTTGTATTATGCAAATCCATACTATGTCTCTCAGTTTGTATTAAGAATGAAATATAAGATTGTTCAGTTAATTTGTTTGTCAGATGGGAGCAGCCAGTGACAGATTGTTTTGTAAAGCTTCCCAGATTTTGAAATGAAAATATTTATATAATTGCGTTCCGATTGTGTTGCATTCCAACACATTTACGAGCATTAACATTTCAGAGAAGATTAAAATATGAACTGATTTATCTATCTATGGAGTTATCAAGCTATTTTCAATCAGATTCCAGGTGAGCTCAGGGTTGGAAAGGCAAACACGCTCGCACTCAGATCTAAGAAAATAAGTAAATACAATGAAATAAAAAATTGACCTTGTAAAAAGATGTCAGAGGCGAAGTAAGCAAATGCCAAATAGACTATACTACTTAATGCTGAGGTCAAATTGGATGTACCTCTGTAATCTTTTGCCATTTTTATGTTAACGTTTCATTAACAGTTCAGAAAAGATTGAAATATGAACTAAATCAACTGCATTCTGAACTTGTGTGTAATAGCTATCAAGCTATTTTTCGAAAGCTTCAGGTCAGCCCAGGGTTTAAGACAGCTACACGCTCACACTCGGACTCTGCCACTTTCTGTGCCCTCTGCCACTTTCTGTGCCCTCTCCAGATCTGGCACAGGGGTTTTTTTTGGAGCACATTTTGGACCTCCTTTAGCCTTTCCTCACCCTCCTTTATCATCCCGTTATTGTCTTTTTGATATTGTCCACTGTCTCTTGCCTCTTCCACATAATCTGGCTCCAGTTTAGTGGCTTGTTGTGTGATTTTGGCGTGGCGTGCCCTTAGCTCCTCTTCTGATACTGCTGCATATGTCTGAGCTATGCGTTTACTGTGCCTGTAAAGTCTTTTAGCATTTAGATTTTGAATTAGACAAACTTTATTGAGCCACAAGGGAAATAATTTAGACAAAGTAACTGGCATACCACAATAAATATAATTATGAAGAGAAAAAATATAAATGGTAATAATACATTCAAAATAGGTAGCAAAAGACCAATGTAAAATAAGGCACAATTCTATAAATGTATATGTACAAGTGAAAAACCCCCAAAACGAAATATAGTAATACAAATATATCTCTCAGCTGTATGCAAGAGGTCATAAGGAGAAACAGTGCAAAGATGAAATAGTGATTGACATGACAAGGGTTATCTGTTACATAAGGGTGTGTTGTTGTACAGTTGTAGGGAGTATTATCTGTTACATAAGGGTGAGTTGTTGTACAGAGGTATCGAGTATGGTATGAATGTAGTCCTGAATCTCTCACTGTTTGAGCGGAGCTGTAGAAACCTGTTGGAGAATGAGCTCCTCTGTCCCTTTATAGTCTGGTGCTGTGGGTGAGCAGGAGTGTCCATGATGGAGAGCAGTTTGTCCAGTGTCCTCCTGTCCCTCACTGTGACAAATTTAGAGTTCAGAGTATGGCTCCAGCCTTTGTTATGGATAAACTGCCTGAAGTTTTTCCACAGGTGCCTCAGTTTTTCACTTAACAAAAAAAAAATCTTAAAATACATAAATTCATGTTCATGTTTGAAACTAGATTATGGTTAAACCACCAGCAATCTTTGTCTGGCAGTTTTATTAAAAAAGAAACAGTTCAATCATTGTTATGTGGATGTTATGTGTCTTATTTTACTCACTTGATTGCATTTACATAACAAACATACCACAGGTCTTTTTGCATCTGCTTTTACAAATGAGCTCAATCAGCTATTCCAAAAATGTAATCTTAAAATGTCCCTATTTCACGTTTACGTCATTCTGTAAAGTTCCAGAAGTAGAGCATCAAATAATAAAAAAATAAATAAAAAGTAGACTGACCTTGTCAAAGATTTTAGCTAAATGGTGAAGAAAGCCAGTGCCATAAAGACTATATAATTTAATGCTGAGTTGAAGGCATTAATTTCACTCCAGAATGAAGTGTTGACCTTTTTAAGTATCTGCCACCTTTTTCCAAGTATTTTTTTTATATTAAAGATACAGTAAGTAACTTTCTGGAAGTGACACCTCATCTGTATGATTCCACGGAAATAGAAAGCTAAAACCACACTTCGAAACATTGTCCATGGTGACAGAGATTTATGCCATAATGTGGAAGATTTATGGAGATGCAAGCCCACTCGAGAGTAAGGATGTAAGGATGGACTTTTTCAGTACAATAAACACAACAACAAAAACACACACACACAATTTTTTTTTTTTAGTTATTTATTTGCTAGAAAGTTGCTCATTGTGGCTTTAAATAGTGTCCAAAAAAAATTGTGCTGTTGTTGCAATGTTTTCACTTGTCTCTTGACTCAGGGGGGTTGTACTGTTTCTGCTTAGCTGAGTTTGGTTGCAGTGTCTGACTTCCACCAGAACAACTTTCCTGATTCCCTGTGCACCATTTTCAAACTAAAGTTGAAATATTGTCAAAAATGTCGTGTTTTGGTCTGAGTTCTTGTGGTATTTGTGGAAGTTGGGTCCAAAACTTGAAAGTCACTCTGAAGGTCTTTTGTTTTGAGTATCGGAAACAAGAGCTAAACAGGAGGAAATTTGTCTCTTTAATTATTCATCAAATTTAATCATGAAATATTTATGTGACAAAACCACTACGCTGTTCCACTTCCAGGTCAAGTCATGTGGGTTGCCATTGAGCTCTTTGTAAGTTGTTTGTAAGCTGTTTGTATAGCTTGAATGCCATGTGCAAGGGTTTGCAATTGGTTATGGCTCAGATTTGTACAAGGTGATGAGTTCTACCAGCAAAGACAGATGTAATTATAATGCTGTACTGCCATTTTCATTCTAATCTCCACTCATACAGTAATTGTATGCCAAATGTAGTTTGTATAGGAAGAAGCAGAAGTCATATACACAATTGAGATTCCTTTATAAAATGCAATGGAATACAAAAGACAATTGACGGTCTCATCTTTATAAACTAAATGTTGTTATAATCTAGTCTAAATATTATATGACAAAATGTTCATATTGTAATATAAATATTGAAAAAAAGAGCAGAGAAACAAAATATAGTGAGTTTGAACACCCCAGAAAAAATAAAAAAGGGAAAGCTGTGTAGAGGTTTGAAAACACTTTTTCTAAAACTGGGTCGCACTATTATCTGCGGTCTACTCTCTTAAATACGGTCTTAATTAAAAGGTCAGATCCACTTGGAGAAATAAAGAGCTTATTTACATGATGAGTACACACTGATCTTTTGTGCTGTCTGCTTTCATAGATTTTCCAGAGGATGAGGTTCAGCAGAAGTCCTGCATCTTTGAATAATACCAGCTGGACTCATGGAAAGCCAAAGGTATATATTTAGAACTAAGGCATTATTTATTAAAACATGTGTAAAGTGGGTTATTTTTTTTTTTTTACTATCACTGGAGAAACAAATCCATGTCACGTGCATCCGATAAAATGCACTGACCTTCTATTTAGCCATCAGTGCTATTGGGTGCTTTTGCCATGAGAATTTTTGTTAAAATTTCAGATGCAGGGCCCATAACTTTACAGTTAGAAAGAAATTAAATCTAACCTTAGCCTTTTTAAGAGACTGGGCTCACATCTTCTGGCTTAAATTTCTGATATTTTGCCTTGACAGTGTTACAGCTTTTCTGGATTTGTGTGTGTGTGTGTGTGTGTGTGTGTGTGTGTGTGTGTGTGTGTGTGTGTGTGTGTGTTGTGAGTACTAAATTGAATACCAAAATTTGACTTAAAGGTCCATTGTGTAACTTTTCTGGTGGAGGATGTGTCAAATGCTTTTCTCCATGGAGATGTTATCGCTTTGTCTGGAATGTTTCACAGTATGGTTTCTATCTTCATGGAGGGCAAATTTGACCAAGTTATACGTCAGATCTGTGTAGAGGCAACCCCTCTTACAGTCAGAATGCCTGTTTTTCTCTTTATTTTTGAGCAATAAAATCACCTGTGATTGAATAAATGTAAGGCAGAGCTGTTTAATGTCATACTGTGGAACATTACAAGCAGAGCAATGACATATCCCCCAAGCCCCAACCAAAAAGTTACATAGTTCACCTTTAAGTTCATTTCACCATAAACCGGTTAAACCGGTCAAATCATCTGCATTTTTAACACAGTCATAGTATTAAATTAAGCAGATTGAGTATTATGATGAACCCTTTCGATCGAGCTCTGAAGTGTAGCTGTTTTGTGTTTTGGCTTTCACTTTGTAGTAATCTGTTAGCAGGGTTAGATCTTTTACTTAGTGTGTTCTTTACTCCACGGGCAGGGGTCCAGAGCACATTGCGGGCTGCTATGGCAACAGTCCTGGCACCCCCACAGCGGACCCATGCCAACACACAGTAACGCCACAGCTCTTCAACTGGCACACGCTACAGGGCACCTCCAAACGCTGCCTTATTACACAAGCAAAGGGACCAGAGTTACGTAATAGAGGTATATATTGAGTCTGGCTTTATAAGAGGTGTACAAAGACAAACTCTATTTCATAAACATTACCTACGTGTTACCAAATATAGAGTAAACAGGCTCAAATCAAATAGTGAATTAACTGATGATTGTAATATTAATTTTGTATTAACAGTATGAACAATACTGAAATGCCAAAGTTTTACATATTTTTAAATTTACTTTCTGATGAATGGATCCGCCACCTGATTGTCTCCATTGGGACTGTTGCCTTGCCTGGAATGTTTCAGAGTATGTCATTAAATTTATTCATCACCGTGGAAACAAGCAGGTGAAGCCATCAGACCAAGTTACAGGATAGATCTGTAGAGAGGCGAGCCCACACACAGTAAGAATGCATTTTTTTTTTCAATATAGACACCTGTAAAAGTATAAAATCTAGATAGATATGTTTAATGCCATACTGGGGAGCATTCTAGGCAAAGCAATAACATCTCCATAGAGAGAGAAGTCAATTATCTTAACAGAAATCTGAGTAAGCTTCTTTCTTTGGGTTTCCAGATCCTGCCGCTCAAACCAACTTAAGTTTGAATCCTCAATTTTGTAAATAAGATGAGTAAAATCATATCATTAACTTGTGTATAAAATGTATGTTTTGGAGGATATAGACAGGCTGAGTCACTTTAAGTACTTATTTTGCACCATTTAAATTCATGCCCTGTGGTTGTGCTACCATTGCTCTAATCTGCCAATGATTCAGTTCACCCTCCAGATGTAGCACACTAATTAGCCTGTTTATTAGCTGATTATGTGGGTAAACTTCATTCCGCTGCTGCTGTTTTTGCTGGCGAGAGCACAAGAGACAACAGTCTAAATAAAATACGGCCTTCAAAATTGAAAGGGTGCTATTACGTAGGAAGGAAAAAAAGAAATCAATTGTCTGACTGCCTTCTCTCTCACTTGGGTACCATCGAGTCAGAGTCATCTCCTCCCAATGATGTGAGTATAAATATGTGATAGACTGGGATTTCACATGGGCTCTGTGTGTCCATGGTGCAATACAGAACAGGCACAGGTGCAAACCTTCAGGGGATTCATTTCTATTATTTACCCTAGCCTAGTGGTACATTGACTTCATGCTATAATTTATATGGCTACAAGAAGGAAGAAGCCAGTGAACTCTTTGTGTAGCTACCAAGCAATAATAAATATAGTGAGCTATAAATTTTACATTGAAAGGCTCTAGTTAGTAGTTCTTAGTATTTAAAGGGCTCATATTACACTATTTTCTGATTTACACTATATTGCCAAAAGTATTCGCTCACCTGCCTTGACTCACATATGAACTTAAGTGACTGGGAAGGCTGTCCACAAGGTTTAGGAGTGTGTTTATTGGAATTTTTGACCACTCTTCCAGAAGCGCATTTGTGAGGTCAAACACTGATGTTGGACGAGAAGGCCTGGCTCTCAGTCTCCACTCTAATTCATCCCAAAGCTGTTCTATCGGGTTGAGGTCAGGACTCTGTGCAGGCCAGTCAAGTTCATCCACACCAAACTCTCTCATCCATGTCTTTATGGACCTTGCTTTCTGCACTGGTGCACAGTCATAGTTTGCCATCTCCAAACTATTCCCACAAAGTTGAGAGCATGGAATTGTCCAAAATCTCTTGGTATGCTGACGCATTCAGAGTTCCTTTCACTGGAACTAAGGGGCCAAGCCCAGCTCCTGAAAAAAACCCCACACCATAATCCTCCCTCCACCAAACTTTACACTTGGCACAATGCAGTTAGACAAGTACTGTTCTCCTGGCAACCGCCAAACCCAGACTCATCCATCAGATTGCCAGATGGAGAAGTGCGATTCATCACTCCAAAGAACGTGTCTCCACTGCTCTAGAGTCCAGTGGCGACATGCTTTACACCACTGCATCCGACACTTGGTGATGTATGGCTTGGATGCAGCTGCTCAGCCATGGAAACCCCTTCCATGAAGCTCTCTACACATTGTTCTTGAGCTAATCTGAAGGCCACATGAAGTTTGGAGGTCTGTAGCGACTGACTCTGCAGAAAGTTGGTGACCTCTGCGCACTATGCGCCTCAGCATCCGCTGACCCCGCCCGTCAGTTTACATGACCTACCACTTCGTGGCTGAGTTGCTGTCGTTCCAAAATGCTTCCACTTTGTTATATTCCAACTGACAATTGACTGTGGAATATTTAGGAGTGAGGAAATTTCACGACTGGACTTGTTGCACAGGTGGCATCATATCACAGTACCACGCTGGAATTCACTGAGCTCCTGAGAGCGACCCATTCTTTCACAAATGTTTGTAGAAACAGTCTGCAGGCCTAGGTGCTTGATTTTATATACCTGTGGCCATGGAAGTGATTGGAACATCTGATTTTGATTATTTGGAAGGGTGAGTGAATACTTTTACCAATATAGTGTATGTTATAATGTTGTTTCCTCAACACAAACATGTTTCATTCACAAATGTTCACACAAACCCTGCATATTTAGGCTGAGTTCTTCTTTCCAACAAAAAACACTCTGTTCCACCTTGTGATGTCATGTGATAATACATGAAGTGCTCTACTATGTTTTTAAATTTTTATTGAAACGTGTGAATGAAACAAAGCAGGTATGTTTTTGATAAGGCATAAACATTCTAACACGTTCACAAGAGTTAATTTTGTGTAATGTGACCTTTAAACACATACCGTGCAGTTGCAAAAGATACTGTAGTTTACTGTAGACCCAACAAAGTTTGTAAGATTCAAAGATTCAAATGATGAAATTGACTCACAACAGAACTACATTTGTTGACAAGCAGTATCTATCAGAATTTTAAACACATTATATTACAGCTCTGCACTGATTTATTCAATGCCCTGGCCTGCTTGATTATGAAATTAATCTAAATCAGTTTTAATATTTTTTTCTATTTCAGAAATTACTATGATTGCAATTAACTGAATTCCACTGGCCTAAATTACATAGTACTACCTTTTTTCAGAACATGTATTATGGTGTTTCTAACAACAGTGTAACAAACCAGCCCATAGACAAAAGGCAGTACATTAGCTTCTTTGGTAGGAAGCAGTTTCACCTGATGGATTGTTTACATAACCAAATCATGTGACTATTATTACTGTGGCTTGTTATTAACATACACACAGAATAATCGAAGCAGACTTGAGCTGTCAGTCTCCGTAACACACAACAGACTCATGTGCTCTGTCTGGCCTCTCAAAGGGAACATAAAATTCAGATTCTCCACCTGCTGAAGCTTAAAGGATTTGGAGAAATATATGAAACCCACTTCCTTTGATCTACTGTTTAAAGCCTTCGTCAGGGAAAAGTGAATGAGATGCACGAGGCAGAAATAAATTAATAAAAAAAACATTGCGTAATATATCTCCAGTGGAACAAAAGACAACCTAATTTAGCTGACATACCCCTCATGTCAACTGCCATCAATCAACCGAAATCTCCCCGTGCTGTCTATATTACATAGAGTTAGGATTAAGTTAACTTTACGTTAACTCAGGGAAAGTCTATTTGATTAAAGGTGCACTGTGTAACTTTTGACTTGGACATTCTGCCATTAGCTTGTCTCCATAAAGATGTTGTTGTTTTGCCTGTGTTGTTCCACAGTGTGGCATTAAACCTATATATCTAGCTATCTATCTATTAAATTACCATTTTTAATTGGCAAAAAATATACCTTGAAAAAGTATCACCTCCCCACAGATCTGACCTATAACTTGGCCTGATGCCGATAGATAAGTTTAAAGCCATAACGTAGAACATTCCAGGCAAGGCAATAACATCACCATGGACGCATGTATGTGTGTCTAAATATACTTGTAAGTGTGGCTATAATTACATTAAATATGTAATATGTATAATTTCATGCAGAGGAATAGCATAGCAAGAGCATGTCTGTGTGTAGCTGGGGATTATACGGTAATAGGCTCTGACTCAGATCATAGCACGAGTTAAAACAGGAACTGGAAAACATACAACACAGTGCAAGTCAATGAATATACAGCATTTTCCTTTTGAATTTTTCTCTTCAGTGACCATTAATAATCACGTCAGGTCTTTTGTGGTATGTACTAGTATACTCTCGAATCATTTTAACAGATACTAGGCAGCATAGACAATTACTTGTTTTAGTATTTTTTTTTTCTATTTTATCTAACACAATCTGTAATGTAAAATGGATTTCCTTAATTTTAGAATTTAAGCATTTAATAGCAAACATCTTAAAGTATAATTGTTAATACCAATACAATTTTTTAACCAGCTTGTTTCTGGACCATATTAAATACATTTAGTTACTGAACAGAGGGTCACCAAATTGGTCTCCCTAGTGGGAATGAATGATTTATTGTCATAGAATTATTTCATCAGATGTCCTTCCTGATGCAACCCTTTATATTTAGACTTCAGACACAGTGCTTTTCTCTTTAAAATGTACCATAGACTAAAGTGCAATAATTTTAAAAGAGATGAAAATAACTATATAATACTGTATCTAAAGCCAATGTTTTTAGCACAGCCTGTGTCTAGATAGAAATCAGCACAGTCAGAACGCAACATTTTCATC